>WEIV01025174.1:64709-118472 GCA_013390005.1 Calyptomena viridis | reverse complement strand
AGCAACGAGGGGGCGGGCCGGGGTCCGCCATGTTGGCGCGGCGCCCGCGGCCCCTCAGGGATGTGGGGTGGGAGCGGGATCCGCGTCCCTGCGGCGGGATGCGAACCCCGGGACGGGCTTTGGGAGCCCGAGGCGGGATAACAGCCCACAGATAATGCAATCCCTGCGAGATCGCAGCGTTATAATAAAAAGTGAAACTTTTTTCCCCCGGTTTTTCGCGCTCAAGATCCCGAATCCCGAAACGTCGTTTCGTTTTACACATCGCGTCTTGTCCATAGAACCGGCAAACTGAAATGAGGGATAAAACACAAAAAGGGCAGGGAACGGCTCAAAATCTTTGAATTACCAACAGTAAAAAAAAATAAACACGAAAAGGAATTATCCAGCACTTACCTCTCCCCGTGTTTTCCTATCAACCACTCACCATTTTTGGGTGATTTTGGGTGATTTTTGGGTTTCCTGCAGAATTACCCCAATGAACTGTCAGGGCCCCTCCTGCAGCAGCTCAGACTGGCCCAGCCCAGCGCTGGCACAACTTACTTCACTTAAATTTTGTTGTCTCACCTTTGATTAACACACGGCCTGAAATGGCCAAGTCCTGCTCCAAACATTCCGGATTACGGGAAGCAAAATATTTCGGCACCTGGCACAAGAAAGCTCAGTTGAGTGGGATCCTGTGGGACAGAATCCTGTGGGAATCTCTCACCTGAGATGCTTTAAATAATCATCTCTGTTTCCCAGAAACAATCCAATCCCTGCTTCCAATCCCTGGAAGTGTCCAAACCCAGTTTGGATGAGGCTTGGAACAACCTGGTCTATTGGAAGGGGGACTTCCCACTAAGCTTCCAAGGAGTTTTTTCCCATCCTTTCCTAAGAGAAGCTGAACCACGACATTCCTATTTGTAGGCAGCCATCCCAACCCGCTCCTGGTGGGTTTGATTAATTGGCTCCTGCTAAATTGTTTTTAAAACTTCCAGATTTCCCTTAAAGAAAAAAAAATGAACTCATGTCGTTCAGCCATCTGGATTTACATAAATTCTGGGACCTGATGGGAATCGCTAACAGCTTTGTCCCTCCCTCAAAATTTGCATGTATGTGGCAGTATATAAACAGTGTTTCTATTTTATTTTACCTTTTGGGGGATGTTTAGCACCTACTTTTTCATTTGAAAAGGCCACCCTTATAAAATTCCTTGGCATATTGATATGACTCTTACAGTTGCCTTTTTCTCACACTGGGAAAGTGGTCATGGTCCCATCCCTGAAAAACGCTCTCAGGCACATAGTGGGAATGTTGTGGTGTCCTGTGCAGGGCCAGGAGTTGGACTCACTGGTCCATCAATAATTTTTCCATCAATAAGTGTTCCAGGCCAGGTTGATCTAGTGGAAGGTATCACTGCCCATGGCAGGGGGTGGAGCAAGATGAGCTTTAAGATCTCTCCCAACCCAAACCCATTCTGGGATTCTATGATCCTTGTGAGTCCCTTCCAACTCAGGATACTCTGGGATTCTCTGCTCTGGACTTAGCAGAATGACTCTGACAGTCCCATCAGCAATAACATCCTGTTAACAGCAGCTTTTCACCTTACTTTTATTTTTAAGAGATTAATTTCTTTCTATCAACTTACAAACATTACATTTTGATTAATCTAAACTTGAGCCTACAGGCAGCACTGAATTTGGGGATATTCTCCCTGTAATACCCACCTGAGAACACCACTTCTGCCTAAGGCTGAAGCTCTTTTTCGTTCATTTTTAGCTCCTGTGGGCATTTGTTGTTCTTTGGTTGATGAGGTTTTAGGTTTCCTCACATGGCTGTTCTGCTCTCTTTATTCGGGGCCATCAGACCGATGGATGGATGTGTACATAAATAATCTAAGTTATTTACAAGTATCAAGGGGCTTCTGGGTGGAAGGGCTTTAGGACTTGAAGGTTACCAATGCCAGGGAATATTTGCTAAGGGAATGGATCCAGTGTAGGACCCACCTCTGCAGCCAGGTGAGTGTCTGCCCTCTCTTGTGGTCCCCATTCCTGCTTTACCAGGGGGTGAGATTTGATCCCAGACCCACCAAATATGGGTTAAACCCCACTTTTTGCCTAAATGGTCACTGCAGCTTGTGAACAGCACCCTGACCTGTGTCTCCTGTCCCCATTCCCTCAGCACTGAGGGCTGGATGTGGAACTGCAGGCCTGGTCTCTCTCTCTGTGTTGCTGAAGGAGTTTCAAAAGAGGAAACAAGAGAAGAAAATTGTGCCCTAAAAGTTGCCATGGAGTGGAAGTTCTCTCTTCAACATTTGATTGATGCCCTACTAGTGGCTGTGGGTGTGAACGTGTGTCTCTATTAATATCCAGTCTAGGCTAACCTGTGCATAATAACAGAAAATGAAACCTTTGTCATTCCTCATGTAAATTAGACCTCAGAGGTTCACAGGGAAAAGGATCTTTCCTATATGTTAAATCCAACATATTGGTCATAGCTGTGTATAGTCTGTTTTTACAGTAATTGCAGCTGAAAAATTTACTCAGAAGCCTTTTTGAGCAAAAAATAAAAATCTTAAAAAAACCCAACCCTGGCAGAGCTAATTCATAAAGATTTAAATAAAAAGCAATTATAGAACTTCCCGCCTACCTCCACTTCATCTTTAGCTGAACTCCTTGTTTGTCAGGAATGGTTCCATTTTTTATGTTCTTAAGCAGGAAACAGCCATCACAACATTCCAGCTTAACTTCCCTCTCTAGTCACAGGGAGCTGGTGAAAGTACAATAGGATGCCTCAGCTTTCCACTCCGATTCTGCCTCTCCACAGACTGGAAAAAAGGATAAAGTTAGGACCCCAGACACCAAGGATTCACTCCAAGTGCTGGTTCCTTGGAGAGAGTCAAGCCCAGGCACAAGTCCCTACCTGGTTACTGCTCCCTCTTCCTCCTCCTGATCTGTCAGTCCCCATCCCTTGGTTTTCCTGTCCCACCAGTCTCCTTCTTTGCTTTATCTCCCACTCCCATCTGTTCTCAATCCTTCCCACCCCACATTTATTTACTCCTTTCTGCCATCCAAAGAAAACCCAAACCCCAACAAACCACCATGGGACAGAGAATGTTCAATTTTACACTTTTGCCTCCCAAATACCTTTCTTTTATGTGTTTTTTTTTTTTCCTTTTCCCTGGTGAATTTTGCTTCAGCTGGGACTCCTCCTTCAAGCTTTGTCCAACACTCCTGCAAAGATGGACATTTTTTATTTGCCATGCTGCCAAATCCATCCTCTGTGCAGTCCTGCCTGGCTCAGTGGAGCTGTGAAGGAGAACAAGGTGGTTCTCCTGCACTTTTGAGGCTGATGAAGCCTGGGTTTGGCTGTAAATGCCATTTTCCAGCCTGTCTGCACACCCAACACTTCATCAAGTCTTCAGCACTCAAAGCCTGAAAGCTTAAATTCTGAAGCAATAAAAGCCAGACTCTAAGAAACAACTTATTGATGTTGTTTTGGGCAAAATCAAGTCCCTGTTCCCCACCTGGGAAGTTCAAAGTGAAGGTCACAATGTAAATTTTGCTCTCTTCTCCATGTATTTTTTTTCCCTGGTTGGATTGTTATGGCAGTCACTTTACAATGATTAGTACAATACACTTTTAAAAAAAAATTTCTTGCTAAAATTTGATGGGTTTTTTTATTTTATAAGCTTTCTATTTATCTAGCAGCTATGCTCTCAACTGTGTTCCTGAGTTGGAACACAAGGACCATCATTCCTGTTATCCAGAAGAAAATTATTCTGTGGCCATTAAAAACCACTGTCCAAAAGTTCCTCATCCCTCTTGATTAAAGCGCAGAATGAAGAGTATGAAAAAAAATCTCTTTTCCCCTTCATCTCTCTTTTTACTACAGTCAATCCCAAGTACCACACTAAGCCTTAAATATTAAAAATCAGAAAACAATCAGTGGTAAACCAAGTATATTTTAGCCTCGACTTGACAAAGGTCTCATATTAATTTTAGACTTATCTCTTGATTTTATCTAAATTTAAAACAAGGGAAATGGGTATCAATTTATTATATTTAGTTCCTTGAATTTTCATCCATGGTAGCTGCTGGGAGAAAATGTGGGGCGTGTCTCTCTATAGTGGGAACCATGGGGGAAAAAACATAAAAAAAAGGACATCATACAAGGTGAAAACTAGTTAAAATCTAAATAAATTTAAGGAAATAAAAAATACATCAGCCTGGCCCTGGGTGTTGGTTTTACATGAAGATCCTGCCTTGCAGCTGAATGACGAGAAGGATATTTTTCTACTGAAATATTGATAGTAGATTACACTAAACCACAAACTATCTCCATAAAGCCCATCATTTCTAATCCTAATGGTGTTTTCTTTCCCTTGGCTGACTCCTACATTCATGAGATGATGGCTTTATTCTATCTGGGGGAAAAACTTTTTACCATACAGCTAAATTAACTTGTCAAAAGACTTCAAACTTCGGAAGCTTTTACAGCTCGATCCAAAGCCATTATTCAGGATTCAATGAGAAGGCTGTGGACTGTAAAAGCTGACAAAGAAAAAAAAATAAAATAAATTTCAGCAGCATTCAGGAGTTGAATGGAATGCTCCCTTTTTGTTCAGGTTGTGTGTGTTTCATTGAGCTGCCTCAAAATAGCTGGATTTCTGGATTTTAAGGCAAAATGCTGCTTTTTGCTGCTCTGGAAGCTGGGCCCCAGTCTGTGCTCTTTCACACACACTTGGTTATATTTAGTTGGTGCCAACCTAAATAAGTGTCAAGCAGCTCTACAGAAATGTGGGGAGCACAAAAGAGACAGGCCAGCCGCTAAATTGAGGTAGCAACAGAGCACAATGGGACTTATTTTTATCCTTTTCTTTTAAAATCAGATCATAGACTATCCTACAGTCACAGCTCCAGCTTTCTCATGCCAATAAAAATGCCTGGCTTCAGGAGCAGCAACTTTTAGGGTTTACAGACAAGTAGCAGCTGGCAGAACTTGTGCTTGGAGCCTTTTCTGTCGCTGATCCAACCTACTTTGGGACAAAGCTTGGAATAAAAAGCCAAGCCAACAACTGCAGCCCCCGGAAGGGAACCCAGGGCTCTATGGGAGGGCGTGCAAATAGATTCAGGATGTGGCAGGATGGGATCCATAACAGCCAGTGGGGCAAGTGGCCTGGATTCGGCATGTTCTGGATGCAGCTGCCTGGAGATGGTTCACAGGGAATGCTGAGCACAGGAGCAAGGCTTAAATCCAGCTTGTCACCAAGGCCTGCAGGGAAGTTCTGCCACCCCCCAAGGGACCCACAACTCAAGTCTCTCATTCAAAAACCCCATTAGAGGCACTTGACTGTTTAGAGAGATGCCCAGAGCTTAATTGCTGCCTCTGTAATAAGGTGGCAACCTCCTGTAGCTCATCTCTGAACATGGGTTCCTAAGAGAAACCTCACTTTATTTTTGGATCTGTTCTCTGTATGTGCCTTCATCCTGCAGCTCTGAAATAGGAATATCATTGTTTCCCTTCCCAGAAATGAGATGGGGACAAACACATAGAGATTTCTTACCCATTAGTGGGAGACCTGCAGATGGAACCGAGGCAGCAGAGCAGGAAAAACCACCCAAAACCATCACCAAAATGACAAAAAAAAATATGACAAGGAGCAAGATCCCTTCACGCTGAATGGTGAGGCCCTGGCACAGGTTTCCCCATCCCTGGAAGTGTCCAAGGCCAGGTTGGAGCAACCTGGGATAGTGGAAGGTGTCCCTGCCCATGGCAGGGCGTGGAACGAGGTGATCTTGAAGGTCCCTTCCAACCCAAACCATTCTGCGATTCCATTAATTTGCTCACAAAATAATCCAGAAATTCTGGAAGCTGAAGCCTGAAGCTCATCCTTCTGTGGATATACAGGTCTTTGCTGGAACAGGGCATCTCCAGGTCATTCCTGCAGCACTGGTTCAGCTCTCTGTGCTGAACACAGAGGCATCTAAAGAGCAAAAATCCTTATCTCTCTTCTAAGATTTTTTCCTAATGCAAGTTCCTTAAATGTTGTATCTCAAAAACTCCTGTCTCTTGTAAGCACCTTCATCAAGTTCTTAAAAAGCATCACAGCACATCAAGATGTGCCAACAGAACTCCAAGTGTCCAGAACAGCGACAGTGAAAATGGCATCAAAATCATGAAAGGAATGTGTGAAAAGTCTCAAGAGTGATACTCAGCCCTTGTTTGGCACTGTGAAATAGCTGGGTGGGACTTTGGAATCCAGCACTCATTGGCAGATATGTTGTTTGATAGAAAGGTAAGGTAAAGAGTACTGAGCTATTAATGATAAAAATAAGATTTAGAAGGTATCAGGGTGAGGGGTCAGAGACGACAAAACCTCTAGTGCCCTAGAAATGTCTGTGTGTGACTGTAAGAGATGGGCAGAAAGGAAGGCTGCTTCCCTCTTCCAGGATCACTAGGCAAGATCAGGCCTGTAAAAGACCAGGAGGTCCCTCTCACTTTCTTCTAGAAGAAAAAAGGGAAGAAAAAAGGCAGATTTCCCATTCTGAGAAGGAGCAGATAGCAGAAACCCCATGGTGTCCTGGACTAAATCCAAGGACAGGACTGAATGCCAGAGAGTGGGAACTCAAAGGGAAGAGTTCTTTCAAAAAGCTGCAAAGCAGTGGGGACCAACCCAGAAATGGAATGTAAGGAACTAGGATACGGATCAATAATTCTTACATAATAAGGACAGTGCATTTTTCCTCTTGGAAAAGGAAGAGTTTGCAATAGGTACCTCTAGAGATAATGTTGCAACGGGACATGAGTGCATCCAGTAGGATTGGTTTAGATTGCTCACACTGGGATCCAAAGAGACACACAGACCTTTGTTCATCCTTATCAGAAGTTTCCTATCAGGTCGCCTGTAGTGTATTAAAGAGTCAGTAATTAACACTGATTGGAATGTTTCAGGATAACATGGATAAACTCTAGGAGAGCTGATGGACTGGCTGGGAAATGTGAGTGTGATAAACAGAGCCTTTGCCTTGTACCAGAATGAGGGGCAGGAATTGTTCCGGCTCATACACAGGGACTGAGCTGAGATCACACAGTGGGATCCCAGTGCTCCAAAATTGGGATGTGCTTCTGCATAACTGAGAAGAGAGAAGCTGTTAGAGCCTGTTTTTTAATGCTTATCTGGTCAAGAATCCCAGAATAGTTTGGGTTGGAAGGGACCTTAAAGCTCACCCAGTCCCACCTCATGGGACACCTTCCACTATCCCAGGTTGCTCCAAGCCCTGTCCAACCTTGAACACTTCCAGGGATGGGGCAGCCAGAGCTTCTCTGGGCAACCTGTGCCTCATCACCCTCACAGGGAAGAATTCCTTCCCAATATCCCATCTGTCAGTGGGAAGCCATTCCCCCTTGTCCTGTCACTCCAGGCCCTTGTCCAAAGTCCCTCTTGGAGCCCTTTAGGCACTGGAAGGGGCTCTAAGTTCTCCTCAGAGCCTTTTTTTCTCCAGGCTGAACATTCCCAGCGCTCCCAGCCTGTCTCCACAGGAAGGGTGCTCCAATCTTATCTCCAGCACCAAAGCACAAGAACCCTTTTTATCACCTTGCTCCTGGTAAATCTAGACAGCTGTTTCAGGGGAGATTACTTGTTCAATTATCCACTGTGCTCCAGATGCTCAGCTGTTTATTTTGGTCCTATATTTCAAAGAACAGTTTCTCCAGCAAACAGTGTAACAGCTGTAGCTGATAAAACTCCTGGGTGCCATCATTATCCTCTTTTTCTTGATAGAGACTGTCACAGATTTCCCATCAAGTTTTGGCCTAGATGCTGGTGCTCTACAGTCAGCCAAAAATACAAGGGAACTGGATATCCTCAGCGTGACAAAAGAAGGTTTTCAAGGTTGAAAAACTGATGGAATTGCAATTATCAGACCAGAGGAAGGAGCTGTGTCCAGCACAGGTACAGGAACGTACTTTGGATGAGACTATGTTGCTGCAGATCCCTTTCCTGCATGCTTGGCCATAAGGATCTTGGCAAAAGACTGAGGATTTTGGAAGGTGGATTCCCATGCCATCATGAAAGAAGCTATCTGAAGATCTCCTAGATATTTCCAAGCTGAATTCCCAGAAGCATCTATCAGCCTGTCTACACAACCATCTCTGCAGTCACGCTCCAAAAATCTCTCCTGAGGTTTTTCCTCATATAGAAATCAAAGTCAGACCTGAAAACTTCTTCAAAAGTAAGGGCATCCTTAGACTTCAGGATGCAGCTGCACAGTGTGCAAGGTAGAGCTCACAACTTCAGCAGAACACACACTTGTAGCTCTTGGAATCATGGAATCATTGAGGTTGGAGAAGACCTCTAGGAACAGTGAGTCCAGTCCACCACTAACCCACGTCCCCAAGTGCCACATCCACACACTCTATGAACACCTCCAGGGACAGTGATTCCACCACTTCCCTACATGTCTGCAAGGCAACTCACCCCTTTCCAAGCAGCGAATTCCTCGATGCAAAGCCGACAGCCTTTGGCATTGGATCTGCAGCCCCTCATGGGGCAAAGCTCCCGCCGCCCGCCTTGAAGGCTTAATCCCAAAATTGTAGGGCTGTTCAGGGCCCTTCCCTGAGGAGTCAATGGTGGGTCTGTGTGCTTGGGCTGCCGGCGAGGATCCAGGTGAAGTGGTGGTTTGTGTGCTGCACACACCTGACCGCCGGGAACTGGAATGGGAAAGGGAACGGGACCACCAGCTCACTTCACGTTGGTCACCCAACAACCACGGCAGGTTTGCAGCTTCCCATCCCTGCCAGCCTGGATGGGGTTCAAAGCAGCAGCCTCAAGCAAAAAAAAACCCCAAAAATTAAAAAGAAAATGATCCCTGCTCCTGAGACATCCCATCTTCCATGTGTTTTCACAGGACAGCCCCCTGTTACAGAACAGCAGCCTTACAGTTGGGTTTAAAGAAGCGTTTTTGCTTTTCTGGACTTGAGCCCAAAATCCCGCTTGGAGTAACTCACATTCACGTCAGCAGAACAACCCTGGCCAAACAGAAAGTTCTTTTTTTTTTTTTTTTTTCCCCTTTAATTAAACTGTTGTTCTTTCAAATGAAAAGTGTTTTCATCATTCCAAACTAAGAAAGATCACAGGTGAATGCTGCCAGTGAAATTAAAAACCAGCTTGAGCCAGCTTCACTCTTAGCAGAAAGTCTCTTTTTTTGCTGGATGCTCCCTCACCAGCTGTCAGAACTCAAGTGGGGCAGCTTTTTAGACTATCAAGTGCAAAAGACATTTTCTGTCTGTGTTCTTCCTTCGGAAGAGACACAGCATCCTCATTTCTCTAGGCCTGGTTTAACTCCTCATATTTTGGAAGGAGGATCATGCCAAAACCAAACTCGTTTGCCACAGCTGCTCCCTTCATTCCCAGGACCATCACACAAAGCTGGTTTGCTCGCAGAGCCCTGCAGGTTTTGGCATTTCTAGAGTGATTTGTGCCCAGAAAGTCCCAAGACCAGAAGAGCAGCACTTCCACCCAGCCCAGCTGCCCTGGAGTCACAGAATCGGGGGAGACTTATTTAGGTTGCAAAAGACCTTTGGGATTGAGTCTGACTCGCAGCCCAGCACCACCACCACTGCCCTGCGTCCTCAGGTACCACATCTGCACATCTTCTGGACACTTCCAGGAATGGGGACTCCACCACTGCCTTGGGCAGCTGTGCCAATGCTTTACAACCCCTCCCATGAAGAAATTTTCCCTAATGTCCAATCTCAGCTCCCCCAGCTGTTTCCTTTCATCCTGTCCCTTTTCCCCCCCAGCAGCAAGAGCCCAACAACCCCCACCTGGCTCCATCCTCCTGTCAGGCACTTGTAGAGCCCTCAGCTCCCACCAGCCCTTCCCAAAAAAACCATTGCTACAACCCTTATCCATTTATTTCCATCCTGAACGGGTGTTTTCCAGAGAGCTGGGTACAGAAACCTTGGAGACTGAGAGTAAACAGAGTTAAAAAGCAGAGTGAAATTACCCATCTCCTGCTCGTTAACTGCCTTCAGATGATACCAGTTTGCTGTTGTTTTCTGGGTTTTTTTTCCCTTACAGCTCTGCCTGGGAATGTTTTATTTGCTTAGCAAAGTTTTCACATGCAATATGTTGTTACTGGTTTGTTTTGTTTCTGAAATCCCTTACCTATATATTTATTACAGACAGATATTATACCCTCACAGTAAAAGAAAGCTGCAAAGTGCTTGTTAACTTCTCAGAGCTGACTGAATAATTCCATAAATATGGGGGGGACTGAAATGACAACAAAAAGGGATTCTGCACTTTGAACAATAAATACGAACTGGAGCTCTGCTTTGGATTTTAGGCAGGCTGCAGCTAATAGGTATTCAGCTTGTGTGGGCCACTGACATTTAAATAAACACATGTGCAGTCCAAGGGGGTTGGCTGCAGAGCCTCTTGTCAATTGAATCCAGCCCTGGGAACACCAATTGAGCAGTTCAGGATTGCAGGAATTCCACGCTGGGCTCTAGCCCTTGGTGGTATCTCTCCTGAAAACATAAGATGTCCTCAATGGGGGAAAACACCCAATTAAAAAAGGGACAATGGGGATGAGGAGGGGGAGAAACCCATCCCCCAAAAATATGTGGTTTCAAAGAAATGCTGAAAATATTTCTAAGGAAAACGTCTGGCAGGCTGCCCCTTGCAGACTGAGGAGAGCTCAGCTCCAACTGAGATAGCTCAGGAACCTGAGCAGCATTCCCACACTGCCTGGGGAAAAATCACCTTTAAACAGAGCCATTAGAATTGAATTTGCAGAGCAAGGCCTGAGTACACTCACAGAAATCCATCACTGATGGGAAAGGAGCAGGAACAGCTACAGCTCCCAGAAGGATCCTGTGGCAACACCAGCACAGGAGCTCCTGGAGCCACCTCTGCCTGCAAAGACAGGTTTGATTAAGAAGGAATGAGCTTTTATGGCAGGTAGAAGGATTAACTCTGAGTCTTTTTAGCAGACCCATCATTAACCCTAAACATCAAAAATGACTTGGCAGTATCAGACACCCTGAGCAGTGACAGGAATGTTGTTCATCCTCAGCACCTCCCTCCAAAAGAACAGAACCATGAAGTGCCTCCAGCACTGGTTTTGTGTGGTTCCCATAATCCACAGGTGATGCCTCAAGCATTTGGAGGTCAAACATTCTCCCTCAGTGTTGTAGAAAACTTTAGTTCACATCCAGGGCATTGCCTTTTCCATCACCAGGGCAAATGAGGGATAACCCAGGAATAAGGAGACTCTGAGACTGTCACACTCAAACTATATATAAAAAAACCCCCAAATTTTAAAAAACCAACAACAAAAAAGAAGCCACAAAAATAAAAGATCCCCCAAAGAATAAACTGAGCTACTTAGAACTGAGTTTAACACTGAGCAAAGCAGTGGAGGCTGTGTAATAACATTATAGATAATTAAAAAAACTAGGATGGAAAGAAACCATTCTTTTGGTAGCTGGAATCGTGGCTCCTGGGGAATACTTTGTGGGCATCAATGCCTACAGAAGTAGGGGCAATTTAGTTGAGAAACCTATATCAAAAGCTCCCTCACCAGGGGCTCCTTGGAAATTAATCTCCCCTGGGATTAGAAGGAAGGTTCTCAAATTAATTCCAAATGGGTAGAAAGCAGGAAGGGACAGGTAAAAAAATAAGTGGTTATTTTTCACGGTGGAGGAAATCCTAGTGGAATCTTAAAGCAATTTGGGCTGTGGCATATCTTGTTCTCAGAGCCTAAAGGACCTGGAAAAAGGATAGAGGAGCAAATGCAGAGGATAAAGAAAATAATAATGACTTAAAGTAGCAGAAATTAGTGCTGTCCACAAGGAGCTGCAGAAGGACTGTGGGATATGGCAATAAAACAGCCCCAGGTGCAGTGACACAAAACCAAAGTGACCTCACCACAGTCCCTCCCCTTGGTCACTGCCACTCAGGAAAGAGAATCCAAACCAAATCCTCAGTTCACTCCCAAACAGTGAGCAAAGATGTGGATAGACCACAAGGAATTAATGGAATTGTGGAATCCCAGAATGGTTTGCATTGGGAGAGACCTTAAAGCTCATCCAGTCCCACCCCCTGCCATGAGCAGGGACACCTTCCACTATCCCAGGCTGCTCCAAGCCTCATCCAACCTGGCCTTGGACACTTCCAGGGATGAAGCAGCCACAGCTTCTCTGGGCAACCTGTGCCAGGGCCTCACTACCCTCACAGAGAAGAGCTTCCTGCCAATATCCCATCTAAGCCCGCCCTCTGTCAGCAGGAAGTCATTCCCTTGTCCTTGGGAATCAGAAGGTGCAAGCACATTGTAATAATGATGCACATTATTAAAATGATGCAGTTTGAAAACCAAAATAAGGCACTTCTTCATGCAAAGTGTGGACTTTGCTACCACATATAACCATGGAAGCCGGAAAAGGCAGCACTCTCCAAAGGCAAGGAGCAATAATAATGGAAGGTGAACTGAGCAAAACCATCTAGGAAACAAAAATAGAGGGAAAAGGCTCAGGAAGCCGGGAAGCTGCAGCGTGCTGGGAGGGCTTGCCAGAGCCAGTGTAATGCCTGTTTTTATTCCATTAAACACCCACTTCCATTAAACATCCCTTGCCAGGCAGTGTCAGGGAGCAAAGCCATCCGAGCCCTCGGCTGCCTCCGGACAGCTGCTCCTGCGTTTCACAGATTAACTTTGGATCCGGCCATAATTGGTACAGAAAGGAAAACATTGAAAGGAGTCTGGGAGAGAATGTCCAGCATGCGTTCCTAATGGAGCCAGGGCTCTCAAAACAGCTCCTCTAAATAGAGTTCCCAAAAAAACCCTCGAGGCAATAGGATTAAGGCATGGATAGAACTTCCAAAGCACGCTCCCAGAGTAGGGAAAAGGAGGACTTGGAGCAAGGGGATTCTTTTCCCACCACCACTTTCTTGATGGAGGACAATCAGGAGGAGAACCTTGTTGTGTGAAGTGTCTGGAAAAGAGTTTAGACAGATAAAACAAACAATAAAGTCATTGGAATCAGTTACTTTTCATTAGCAAAATCATTTGTGCCTTGGAAAGGAAATTAAAGATGAAATAATTGAACTCCCTGTCAAGCTTGTAACAGGTCACCCTGAGCTTAGTTCCTCTTCTCAAACCTGGCATTTAAAAGGGAGACATTTGGATGAACAAGGACACAGCCACAGAGAATCAGCAGGGGTTCTGTGAGGGGAGGTTTTGCTCTCATCTTGGAGTTCCCAAAATGTTTCCAGGATTTTCCTTCACCGAGTGCTCCGAGATGCCATGGGATGAGAAGGAACTTGCCCATAGTTCAAGGAAGAGGATGCTGCATTTATTTCACAGAAAAAATGTATTTAACTACACTGGACACAGTCCCGAGTCGAGTATTGTCCTCCTCCTCCTTGTGAAAACAAACCTGGAATAGGATACAGCTGTATAGAAACAGTGAATCCAGGGCTCACTGAAGTCAAGGGAAAGATTCCTGTTGATATCAATGGATCACAGCCCTCAAGTGAATCCATAATATACATTTAGATCCAATCACAAAGTTAACCAGGGACATAGCTGAAGGTGCTGGAAGTCTCTGGCATAATTCCCAACAGCATTCCCAGGTGTCCTGATCCACCCACAGTGCTGTGCTCCCAGCTGAACCTCCTTGGGACAGGGAGCCCATGGGGTTATGGGTTTCCTTGAGGGATGAGCATCACCTCGCTGGAGATGCCAGGAGGTTGCACAGAGAGAATCCAGCCCCAAATCCTGAGGCAGTGCCCACCAGAAAGCACAATAGCAGGTGCCAAATCCAACAGTGATTTTAGAGAATACATGCAAACACCTGCCTAAAAAGCAACGGAATCGTGACCACCAACTCCTTTTGCACAGACTACACAATATTTACTGGGATTTCCATTCCCCAGTAAGGCAAGGCTCAGATGTCACAGAGATTGGGTGGAGTGAGAGAAGTTTGACAGACTGAAAGGATGTGGAGCAATCTGGGAAGCACAGGAATCCGGGCTCCATGGAATAACGTGTATCCCTCAAGACAACCAAACACGAGTATCTGCGCGTAAGAACAAGAGCTCATGTTGCAGTTTGAGGACAAAGGACTCCATTCATGGGGGACTGAAAACAGGGACTGAAAACTGCACAGGAACCAGCAGGAAGAGAGGGAGAGCTCCTTTCAGTGCTTGGATATATCCAGAGCACAAAACCAGCAGAGCACTTTGCCAAGACCGTGGCTGGAAGAGCATAGGAAGCATATCTGAAAGGCAGCTCTTGAGGGAATTGCTCAGAAACCCCACCCTCATCTCACCCCAGGCTGGAGAGATGGTCTCATGAGTCTGTAACAACCTACACTGGAAGACTTTCTAGCCAAAGAGGTCTCCTGGATTTGGGAGAAAGGTTCAGGAAGCCTCTGGGACTCTGTCTCTGCACCAGCAGTGAAGTGTTGATGTGCCAAGAGCAATTAAAACACCCCTGCCATGCAGTGGAGTCCTGCCCAGCCACCTCCTGACAAATCTAAATCCAAAAGAGATATTTCACTGAAAAGCTTGTTCCAAAGGGAACCCCAAGAGACCTATTGTTTAAAAACCTGTGTCTTTTTGGAGCATCACAGCAACAGCAACTTCCTGGAGCAAGATCAGATTCTCTGCTCTCGGGTCTCCACATGATCCATGTTTTACTAGACAGCCCAATTTCTTCTTTTGTCTGTAGTGACAGCTGGATTTGTCTCAGTGAGGGCAATATTGCCTCCAAGACCTGAGGAGAGCCAAATGCCCCCAAAAGATCATTTCAGTCCTAGGAGGAGCTGTTCCAGGACTCTGATAACACCTGCTGGATATTTTGGTGATTTACTGCTAAGCCTTAGGTCGTGTTTAAAGAGCTGAGTTATTGCTTTGCTAAGCATCAAAGGGCTGTGTTTCTTTGTGACGGAAGGGTGATATCATTAAATGAACACCAAACCCAACCTCTTTTTCTCTGACGGAATGATTGCTGTGATCCCTCCCCACAGCATGAGATGCTGCTGTACAAACCACAGGATCTAAGGAATTAAAAATTACTGTCCACCCTCGAGAGAAATGCTCCTTTCCATCTTCGACAAGATAGCAAATCCAATTTAATTCGAATCAGAATTCCCTAAATTGCAGCTGCAGTCTGCTTGGGGCATTAAGGAAATTCTGCTGGAAAGGAGAAGGGCTTGAGAATTTGGGGACAGGGAATCATCTTGTGTGGGACTAAGACAAAACCAAGGAGCTGCAAGACTTGGCTAAAAGTCGAAGCTGTAGAAGGGAAGGCTCTGGTGAGACCTTCCAGAGCCTAAAGGGGCTCCAAGAGCTGGAGAGGGACTTTGGACAAGGGCCTGCAGGGACAGAACAAGTGGGAATGGCTTCCCATTGCCAGAGGGCAGGGATAGATGGGATACTGGGATGGAATTCTTCCCAGTGAGGGTGGTGAGGCCCTGGCACAGGTTGCCCAGAGAAGCTGTGGCTGCTTCATCCCTGGAAGTGTCCAAGGCCAGGCTGCAAAATATCCCACCACTGCAGCAATTGCAGTTGTTCCAGGAGCTCTGAGGGCTTGAGCTCCGAGGCAGAGAAATCTCCTTAGAAGCTGAAAGCTGCAGAGCAGCATCTTCACTTCCCTCCCAGTTAATTTATTTCCAGCTTTCTTTAAGAGGGATCCTCTTGTGATCAGTTATTCCTTGACAGTTCCCCGCTTTCAGCAGGAAACTGGGCTCCTTCAGTGGTCCCAACCGGCACGGTTGGAAAACAGCCTTTCCCTTCCAAGTTAATTATAGGAGAAAGCTGTTGGCTGCTTAACTCCTTCCTCAGGCAACCAACACAAGAAGCTTGGCCACGCAAGTCCCCTGTGGAGTCAGCATTGCTTTGGGAGTTGATAAGAATAGAAGGATAAATCAGGGGATGCACATGGGAACGTCGTCCCCTCCACTCAGCTGAGTTGTTAAGCCCATAGTCACCAGCCCTTCCCATTTTTTTCCAGAGCTTCCAGCCAGAAAGGCCAGTTTTTTTGTGATCTCCAAAAAAAGAAATCATTTCTACATTGTCAAAACATGGGAAAATATCCACTGCACCTACATATCCCAATGTACCTGGACTTCCCTCTTAAGGATTTTCTAAGATTCAAGTTACTACTGAAAACTCCCTCCGCTTGAAAAAATAATTAAACCTACAGTGAGATGGACTGATATCTAAAAATATGGGGGAAATAATCTGATTTAGCATCAGCAGTTCCGTAGTGAATCCACAGATTGTTACAACTACCAGGAATTGATTCTTTTATACCTGCTGAGAGCTGCCTGTGTTGATATTGCACTGACAGCAGAACACTTCATCCCCTGTTGTTATCTGAAACCACTCGGAAAAATAACACATCCAGGAGGCTGCCATGAAGACACCCTGAAGCTGGGAGCTGCCAGCAGTGCTGCTGACATCTCAGGATGTATCTAGGACATATTTGGGGTTAAATAATCTATAATATTTAACACAAGTTCTGTTAATCATATCACAGGTAGCCTGAGCACCTTCCAGCAGGGAATGATGCCTTTTATAAACAGATAGTACAAATAAGTGGGGTCTTTAATCCCAGAGTGGTTTGGGTTGGAAGGGACCTTAAAGTTCATCTCATTCCACCCCTGTCATGGGCAAGGACACCTTCCACTATTCCAGGTTGCTCCAAGCCCTGTCTAACCCAGCCTTGGACACTTCCAGGGATGGGGCAGCCACAGCTTCTCTGCGCAACCTGTGCCAGGGCCTCCTCACCCTCACAGCCAAGACTTCCTTCCCAATACCCCATCTAACCCTGCCCTCTGGCAGTGGGAAGCCATTCCCCCTTGTCCTGTCCCTCCCTCGTCCAAAACGTCTCTCGCCAGTTCACGGAGCCCCTTTGAGCCCTGGAAGGGGCTCCAGGGTCTGCCTCGAGCCTCCTCTTCTCTAGGCTGAACAACCCAACAGCCCATGCTCTACCAGAAGACTTCTTAAGCTGCCTCTGGGTCTTCCCAACCCTCTTTCTCTCCAAAAAACCCACAATAATCACAGTAAAAAAATGAAATTAATACATTAGTATGAGTATTAATCCCAGAATGGTTTGGGTTGGAAGGGACCTTAAAGTTCATCTCGTTACACCCCTGCCATGGGCAGGGACACCTTCCACTAGACCAGGATGCTCCAAGCTCTGTCCAACCTGGCCTGGAACACTTCCCAGTCTTTTACTGTCACTTCTCAGCTGATTACACGAGCTGCAATCAGAACTTCCTTGCAGTAACCACAGTAAAACTGTCACAGCCAAGTGCACTTTGCCGTGAGCCTGATTTAAATTCTCCTCATCCAACCACCTGGGTCAGTCTTTCCCAATTCCAACAACCTTAAACAAACCCACTGTTCCACAGTGAGGAAAACAGCTGCTTCACAGGTAGCAAGAAATTTTGCTCTGGTTTTCAGGAGAGGCTTAGAAAGGCAAAGGGAAGCAAAACCTCAACTGCGTGTTGGAAAGACAATGTCAACAGTGGGTTTTTTTCTCCCCACTGTTTTTAGTGCTTCCAAAATAATACAACTTAATTTTTGTCCTTTTCTTGTCTCCTGTGCCACAAACAGTAATCCCTCCCCTTCCTCACCAAGTCTTTCCCAATTCCAACAATGAAATAAACAGCTGGGCTGCTCCTGCCAAAAGCAACTCCTCCTTCCAACAGTACCAAAAACACCACTGGCAGCACCCTGGCACCAGCCATTTCAGCACAGCCTCAGGAACAGGCCAGCAGCAGAAAGAACTTAGCTTTTTGTGTGGCTGACCAAAATAATGGCTATTTAAAAATATCCTTGGCAAGGGAATGGCCTTAAAATACACATCAATCTACTCAAAATCTGCGGAGACCCAAGGAGATGTCAGGGGAGAGCAGCTGAACACTCCAGACAGCAAAGAGGGACATTGTTTGAGCTACAGGGAAAGAAAAGAGCTGCCTTTTCAAAGGCCAGTTGGAAATAGAGTTCGGTTTTGGAAGTTCGGGTTGGTTTGAGGTCTGGATTGTCCTTTTCTAACCTTCTCTGTGGAGGGGGAGGCAGCAAAGCTCCAGGATTGAGCCAGGATCAGCTCAAGGAGAAGCACTTTGTCTAGCAGCAGAGGATCCAGACACTAGGGCATTTCTCTCCTCTCTGCCCAACAGGCAGCCAGAAGAAGAAAAGCAGGGAGAAAGAAGGTGGACATCCAATGGAAACCTCCTTGTGTTCCTTGAAGCCAAACTGAGCCCGTGAAAGATTTCCATATCAGCACAAGAGGAATTTTTTCCCTCCCCATCTGATTTACCGTTTGCCTGGAGAGTTTCTCCTGAGGTGTGAGGAGCAGGTAACACAGCAGAGGTTGTCTCAGCAGGTCCCTGGAGATAGCCCAGTCCCATGTGGATCTTTGGGGTGCTCTTCTCTCCAAGAACATGTCAGTTCCAGCTGCAAAAACACACCACGTTGGGTTAGTGGTTGGACTGGATGATCCAAGAGGCCTTTTCCAACCTTAACCATTCTGGGGCTCTATGAAGAGTGGCTTATGAAGTTCCTGCTCTTTTGCATGTCTATAAATCTTGCGGGCTAAAAGACCAGATCAAAAGAGCAGCAGAGAGAAAGCAATTTTCTACCACCAAGAATTGCTAGAAAAGCTCTTGTTGCTAAAAGGTGTCCATACAAAATAGACACAGAACTGGCTACAAGCACTAGAGGTATGGAAAAGTAATATTTTCCAAAGGGAATGGGGTGGGAAGGGATGCTGTTGCCAGGATTACACCTGAAGCAGCCAATTGTGGTTAGAATTCTGTGGTTAGAAGAGTGGTCCAGGGCAGAGCAGGACTTTACGGGGCCCAGGGTTAGGAATGGGGTTAGAAAGGCACAGAGTGGAAACAGTTAATTCTGAACCTGTAACAACTCCATTGGAGCTTTTTTGTTTGGGGCAGAATTCCTGCAAATGGAGAAAGCCACAGACAGCTAGAGGCCTAACTCCAGAGAAATGGGAAAACAAGGTAAAGAGCAACCACTCCTGCAGAGATGTCAGGGCACAGAGTGATGTGGATGTGCTGCTTGGGGATATGGATTAGTGGGGACCTGGCAGTGCTGGGTAATGGCTGCACTCGAGGATCTTAGAGGGCTTTTCCAACCTTAATTTCAGAATCACAGCATGGCCTGGGTTGGAAGGGGCCTCAAAGCCCATCTTCTTCCACCCCTGCCATGGGCAGGGACACCTTCCACTATCCCAGGTTGCTCCAAGCCCTGTCTAACCTGGCCTTGACACTTCCAGGGATGGGGCAGCCACATCTTCTCTGGGCAACCTGTGCCAGGGTCTCACCACCTTCACAGGGAAGAATTTCTCCCTCATATCCCATCTAAGCCTGCCCTCTGGCAGTGGGAAGCCATTCCCCCTTGTCCTGTCCCTCCAGGACAAGGTAAATAGTCCATCTTTCTTGTAGGCTCCCTTCAGGTTCTATGTGGAAGGAGAGCAACACCTCAGCTGGAACAAGCATCCTATTCTCAGTGCTAAAACCCCTGGAAGATGCAGCACAGCTGGGGCACATCTGAGGGTGTCCACAGCCTGCAGAGCAAAACCAGCCTCAGGTACAGTGAGTTGGATTGAGGCCAAGGCCAGAAAACACTTGTTGTTTGATGCAGGACAGGGAAATACATCCATTTCCTGGGCAATTAAGAATCACAGAGCATTGCACACAGACCCACAGCTTCCCTTACAGCAACCACACACAAACAAGCTGGAAACCAGTTCAAAGACCACAAGAAATTAGGAACTCCAGGATCCAACAGATACCAATGATCATAATTTCCTGTGCTCCATGCTGCCTGTCTCCAGGCAGGAGCAGTCTGTACTCACATGGATCAGCAGTGCTGCCCCAGAGCAGAGCAGAACAGCTGCTCTACATCCACACTATATATATTTTAGGGTTCGCCTTTGGGTAGATCTAGTCTGCTCCTGAGACCTGGATACCCATGAACAGTAGTTGTGCTTTGCACACAGGATCTGAAAGAAAACATTTCTCTCGGTGCAGCCCCAGTTAATGTGACATTGTGCAGGCAGGTGCCAGGTGAGCTCTGTCCCCACAGGATCCACAGCAGGGCCATCAGCACAGATGTTCCAGCAGCTGCTCTGCTCATCCCTGGGATGGTGCCAATATCAGAGGATGGGAAGGAGCCTGGAGGCCTGCATTTGGGTCAGAAACCATTTGTTGAAGTCAGTCTCCAGTTTCCAGGGTATGTGGCATTAAGCAGAATAAGATGTTCTTGAGGGAAACAACTTCTGCAGAACACAGAGAGCTTTGCCCAATTTGGAGCCCTTCAAAGGGCAGCAACATCCTACACTATCCCTCCTCTGTTTCCTCAGCACAACTCTCTGATCACCTGCCCATGATCCAGGGATGATGGATGATGATCTCATCATTCCTCCTCAGGCCTGGATCCCCATGAACATGAGGACAGAGAAGCTCATAACTGATGTACTTTGGCATCGCTCCTTTCATTATTGACATGGGACATGAACGACACATCAATCCACTGCCCACCTCCTCTTCTGGGAAGTGTTAACATCAATTATTCAAAACAGTCTCAGGCACAAACTGTGGGACATAAAAACACATCCATGAGCAATGGGCACACAGCTGTGATAGAGCTGCATCCAGCTGCATCCTTGATGTGACAGCTCCAAAGGCTCCTACGAGCCAGGGGAACCTCTGCAATGACACTGCTTTCCCCTGCTGGGGCACAGGGGTGGCACTGCTGGAGAGGTCCTTTCTGGAAGAGGAGAAGCTGCCAGGATGCATATTATAGGTAGAGATTTCCAAGGTGGGCTAAAGATGCAACGCTTGACACAGGTGGCAACAAAAAATCCCAAAACAAAAAAACAAGGACTGATGACTTCCAAAGAGAAGTGCTGTCCCACTCAAATGGGGATTGCATAGCCTGAACCAGGAGCAAGAGATCTCATGGCCTCTCATCCCACAATTCTATAGGACATCAGCTCCCAGCACCCCAGGGAACAGCTTGCTGTGACACAGGGAGATGACGCACATGCAGGAAGGCAAGAACAGGGTAGAAAAAGAATTTTTAAAAAGGAAACAAAGAACAAATGGCAGTGGTTAGTTATTCAGAGGTTGAGCTACTTTCCCCCAAGAAAAGAGGAATCCTTGGGGCTGGAGTTCACTCCAATGAGGAGGAGGAGGAGAAGGGCCTGATGCTCTCAGTGCTGTAGGAAGCCTCTGAAGTCCGGGATTTCAGCTAAGCCATTCCAAACCAGCTGTTCAACATGGTGGGTCCCAGGTACCTGTTTGCTGTTCTGGTTTTGGGGACTGTTTTCATGCAGGCAGGAGATGCATAAGTCCTGGAGTTCAGCATTCCCCACCTGTCCTTCAGGGCAACAGACCAACACCTTCACTCCCTTCAGCCTCAGCACACCCACATCTCACATGCAGGATCATACACTTCCATGCCTCAAGGGCCCCGGGTCTGGCATCCCATTAAGCAAAGGAGGAATCCTTTTGTCTGGGATATGCTGTTGGAGAACCATGACTTGGACCATTAAAGAAAAAAACCACATTAATGAACTCAACATCCTAAACTGGCCTCACTGGGAGCCACACAGCTGCCACATCCCAGAGAAGGAGAGCCCTTTCCCATCTTTACAAGTCCAGAGCCAGCAAGAAGCACAAGCTGGAGGAGAACCACAGGCCACATGGAGCAGTCCAACAAGCCTTGGAGTTGAAGAGCCTGATGGGATGAGGGACAGCAAGGCCAGGCTTGCAGCAGTCCCATCATCTTCACGGCAGTGCGACCCCATGAGACAACAAGGATGTCTGAAGGCATAGAGATGCTTTGGCATCCTTTGGCTATGTGGAAAACTGCATGCCTGGAGCAGAGTTTTCCCTCCCTCCCTGTCTCCTCCACCCCCTTCTTTCTGGGGAGCAAAGGCTGGGTTTATTCATCCCCTCTCCATTGATCGCGTCGTGCGTCACCGGCTGCACGAGTGTGGGAGGTGCAAGTGTGCCACAGTCAAATCACCAGCCTTTCAGCTTCACAACACCTCAGGGGAGGTGGGCTCCCTTCCCCTTTCTGCTAAGAGAAAAACAGGAGAGGAAATAAGTGTTCCAACAATATAAACCAAAGAGGGGAAAAAAAAACCACCCCAAAACCTCCGCAGCAGGAGGTGAAGGAAAAACAACGCCCGGAAAATACATCAGTAAATAATTAAATCTCATTTTCTTTTGCATGAGGCAGACAAATCATAGAATCCCAGAATGGTTTGGGTTGGGAGGGACATTAAAGACCATCCAATTCCAACCCCTGCCATGGGCACGGACACCTTCCACTGGACCAGGTTACTCAGAGCCCTGTCCAACCTGGCCCTGGACACTTCCAGGGATGGGGCAGCCACAGTTTCTCTGGGCAATCTGTGCCAGGGCCTCCCCCCCCTCACAGGGAAGGATTCCTCCCTAAATAAGAGAAAAGATGTTAAGGATGGACGGTGGATGGTGAGGACCCTAGACCAGGAATGCTGATCAGAAGCAGAGGATATGCTGTTTGGGTTGCAGCAGCCCTGGGGAAGGTCAGTGCCATTATTCTCCAGTTGGAGTTACACATGTGTAGAGCAACTCAATCCCAGAGCACTGGGCACGATGGCACTTAAAAACCAGTAAACTGATAATTTCCAGGAGAACTTGTACATTTGGGGGCTCTTTTTAGGAGGAAGGTTTGAAAGCTCAAGATGGAAGAGCCTGAACCAAGAGCTGGGCAACATCATTCCCGGCAGCCCTCAGCTCCTGCAAACCAAATTCCCTACAAGTGGGTCCTGCCAACAGCTCCACAGACACCTCCAAAGGCAGATTCTCCACCCTACGGTTGGTTAAGGTTGGAAAAGGCCTCAAAAGTCTGACCTTTGACCAAGTACCATCATGCCCATTAAACCATATCATGAAGTGCCGCATCCACTTGTTTTTTGAGCACTTCCAGGGATGGTTATTCCACCACTGCCCTGGGCAGCCTGCAGCACACTTGCTCTCTGATATTTTTATCCCTGGAGAGCAGACAGGCCAGCCCAGGAATGCTGATCAGCCAGACACATACCCAGGGCTTTACTGAGAGGAGGCATTTTGTTTGCTCAGTAATTCCAAGCAGATCCATGGCAGCCCATGGATGTGCTGGGGTTACTACTGCCAGGGAGATCCCTCTGGGCTTGCAACAGTCAGATCAGCCATTCACCATGGGATTGAGACCCCAAAAATGCAAGTGCTCAACACCACATGGGTGGAGGAGAGCAGAGATGTCCCATAGGATGAGGGAAAGGAACCCGGCTTTAATATACATAAGATTCCTTCCAAGCAGGATATCAAGGACCATTTCTAGACAGAGCTTTTACCTCTGAGTGGAACTAAGAGGAGCAGCAGAGCCTTCCCAGACCCACATGCCTGGCTGGGGAGCCAGGAAAGCTGCCAGGAGCCCATTCATCCCATTATAATTAACCTTCCCGGAATTTGGGGCTATTCAGCCATAGGAAAGCCCAGTGCTTTGAGAAGATACAGCATTTAGCAGGGATGCACATACCTCTGGAAGGTCACAAAACACCTCCACAGCAAGACTCTGCTGTCTCTGCCAGTATCCCTCATTTTCCACCAGCACCAGCTCCACATCCTGGGCTCACAGATCTCTAGCTGGGCTGCTGTGGGCCATCAAACCCACCCCAAAACACAGGTACAGGCCAGGCTGGGCAGCAAGCAGAGCCCGAGGCTGGCTCAGGACTCACGGGATGCTGCCACCCCACACGGATCCATCCACGTGCCGCCACAATCCGCCCGTGCCGAGGAGCCCACGCTCCGGCAGGCAGATGATGTTTTTCTGAATGCAAACCCATTTATAATGAGACATTACTCACAAGCTGGAGAATAAAATAGAATAATAGCATCCCTCAGCGTTAGTCATGTTTTAAATGCGTACCTTTCAGAGCAGGATGGGATTTGATAGGATAATCTCCCAATAGACACGTAGGAAGCTTTCATTGAGGGACACGGCCCTGTTGGCAAATTACAGCTTGCTGCTCTTTGTGCTGCTGCACTGAATGATGCTGTCAGGGGGGGACGGAGCGTGGGGCAGGGGGGCCACAGCCCCTTGCAGAGCAGTTCAGAGCCAAACAACAGGATTTGAGAGCTTTGCCAGCTCCAGGTACCACAATTCTTTCAGCTCTCGAGGCCAGGCCATGCCTGGCCACAGTTACATGGGGGGGTTTTCCCTCCCTTTCCCCTGCTCTCCAACTCCAGCATCCTCAGTGGATGTATTCCCTACCCAAACAAACCCTGTGGGGCTCCAAAACAAGAGCTGGCTCAGAAGAAAAAACTCATTTTGCATATGTGGAATCAGGCCCCAAACCTCTGTGAGCGAGGAATGCCGCAGCCTCCTGCTCCCACTGTGTTTGGGATGCCTTCCTTACCAGAAGGGGTTGGGAATTCTGGTTAGGCTGGGAGAATGCAGTTTTGCCTCAAAACCACTCTGCTCCCCTGACAAAAAGCAGGAACCTGCTTGCTGAGAAAGCCCAGCTCTGCCCTTCTGGGGAGCCCAGCAGGACAAGCTGGCTCAGCACCAGCACCACTGAGCTTTGCTTAGGAAAACTCATCGCAGGGTCTCAGCTCTGTGCGGAGCAACTCATCTCTTTTCCTCTTCACCCGTGTCTGAGGCACGGTAAGGGCTGCCAAGCAATCTTCTCTGTCTGCTTAAGGAGATGGAGAGGAAATTTGGTTCCCAGTCAGATGCTCTTAACCAATTTCAGCAGCGGCGCGACACGAGAGAGCAGCAATTTCTCACAGCGGTGCAGTGACGCTCCTCAGCCTCCTGCTGACCCAGGGGGATGGATCAACACAACACCACACAGGAGCTGGGATAAAGCCCAAAGCCTCTCGTCCTGCCCCAGGGGAAGACTCCCTGAACCTTGGATCACCCAGGATAAGCATGGTTTGTTCGTGGTGGCTGCCAGCCCAAGGTTCAACACGCTTCAAATGGAGAGTGCAAAGGCTTCCAGCTCCATTAGCAAACACAGGCAGCCTCTCTAGGAAAGCAAAAACCCACCCAGTGCCCTTGCCCAGAGGTTTATTGTATTTAAAAGAAATAAAAAGGGAGGGGGACAGAGAAAAGTGAAAAGAGAAAGGAAAGAATCACACAGATGTTGGAGTTCACACAGTGAAGGAACAAAGTCATGGTAAGCTGTGAGCAAGTCTGCACACCTGAGTGCCAGGGGATGATGTTTGGGGGCCTCTCCAAGACCAAAAGAGAGATTAAAGCAACCCTGTCTCCACAGGGTGGACCCACAAACACGTGGTGGGGCTCAGGTCCCTCCTGAACCTCCGACAGGGCCTCAAAACACCCCAAAGGGGCAAAAAGCTCCATTTTCCCATGGCAGTGCACACCTACCACAACACCACTGCAAAAACTTGGAACAGCAAACGCACAATATTCCCTCCCCTATTCTTTTGCATCCAGACAGCAAATTAATTCAGAATAAGAGCAGCTAATTGGTGCCATGGAGCTTTCAATAGGAGGGATGATGACCCATCAGACCCCACCAAGGCTGCAGACCCCTGTCGTTGCTGCAGAAAGGGAGGTGAGAGAGCAATGACTTCCCCTTTAAACTAAATCAGGGTGAAAGCAAAAAATAAAAAGCATATCCTGCACGTTTTTGAGCATGAGACTCCCATACAAATGGTCCCCGCAATGTTTAAACCATTTGGGCTCCTTCCTTATGCTGTTTCTAAGTTTGAAGAATGCCTGCTGGGTATGATTAATATTCCTCCTCCTACACTTACCCGTTACTCCTGACAGCAAAAATTAAAACAGGAGCTTCTCTTCATTCAACCCCAACCCACAGGAACGTGGTGACATGGGGAAAGTTGCTAATAAAAAAGAGGGGGGAGAAGGTTTGTAAATGTGCTGCATTCACAGCCAGGAGAGGTGTAGCTCTCATTCAGCATCCCTGATGGATGAAAGATCCCTCACCTCCTCCCGCTGGGATGCTTGGCACAAGCAAAGACAACTTTTAGGGGAACGCAGGAGGAGGCAGCACCTTAAATCAGGCCCCTGGCATGGCAGGGATTCCCATGGGATCACTGCAGCCCAGCTTGCACCAGGCAGTGTTGCTATGGGCACTGCTGCCTAGGAGCAGCCAACAGGGTGGGTAAGAGAGAGGAGCCATCCCAGAGCCTTCAAAATGCAGCTTCTTATTATTCTGCACGTGTTTTCCCCCCTCATCTTCCCTCCCTCTGCACGTTTCCAGGTACCTTCCACCACTGAGGGAAGTTTTATCCTAAATCAAAGCACTGCCAGCAGATGTGTTCATCAACTGCTTAAACAAGCATTTGACAAGGGCTGGGAGAAGAGGCCACAGCAACTCAGTATCAATCAATAATTGATTGCAACCCCACCTCAGCCCAGCCCTCTGCATGGCACCCCCGTAGATGGCATCCAACAGGATGCAAAACTCTCCAGGGAAAAGCCCCTCGTGATCCATAGCCAGATGTTTTCACTGTGGCCACCTTCAAAGGTCACCTAGTCCAACCCTCAGTGACACAGTAGGTTGGCCTGGATGGCAGCTTACTGATCCAAGAGTGGTTTTGTCATCCTGACTCTGATTTCCAATACTTGTCCTACACATGGGGCTGGGTCTTGACCGTGAGAAGCTTTTCCAGCATGCAGAGGGCAGAGCAAGAACACACTGCTTTCCATCCCAAGGAATGCTCAAAGTCTCCCTGCATGAAGCACAGAGCAGGGTGTTCCTGCCTCCAAGCAGGCTTTCCCAGCATAAATCCCGGAAGACAATGTAGGCAGTCACCAGGGCCCAACCCACACCACAAAACAGCAGCATCCCAAGAACTTCAGAGGCTTCACCTCAAAACACATGTGAAAACCTTCAAAGACTATTCAAGGTTGTCCAGCATCCTAAAAGAGAACATTGCAGGTACTAAACATCTCCAAACCTCACAGCATGGATGTGCAAAGCAGGTCACCACTCTGTGCTGGCATCTAAAATTAAACCTAGGAAAGCCTGAGGGATTAGCCAGAGCATCCCACAGCTTGATTTCCTGTGAGGACCCATGTCTGTGATGCTGCAGGACCCTGCAGAAGCTTGAGGCTGAAGCCCAATGCAGTGAAGCCAATGACAAGGTACCGGGGTCACTGTTGTGACACCCTTTGGAAGCAGCTGGATCCATTGGCAGCACCCCAGGCTTGGTTTAGGCCCGTGGGTTGCACAAATTCAGAGCAGAGCAAGTCAAGCCTCAAACCTTCTTTCCCTTAAAACAGGGACTTTCTGGCTGAGGAAACACCTGAAGCCACCCGGGCCCACTGGCCCCCCACAGGCATTTGAAGATGCCCTGCATCCCAAACTCAGCAGGGTCATATCCCAACTTTGGCCAGCCAAGGGCACTTCCACATCTTTTTTCCTAATCCCAGCTAACCCCTGCCATGGTCAGATGGGTTGTGCTCATCAGCCACAGACTGGGAACCCCAAGCCAAAGTCATCAGCTCCCTAAAAAGTGGTATCCTACCAGCTTTGCCCAGTTGTTTTTCAGCCAGGGATAGCCCTTGGCCTTTCCTTTATCCTCCTGGCATGGAAAAGTTGATTTTCCACCCATATTTCCCCATCTGGCCTGGCTACAGCAGATCACTGAATACCAGAAGGAAGAGCTTAGCTTGGATTCTGGAAAGCTTCAAGGGACATTGTGCAGGAGACACTTACACAATGCTAATAAGCCAGAGACATCCTTAAGGAAAAAAAATAACTACAAGAAACATTTTTAATTGCAACCCTTTCCCTTCAATTAGCTTCCCTCCATTTAAAAGCAGGAACAAGTCATCAGGAATTCAAGGCAAACCTAAGAAAACTGGTGTTCCCAAACAGCCTGAGCTGCAGCTGCAAGCAGGACTCATGTGCAGCACCACTGCCAAGCTCTGCTGCACATCTCCACACAAGTTATTTACCCCCAAGTCCTTTTTAAGACCCTTGAAAACCTTCCTGGTTGTCCCACAGGGGGTGGCCTCCCTATGGAGAAAGGACAGGGTGAGATTCTTCATCAGGAACTGTAGTGACAGGACAAGGAGTAATGGGTTCAGATTGAAAGGGGGGAAATTTAGGTTGGATATTGGGAATAAATCCTTCCTTGTGAGGGTGAGCAGGCCCTGGCACAGGTTGCCCAGAGAAGCTGTGGCTGCCCCATCCCTGGAAGTGTCCAAGGCCAGGCTGGGTGGGGCTTGGAGCAACTTGGGATAGTGGAAGGTGTCCCTGCCCATGGCAGGGGAGGTGGGTCCCTTTCCACCTAAACCATTCTGGAATTCCAAGTGTGGCAAGGCTCCAGCTGGGCTGGGAAGGAGGAGAGCCCTGAACTCCATCTCCATGACAGTTGGATGCCCTCAAACTCCACACAAAAAATAGAGTTAATCACTTCCTCACACAAAGCACCTTCATGGGGTGGGTGGAGAGACAGCAAGGAACAACTATGCTCCTCTTTAACGAGGATAAAGAGCAAAATGAAGTCAATTAAGTCTGCTGCTGCTGACATTTGTCTAAGTACATGAAAACTGGTAGAAGCTGAAGCAAGACAAGTTGTTTGAACTCCGTGGGCAGGATTATTTCTCTTCCACTCCCCCCACCCTCCCTCAAAATTAGTTTTTCATGATGCATTTCATTTTTTTTTCCTGTTTCTGGTCGGTTCAAGGGACATGTGGGACAGATTCAACTCAACAGTTTGTAAACAGCTGACGTGGGAGGGAGAGGGCACTCGAGTTATTGGAATTGTTTTCATTCAAAAAATTTTGTAAATTAATTCCTCCCCCAGCTGCCTGCTATAAACACCACCGAGCCGTGTTCCTCCTCTTCAAATGGATCACGCAGACAGATGTGCCTTCTGTTCTTTCCCAAACATCAAGGCTGCCTCGCTCGCTGTGCAAATGTCAAGGTGCTAATTAGTTGTAACGGGAGTCAGGCGAGGACAGGGAACACGGCAGCCGGAGGAGGAGACGCTGCTGGTTTCCAAATGGATCCTCCACAGCCTCTGGGAAGCGGGATGGGGAGCGCTGAAGTGACCGAGGGGTCAGGAAGCACCAGCAGGAGCTGGAATGTGGGGCTCACGGTGTGTGGGGAAAAGCAGGAGGGCACCCCTTCCTCACACAAGGATAGATATCTGTAGGCAGGGACAAGGGAGGCGGATGTCCTGTCAGGAATCCTTGGAGATTCTACAATTCCGTGTCTGGCACGCAGCCTTGCCACTCTTATTTTTGCAACAAACACCAGCTCCTCGTTCTCCAGGGTGGCACCAACAAATTCTCCCACTGGGAGAAGCCAGAAGGTTGTCACATCCATCACATGTCCACCAATCCTTCGCCATCTCCATTCCTCCTCCTTTGCCACACTGGCATATTTTAAGCCTCAGGACATGGATGTCACTTAAGTCCTCTTTGTTTAGACAGCACCTGTTGATCATTTAATTACGTGGTAATTACCATAAAGTAATTACACGGTAAATACCATTTCCTTGCAAGTGGGTGCTCCTTTCCCTACCTGACATTCCATGGGGTGATTCCTGGCTCTGCCACATTACAGCCCATAATTATCCTGCCGTTAGAGGGTGTTTACCTGGAGTCCCTCAAATCACCATCCCAGAGACCAGGTAACACCAGGAAGGTCCCCAACTGTGGATCACCAGCTTCCACCACCCTTTCCCACGCCATTGCAGCTGCAGAGGAAGGGCAGGAGCTCAGCTCGGGCACAGCCTCCCACTTGCCACATCTCTGCTCCCAACCTGCCAACCCCAGCAGCCAGACCCGAGCTGGTTCTTCACCTGGCAAAGAATAATCAGCCACAACCACAACACGGTCCCTTCCCACCAGGCATCTGAGATCTTCTTTCCCAGACTGGTAGGAGTGAGAGGTAATTAAATGTTGTTTCTCACTAGTTCTTGCTTCCCCTGCCTCTGTGAGCAGCTGTCTCCCAGCTCTTGCTGGAAGCAGCATCCCTGGGTTGCCCTTTCTGCTCTTCAGCATGCTGATTTTCCCAAGGACTCCCTTCTGCACTTCCCTGCGGGAAACACAGAAAGCTCTGCCTTCTCCACTGACTCATAATCCTTCACTCAAACATACAGATTATTTAAACATAAGCAGGGATTTCATGCCAGGTTTTGGAATGCAAGGGACTGGAAAGTATTAAATTCCACCATTTCATCTTTAGCACGTGAAGTCCCAACACCCAGAGATGGAACCTCAGTCCCGGGCACTGGAGGAGCCATAGCTCTTCCAGCCTGGAGACTTGTGCCGAGTGGGAAATGCAGGTGTCACAAGCCAGCACTGCCCAGCTCCTGGAAGCAAAGCAGGGAGCACCCAGGGGATGCTTCCACTGCTGCTAACGTTATGAGTTCAGCTCCTGGAAGGAATCTCTGCCTGCTCCTGGTACACTTTATCCCAAGTCTCTGGCGGCACCGGACTGTAGGGTCACATCTTTGACACCAACCTGCTGGGGCTGTGCCATGGTGGCCAGGGCACAACCTGACCTTGCCCTTCCCCTCTCCTTGGCCTCCAAACTGTTCTGGAAGGCTCAACAAAGCCAAGTTGCAGCCACACCTCTTAGTAGGCAACAGCACCGGGATCTGCAGTCCAGATGCCCAGCAAATGAGCTAACGGGAACGCAAAAAAACAAAAGGAAAAGCGCTGGGATATTCCTGATAAGAACTATGACAATAAATCCCAGTCCTCCCAGTGTTCCACACCAGCCTGGGCTTGCTGGTTCCCCCCTGCTGGCTGGCCAAGCCAGTGCCACCAGCACCAGGAGGGTGGGACAGGGACAGTCCAGTAGCACTTCTGGAGCACAAGGATCCAAGAACAAGGGACTCTGCTACCAAAGGCTGCAGCCTGTGCAGGCACAGAGACTGCTCATCTTTTCCATCTGCTGCCCTGCTTGGAGATGTGGGACACGAGTGGGTCTCCCCAGCAGCCACACAGGGAAGCAGGATGCTGTGTCCCACAAACACGGGGCTCGGAGTTGGATCAGGCTGACACACAGGCAAGGGGAGCGTTTCCCTTCAGCTGAGGATGTGTGAGGGCCACGGTTACAGCAGTGCCTCTCCAGGGCACAGCCACGCTCCAGCTCTGCTGCCCCATCCCCGAGGGCACCGTCCCAGCACGGCTCAGCTGGGGCTGGAGCAGCAGTGGAGAAACCCTTTAGTCGCACATTTAATCTCAGTGCAAATGTCCGCGTAGCAGACAAGCACTCGGGCAGCAAACGCTCCCCCAAGAACACAACTCTCACTCTTCCAGCAAGCCCACACATCAGCCCATCTCCACCTCCTTCCCCAACTGATCCCATCTTTCCCAGGGATCATTTCCCCTCCTATCAGCCTAAAAACCCCGACAGGACTCTTTACCTCTTGCTCACGTAGCTCCAGCAGCATTAACAGTCCCCACTGGCACCACAGCTCTCCTGGGACCTTCAGTGGGCCACAGCTCCCTGCTCTGACATCCAGCACTACAAAATACTCCCCAAAACCTTGCTGCGGCCCCGCCCTTCCGTTTAAACCTGTTGTTATGCAGCAGTTTTTAATTGGGCACTTGATTACAGCCTGGGTCAGTAATGATGCACCTCGTTAACCCCTTTCAGGCAGGAATAAGGTGGAATGTGTTTGCCCTTCTGGTCGAGGTGAGAAGGTTTTCCCTGCCCTGTTTTAAATCTCTCTCTGCCAACACCAGCAGCCTCATTGTGGAGGAGTGGGATGGTGCAGCTGTGGGTGGCTCCCAGGCCATCAGGAATGATGGGATGAGGGTTCAGAACATCATGGACTGTCCTGCTCCCCAAAACAGGGGGGATGTCATCCCTGTGCACAGAAATTGCAACGTGTGCTGGGGGTGACCACAATGGCATGGGGGAGGCACATGTGGGTCCCCAAACCCTGCTGTGGCCCCACACGCCCCTGTCTCTGTGCCAGGCTGTGTGTGCACCTGGGAGCCAAAATAATGAGGCTGTGTGGGAGGGAGGCTGGCTCTGACTCACCCACTGCTCCGAAATACCCTTTCCTCCGGAGGAATCAGCTTTTTCCTCAGCTCCTTGCACCGGAGAGAGCTTTGAAGGGCTGTTCCCCTCCCCAACCTTGCAGAGTCACATTCCCACGTGCCCCATGGCATGTCAGGATTTTAGAGTGGAAAGGAGGGATAATCATTAGGGGCATCTGCAGCTCTCCATGGCCATCAGCAGACCCATCCCAGAGCTCCTCTGCTAGAGCACCATCCTCTTCATTCCCTGTGAACTTCCCCGTTTTCTTTATGGAAAGGTCTTCACATAATGAGAGATGAAAACACTTAGTAAAAGGTCTCTTCGTGTGTGCTGTCAGTCCTTCTTTTTTCTAGTTCTTCCCTGCTTTGATTCCACCCAATTAGCCTGTCACAGAGAAGCTGCATTTCTCCTTCTAAACCACAGAGTGTTTATTGTTGACTCTGTGTTTGCCACCTGTATTTTCTCTGTTGGGTTTTCCCCCCTCTCCAGCGGCCTCAATGGCTCCGAATGATGATTCCACAGACAATTCATTGATCCCTGACTCTGAAAGTTGACACGGGGCTCGAAGAACCCATCCCCCAGCACATCCCTCACCACGCGCTCTCACTTTTGGCACCACAGCCCGCCAGCCATCCTATAATATGGTCATTTTCACCCAACTTCAAATCCAGCATCTTTATTAGCAGGTGCTAAATTGCCGCTCCAGCTGCTGAATGGTAACAATTAACTCAATTAACATCTAAACAGATGCAATTTTGGAGGAAGCGAACAACATTAATAACAACCAAAAGGGGAAAAAGGCTGCAATTACAAATGTGGAAAAAATCCTGCGCAGCTCCAGACAGGCGTGTGCTGTTCCCGGTGTCCCCTGGAGAGCTGTCAGAGCACGGCCCTCTCCGAGTGCTGCCAGTACGTGCAGCTCATAATATCCATAATATCCATCGTTCTTCCCGCTACGGCTGGGGCTGGATCTGCCGTGCATGTGGCACAGCTTGTCCCTGCACAGAGATTTTGAGGCCTTGGGCTTGTTTTGTCGTTCAGAGACCCCCCCCCCAAAAAAACCCGCTGGAATTACAGAGGGACCACCCCCGTCCAGCAAAAGTGGGGCTTTGCCAGAACAGCTCAGCGAACCACATTGCAAATGGTGTGCTTGGAAAAACAGGGAGAGCTCCAAAATGATGTTTTCTTGCATCCCCCCTCCTCCTGGCTGTCCATGGGATGCAGTCAGGAGGCACTGGATGTGCTGTGTGATGTACTGAGCCCCAGCAATCTGTTGGTGAACAGCCACACTCTGCATCCCAAACATCCCCACGGGCTCCTCACTGCCTGCTCCACAGCCCTGGAGAGAACATTCCCAGAGCGCTAAAACCACGTGGATACACAACCACCTAAACTCATCGATGCACCAGCTTTGTCCTGGGGAGTCACAGCCTCTCGTACAGTAAAAGGGATTTATTAAAGGAACCAGAAAAAAACTGCAAAACCAAATGAGAACATATTCCTGCGTTGCTCCAGCTCCAGCTTGGTGACCTTTGTTCCCCAGGAGTGACCTCCAGCCCGAGCTCCGTGTAGGACACAGGGACATCTAATGGCAGAAGAACAACACTGCGAACGGCGCAGCTTAAAAATCACGTCATCACCAGCAAAGAATTTTGGTGAAAAATGCGAATTCCCAGCCTGAGCTCTGGCTGTGAGCTTGCCTGTGCCCTTCCAACTCACAGGTCTTGGGAATGTTTGCTGGATGAGATGCTGCTGCTCCAAATGTTTGTGGAAGGGGAGATTGGTTTGTTCAAAAATCCCTTTATTTCTATACCCACAGCTACTCCCAAGAAGCTCAGTTCTTCCAATACAGCCTCCTGGTGTATTGCAGTTATCATGAAGCAACTTCCATGGAATCACAGAATCCCAGAGTGGATTGAGTTGGAAGAGGCCTTAAAGCCCATCTCATTTCACCCCCTGCCATGGGACACCTTCCACTATCCCAGGTTGCTCCAAGCCCTGTCCAACCTGGCCTTGGACACTGCCAGGGATGGGGCAGCCACAGCTTCCCTGGACAACCTGTGCCAGGGCCTCCCCCCCCTCACAGGGAAGGATTTCTTCCCAATATCCCATCTAAATGATGGTACCTTGTGTTCTACTCTCGCAGCAATAGTGTCCTCTTTCAGGGATGTTCTCAGGTAGCCCCAGTTTGGTCACTGTCCCCCCCAGAAGTCCCCCCATGGCCTCCTCCCCTTGTTTCTGCTGTTCTTGGACCCCTTTTCCCAGCCACTTGTGGCTACAACTCCCTACAAGGGAGGGACAGGACCCATTCCCTCAGGGCCTCTGGTCCCAGGAGTGGCACAGCAGCACAACAGGGTCACCAGCAGGCAGAGACCATAAGTGCAGATCCCTGTTAGGTTTAATGTTCAGATTAAATTTTAAAGAGCATTTAATTGGCAATCACTCTGCTGTTTCCATTTATTCACCCAGCATCTCACTAGGCAGGTGCTTTTCCGTGGGCAGAGAGGGAACATGATTTGCTCCCACTACCACCAAGGAGCAGAGAAACTAGAAGAGTCTCCAAATCCCTCCTCTTGGAGACTGGAGCAGTTCTGTGTTGGTTTGAGAGGGATTTGACTTGATTTTGTGGGTTTTAGAGATTGATTGTTTACATACATTTGCATTTCATTCCAGATGTCAGCACGGGGGGAAGTCAAAACCCAGCTTTGTGTTTTCCACATTCATTTTCTGTGCATTTGGGAGGAAAATAAAACGCGCCGGGGCAAGCAAGAACATTCCCTTTTTGTTTTTGTTCCAGCCATTCTCCAAATTTTGTAATTCCCATCTAGGCCAGGGGGTTCTAAAGAAAGCAAACCCCAAATTCCCATGCAAGGAGTGCTAGTGTTTTCACTCCACTGGCAATGGCACCAGTTACCAATGGAACAGGATTTTATCCCATTAATACCTCCCCACTAAAAGGGTCCACTTTGGCTAAACAGCAAGTGACTTTGCTGAAAAAATTTAGGGCTAATTATACCCAAACAAGCTAGACAGGGTTTTGCCCTATTTCCAGTTTATCCCTGGTTTTATTTCGGTGCAAATAAGGATCTCTGGAGCATCATCCTTGGTCCCGTAGCCCATCATGGCCTGTTGTTGACAAAGCTTATCCACTGCTCTCTGCCATCCTCTCTTTTAATTTTTAATTCCCTGTAATTAAGAGGCCTACTGGAAACAAAGCAAACTTGGGGATAAAAACACTCACTGCACTGGGCTTGGCAAGGCAGCAGCTTCACCCAGGATTTATTCTGGAAAAGGCGGCTAAAAGAGATTCAAGACCTTTCCCGATGCAAATGGGAACATCAGTCTCCATCTAATCTTTATTTAGTCTCCCTTTCAGCATAAGTGTTATGGACTGGGCTGCTGCTGGCAAAGCACACAGGGATGCTCTGCTGCTTTTCACACAACACTAAGAAAAAAACAACTCTTGGAACTTGTTCTCCAGGTGGTTTTGGTTTGTTACCCCAGTGAGAGTGCAGCAGGGCTTTGGGTAACGATACCTGTGGAATTGTTTGTCACCAGCCAAGGTTTGGGAGGAGTTTTTCTGGCCACAGGAAGGTCGTAGTTTCCTTCTGGATGGAGGCAATGGATGCTTGCAACACCTTCATGCTGCTCCAGCATCACCCCTTTGGTGAGCTCTGGCTCATGTTTCCCTGGAAATCAGAGTGGGTGCCAAGACTTCCCAAGGCAGGAATCAGCCTCCCCCAGGCAACGAACCTGGCAAATCCCAGCACTGCCCAATTCCCTTCCATTGGCATATTGACTTTGCAAGGGAAGAAATGCTGCTTGGTGGGGGCTAAAAAAAAAAAGAAAACATTTGGATTTTGGTTTTTCATGAGAACAGAAACAGAAGCAGGTGCTTGAGGGGGTCTCCCTGGTGGTCCTAGAGGTAGGAAGTGCAGCAGAATCCATGGCATGGGCTTTGTCCAGCCACAGTGCATCAGTTCCCCATTATGGTATCACAAGGTCAGCCAGCCTGCTGGAAAAGAAATAAATAAATGGAATTAAGGAGGGAAGTCTTTTTGGCTGGATAATCTACTGCACATCACTGGCCTCTCCCAAATCCTCTGTGCCAGGTCTCAGCAGCTTGTGCTGCTCTCAAATCCCAAATGGCACAAGACTCCAGAGTCTCTGAGCCTGATGGGGTCACCTTGCTGCCCACAGGTCCTGCTGCTCAGCTGCCCAGAAACACCCATGTTCCTGCCTGTTCCTCCAGCAAACCTGCTCCTGGAGCCACTGTGGTCCAGACCTGTTCCTACTTGCCTTGGGAGAGGTCTTGAATCCCTTTTAGCTGGCAATTCCAGAAGACAGGAGGTGGTGCTTAGGAACATGGTGTAGTGGTGGACCTGGCAGTGCTGTGATAGTGGTTGGACTCGATGATCCTGGAGGTCTGTAATGATTCCACGATTCTGTGATTCCATATCCCCTGTTGAGCCCCAGCTGGAGCTGCCTGAGGATGCAGGAGCTGGAGCTGATCACAGCTGCTCCTCCAGTGGGATGCTCTGTGTGCCTCAGTGTCCCATGGTACAGCTCTGCACTTCCTTGCAACACACTCCAGAGGGGCCTGTGGGGATGGCAGGAATCCAGGCTGCACCAAACCATCTGCAACAATTATCCTCACGCTTTTGGGGCCGTTGGTCCCATGAAAGAGCCTTTCAAGTAGGGCAGGGTCTGGGCAATCTCCTCCCAAGTGGTCGTGCGTGCCTGTTCCTTAATGAGGTTTATTCATGTCCATGTTTCTGGGTATTATGTGCAGTATCTGGATAAAATAACCCTGTCCCTCAGCGGGGAGTCTCCAGCACAGTGGTCTGCACAAATACAATAACAAAACTCCGCTGCTTTTTCAAGCAATAATGGAAGTCGTGCAGGATATGAGCCAATTCCCATCTCTTTTAGCATCCACTTGGTGTCCACGCCAAAGCTTTTTGGAAACCCTTAACTGGTAGCTTTGAAGCATTTGGAAAAAAAAATTGGTTTCCCCCCTTCATTGATGTACTGTCTCTTTTTTCTGCCAAAACCCACAATTTTTTTTGCCAAAATAAAAACCCACTAGTGTATGAAAGCAGGGCTCGTCCTCCAGGGAGGGGAGAGTAGCAAGTAAGAGCTGACAGAAATAGAAAAGCTTCCAGGAAATAATCTCTTCAGTGCTGTTTTATCTGCTCCATCATGCTGCAGTCAGAAGAGATTTCACCGGGGTCCAGATGAGCCCCATTAAAGCTTTCTGATTTTCACAGACCCCTCCAGAAAATATGTCTCTACGAAAGTCACAGAGACCTCGTGGAGACTGTATTGCTCCTCACTGTTACTGCAACCCTCTTGTGAGGGTGACAGGCCTGGCTGGGATTTGCTGTGCCAGAGAGTGGCTTATGCCAGGTCCCACCTTGTCCTGAGGAGTGTGGAGATGTCCACCAGACCATCATATCTCTGCAAGAAACCCATCAGCGCTTTGTGGTTTGCTAGGGAGGGACAGCAGATCTTTCCAGAGGGGTTTGCAGGAAGGGGGTGGCAGAATCAGCCTGTTTGGCTGGAATTTGGGGCTAAGAAAGCATTATGGACAGCCAGCTCTCCAAGGCCACCAAGGGTCACTCTGTGCAGGTCTGTAGGAGAGGTTTTCAACGAGGGGGCAGAAGGGACCCCAAAAGACAACCCCTTCCATGGAGACAGGGGCAGGGTCATGTCCCTGGTGACTTAAGAGCTCCAAGGAACCACAATCCCAGTTTCTCACAGGCTCTTCTGAACTCCTATTCCATTTTCTGAACTCCCATCCCGCCACATCTCCAGATGAGACAAACAGGCCTCTTCCAAGGCAGGTGTTTGGGAGGTGTTTGCAATCAGCCCCTTAGGAGTGGTAAAACTCCCCCCAAAACAACCCCAACCCACCTCACATTGAACCAGGGGCTTGCTGAGGTTAGAGGTGACTTTATGAGAGGGGGAGTGGAGCCCTGTGGGCACTGGCTGTACAGGAGGCAACACCAGCCTGGGGACATCCCTGTCACACCATAGTGACCCACATTGCCCAATCCCCTGATGCCAACCTGGCATCTCCCAAGCTCAGGAATCTCCAGGTCCCAGCCTCAGTTTTCAATTAACCACAGGGGAAAGGTTCATTTTTTTCTTTCCCACAGGTTCCCAGCTTCTCCCTGAGCAGGGACTGGGAAAAACCCGACACGTCTGACTTACAGATGCTGCTGGCTTGGTTTTACTCTTTGCCAAGAGTGCATCCCATGCCTGGCTCTCAGCAGGAATGGGATGCATCATCTCCCCACGGCATCCTTGCACCCTGGAAGATGCTCTTTGGGGAGATCAGCAGCAGGTCGGGCTGTGAAATTCCCGCTAGGACACGTGTGCTCCTTTATGGCTCCAAAGGGAACATTTCTCATTATCTCTCCTCGCAATTTAATTAATCTGCATTCAGTAATGAACCTTGAAATTTCAATTAAAAACATCATTACTAATCAGGACAGGATTCAAAACAGTCAAGGGGCTCTTGATAGTTTTGCAGTGGCAGGAAGTTTGGGGTTGTGTGCTCTGGTCTCCTTGTTTTGGACACAGATCTGGAATGTTTTACACTCCCGTGTGTCTCTCCCCCGGTGCTGCCAAACCCAGGCACAGGAGATACAGCTCGAATTTCCTTTCTGCAGAAAACCACAAGACTCCAAAACAAACCCAAAAAGGGCAAGTCACCCCAAAAAAATCAGCAAAAAAAGATACCAGCACCGGTGTCTCTCCTGGGACTGCTCAGTGTCCAGCGATTAAAATCTTGGAAATCTGCATATCCTCAGCCTGTTAACGAGGCGGCTTCAGCATCTCTGGGCTGGCAGCAAATCACAGGAGCTGCAGGAGGCGAGTTCTGCCCCAGTAATGTCAGTATAACCTGACCCAAACAAGGCATCTCTCCCAGTGCCCAAAAAAGATCCTCCTCCGGCGGTGCTGGATGCGACCCCGCTGCTCCCAAATTATTGTCCTTCCCATGCCAGCGCTTAAACATCGCTCCTGTGACTGTAAATCCCACTGAAGTAACACAGCCTTTCCCCTGGCTACAGTCCAGTGAGTAAAAACTGTATTGTGGTCATAAATCCAAGGGAGATACCTCGAAAAACTAGCAAAAGTAAGCAAAGGTAGGAAGGGGTAGAAGAGAAATGACTCCTGTGTACCCCAAGCTTGCCCATGTTCTTTGGGATATAAAAGAAAGAATAATAAGTTTTGCTGGAAGAGGGTAAAATTAATACCTCTAATTTTTTTCAGGGCAAAGTTGTACCTCCAGCAAGGTTTTAGGACCGTCAGGAAAGCTCGGGAGGCAGGAGACACCAGAATGCCAAATGTCCTGTCAGTGCCACCTTCAAAGGGAAAACGAGACAGAGGAAGCCAAAGTCATATTTTTTATCTGCTTCCCCAGCTTTTGCACTGTGGTTTTCATTGCACTGCATGTTGTTTCCCAGCCCAACAATCCCATGGTGATTGTATCCCTTTGGAAATGCCCAGCCGATCGAATTATCCCACCCAGGAGGTGTCTGTGCAATGGTGCTAATTTTGTTTCCAGCACTACACCAGCCCCAAGCTTTTTGACCACTAAACTCCCATATGGGATTACAGACACAAATTATTCCCTGAGGCCCCTTCACAGATAGTTTGGAATTGTGAACATGGAGAGAGGATGGGAGTTTGAGTCCAGCTCCATGAAGTGGAGGTAAAACCCCATTATTCCAGCTGCATCTCCAAGGAAATGGAAAAGGGTAAATGGCAACTCTGGGGAAAAAAAAAAAACGACATAGAAAACCCCAACAAAATTCTTATATCATGTTCTGTTTCCAAAGCCTGCCTAGTTTACATCTTGGATAATTAAGATTTAAGCCATAGAGGTAAAATTCATGGAATAAATTATTAATCTCAGGTCATTTGCCCAGTATCAAGTGAGAAAGCACTGAGCATTCCAAGAGGCAGGAGCTCAACAGCATTTCTGCTGCATTATGAAAAGATGAAGGGCAACACCAGCCCCTACAGCCCAAGGATATTCTCCCTGTTGTCTGCCCTGCAGCCCTGATTCTTGGGATTGGGAAGGGGACATGTCTCCTGTATTGTTCATGCAGGATGACAAGGGCCTGGAGTGACAGAGCAAGGGAGAATGAATTCACACTGACAGAGGGCAGGGTTAGGTGGGATATTGGGAAGGAATTCTTCCCTGTGAGGGCGGGGAGGCCCTGGCACAGGTTGCCCAGAGAAGCTGTGGCTGCCCCATCCCTGGAGGGGTTCCTGGCCAGGTTGGACAGGGCTTGGAGCAACATGGGATAGTGGAAGGTGTGGAATGGAGTAGGGGGTGGAATGAGATGATCTTTAAGGCCCCTTCCAACCCAGCTGTGATGACCAGCACAGTTGTGCCAGTGCTCTGCAGAGAGCAGGTGCTTCCCAAGCATCTCCCCAAAAACTCCTCCTGGCACACGGAGGGGCTCAGTCAGTGCAAGGGGGGAGGGTGGGGTCTAAACCCACTTTGTGGCTTCTGGCCCCTACAGCTGCTTCCTGCCTTCAGTTATGCCCATGTTTGCTCACAAATTGACCATCTTTCCGTGAGCCTGGCTGGGCTCGTGGCTCAGAGATGTTCCCTGGCACAGATTGCCGGGGTAATTTTCTGTGGGGCCCACACCCAGGATTATGGCTTTGAAAAAGGAGGAAACATGGGAGCTTGGCTCAAAAGAACACACTAATTACCTGAGCAGGAAAAAAAAGAGCCTTTTCTTTCCTGGTAGAAAGCATCTGATAAAAGGCTGAGACCAGTGGTATTTATGTTAGCAGATTTTACATCCTCCTTGTGTGTACTTGGATTGGGAGATATAAATCAAAGCAGGGGTTCATTCCAAGAGCAGTTTATTTTTATCAGAGAACTATGTGCTGGCAAACCAGATATTGGTATGTTGATTCTGTTGGTTCAGGGCGATTTATAATAGTTTCTATTGTTTCACAGTGTGTTTCACTTAATTTATCTGAGTCATGGGTTGAGAGGTTTTTTTTTTTGTTTTGCTTCGTTTAATGTATATTTTCTTATGGGTGGTTTTAGGTTTTAGTGGTTGGCTGCACGTTGTAGCACTTTAATGAGAAGGAAGAACCTAAACCCATGAAAACAAATCCTAAATGGGTTTGCAATCAAACAGTTCCCTCTCCAAATGGATCTGTGTGAGGCAGAGAGTAAAGCAGCACTTTTCGATATATCAGTGCCCTTTAAGGGTGGTGAATCCTCACCAGGGTTTGGAGAGCAGCCTGCATCCCTAGGAGCAATGCATCCAAAGACTGAGGTCTGGGAGGCACCTCCTGCAGGGGAGGTGGAACCACAGAATCAGGGAACCACAGAATATCCAGAGCTGGAAGGATCCCACAAGGATCATCGAGTCCAACTCCTGGCTCTGCACAGGACACCCCAACATGTGCCATGCTTTGTGCCAAGTGCTGGCACAAGCAGACTTTGGAGCCCTTGCTTGGCTGATCCCGTGCACAGGGTGCCATAAAAAATTGTCAGCCTGAAATATTTCCTCACCAGGAGGAAAATCCTGTGGGGTGAAGGGATGTGACAGAAAGGAGATGGTGGGAAGTACAGTCTGCCTCCAGAGCAACCTGACCTTGTGGAAGGTGTCCCTGCCCACGGCAGGAGGTTTGGAGATGCTCCTTAAGGATCTAAGTTCCTTAAGCTTCTAACCCAATCCATGATTCTATGAATGAAGGGAAGGGAACAGCCCAGGAAAAGGCTGAATTCCCAGCTCTGCACCCAGGTGTGCTCAGCATTCCCTGGGCTCTCCCTGCAGAGAGTCCTGGGAAACCTTTGCAGGGGAATTTCAGGAATGTCAGCAATTCTGTAAGCCTGGCTTTGCTCGGGCTTTGCTGGCAGCTCTGGCCATGGCAAGGAGAGTGTGCCCTGTTCTGGGCTGGGCTGTTCATTAGTGCAGTGCCTGCGGCTGGTAATTAAAGCAGGGGAGGAGAGAAGGGGGAAAAAAAATTAAAAAGAAAGGAAAAATCACCTTCTTCAAGATTTATGAGAATATAAACTCAGGAGCTGAGATGTTCCTATCACCACCTATGAGGCCCAAGGGACAGCTTTGCCTTAATGCAGAGTCGGATGTTTCTCTCGGTGATGAATTCGGAAGGTGAACGGGGAGCTCAGAGAGGAGCCACTCAAGTGCTTAAAGATGAGCCCAGGCTGCCAATTTGGGGCCGTCTCTTATTTCCTCTGCAGCATCCAAAGCCTGGCGGGGAGCAGGGAATGTTCCCCACCCCTGGCCAGTGAGAGCTTTGGGGAAGGGGCAGGTGGGCAGCAAGGTCTGGGGACACCTCTCCAAAGCCACAGGGACACCCATCACAGTGGGGGCCTGAAGGGATGGGATGCCTGTCCCACCACAGAGGGGTTTGCTGCCTTGGGGGGCTCTGACATGTCGTTTGGATTCTGCCCTGGGTGGGGTTGCAGCTGTAAAATCCTCCCTGCTCCCCCTCAAATCCTGGAATCCCAGTGGTCCTTGGTTGAAGGCATCCATCAGGGAGGCCAGGAGGAACATGGCCCTGCTCTGACAAGCAATTTGTCACCCAGGAAGAGCGAGGAAGAGCAATGATTAGGGATCTCCTGCCCGGAGAAGCCACGGCCAGGAGGAATCCCATCTAGGAGAGAGACACCCAGGCCCTAATATCTCCTAATCCAAAAGGAAAGGTTAAATGAAAATAATAAATAGGCAAATAAATAAAGCAGTGACAAGGAGAATCCTTGGCAGGAATTTTTTATAAAACACAAAAATGGAGACATCCAACCCGAAGGCTCCGCGTCCCCTTTGGAGCAGGACGGAGTGATCTGGAGCTCAGTTTCTGTAAGCTGCTGCAGGCTTCCCATAAAAGCAGGCAGAGCCTTTACCATTTCGGGTTTCTAACCCTCCATGGGGAGCCCCTCACAGTGATCCCCAACTTCACTGATGGAAGAGCCACGCACATTCCAGTTAAGGTAATCTCCTGCCTTAATAATTCATGGCCAGCTTTCAGGAGAGCTCAGAGGAAAGCTGAAAGCTGCTGTTTACATTTTGATGAGCAGCACCAATCAGTGCCTACCTTTATAAAAGAATAAAAATCAGTGAAAGCATTTTTATTAAGCTACAGGGTCAAGTAATAGCTCCTTCCAAGCTACAGAAGTCACATCTGGCTTATTTACACGTTTTTCCTCCCCTTAAATCACATAATAAAAGCATAATCCTGAAAAGAAGGGAGAGATCTTAAGCTAAAAGCGGTGCTACCTGACAAATATGCTTTTAACACCATCGTGGGGGTTGTGCTCAAGGAGTTGTCCTTCAAGGGAAAGGTCTCTGTGGATGGTTTGCATTCCTGCTTCCATATTGCCTGTCATCATTACCCTCATTATGCTCTTTACTTGTCCTAATTGCATTAATGGTGGTGGAAATTATTCCTGTGGGGCCTTGGATGTGTTGACTAACCTGGTAGGTGAGGTAGGGGGGTGTGGAGGGACAGGGTGACCTGTCCAGGGATGCAGGTGCCTCCTCAGTAGGCAACCAAATATTTCTGGCCTGGCATCGCCCTCTCTTCCATGTCCAGGGACCTCCTGGAATTGTTTGGGCTTCGTCAAAAGGTGAAAGCACCTCCAGTTGTAACCTGTCTCCTGCTTCCTGGCAGAAAACATGTCTTTCTTAAAGTGGCTGAGGATGAGATGCTCTTCTAATTAAAGCTGGGGTTGGAAATGCTGCTCAAACAAAGCAGAGCCTAAAAAATACAGCAGGGTGGCTGTAAAATGGCAAAGCTCGAGATCTGACCCTTTCCTATGCAAAGACTCATCCTTTGCTGTCAAAAGGCCAAGTTGGATGGAACTTGGAGCAACCTGGGATAGTGGAAGGTGTCCCTGCCTATGGCAAGGAGTTGGAGTGAAATGAGCTTTAAGGTCCCTTCCAACCCAAAGCATTCTGTGATTCCTTGTTAAGGATACACCTTTTCAGATGACAAGGTGTTGGTTTTTCTCCTCCTAGCCCAGACACTCCTCTTTTCATTTTCTCACCACACCCACTCCCTTTTTTTTTTTTTTCCACACACCTTTTCCATTTTATGAGGAGTTCTGGCTTTCAGCAAGGTTTTGTAATCCTTTATGAGCCTTGGCTGATTTAACACAATTCTCAGAGATGCCTGAGAGACAAGCATCTGACTGGGAGAAGGAAAAGTCCTGTAAAACAGCTCCTGGGTGTTTCAGAAGTTGGTCTGGATACCCTTGGGATACAGACGTGGTCTGACACACCACTGGGGCTCTGGGATCCATCTCCCAGGAGTCAGGAAGATCCTGGGTGGCTCTACACTGTTCAAAAGGATGGTGGTTATGGAATTCAAGCAGCCTCCAAGTGCAGCAGCCACTGGAGTGGCACAGGCAGGACCTGCACCACCAGCCTTTGAAGTTCGTGGGAACTCCTCTGACACTCTCCCAGGAGGTTTTCCCCGTCAAGATCCATCTCCAAGAGTCACTGCCCAAGGATAAATACCATGCTTTTACAAATCTCCAGAGCTCCCAGTCTCCAAGACCTCAATTATTGTCTTCCAGCCCGTGATTTCCGAGTCAACGTGGGATTTGTTGAAGGCACCTGGATAATAGTGTCTAATTGCACCAAAAGACTCAGTGAACCTTACAGTGTGGATCAGACTCCCTGTCACACTCACAGACACTGTACTTTTATTTCAGGCAGCAGAGAATAATCCTGCAGTCAATTACTCCCACTTTCGGCCTTTGTGCACTGCCAGGTATTTCAGACAGCATGAAAGACACTCTTAAAATATTCTGAATGGCTCCTCCAGGCTGTTTCGAGCAAACACTTAACACAATGCATGGAGAAAAAAAAAGAAATAAATCTCCCTTTTCACTCAAGAAGTCAGTGGGCTGCATCCATGATGAGGAAGGAGCTTATTCTGCAGAGCTCTATGGCTGGAGCAGCAGCTCGGGCTGGGTGTGGGGTGGGCTCAGCACAACGGATTGATGCTGCTGAAACAATATTTCCTGACACTGCAGAGTTCAAGGCTCGACTAAATCCGTCAAGTGATGCTCCTTTCTAATTTCATCGAGAGGAAAGGAAGAAAAAGAGACAGGAAAGGAACAAATAGCTCAGAGGCATTCAGGGCCAGAGTGGGGAGGTGCAGAATCCTGTAGCAATAGCTCTGATAAACACTGATTTTTATTTTTCTATGCAGCTAAAATTATTGTCTTCCTCTCTCAGCAAAGGCAAAGGAGACCTACAGACCCCACACAGGACATGCAAGGAACAAGTGTAGAGGCATAAATGCCTTTTTTAGCAGAAGATGCCCCTTCAGCTGGTTGATCTGGCTCCGTCTCCATTGATCTCCACTGCTTCACCACCTGGACCTGCTGCAGACAGATGTCCCAAAGCTGGGATGGAGATGCAGGAGGGTGGAGAGTCAGTCACACTGCAGGACACAGGGATGTATCCCAGAGCAGCTGCTAAACCTCCTCTTTTAGACCTGACACCTTTCTCCAGCTGCTCGTGATGAGGAAAGGGACACAACACGTGGTGTCCTGAACCCTGGCCAGGAGCAGGTCTGACCTCAAGTTATCATTCAGTCCCTTCTCTCCAAAAACACACAGTCAGAAATTTCAGGTGGTCAGCAGAAAACGAGGTTTTCCCTTTTGAAAGGAGGTGGAAAATTTCAGAGACCTTTCAAACTGGGTGGAAAATGTCTGCTTTGAGATGCTTCTAACCATCACTTAAAAGGAACCACAGACATGTCAGCTCTGTGTCCATGTGTGCAGAAACCTCTCACACCACCAAACCCTTCAGACTCTCCCTCTAAGGTGCTGTAAATCATCATCATGCTGCAAATATCATGTGCACTATTAGCAGCTTTCGGGGAGATCTACAGAAAATCATAATCCACGTGAAATCAATGGGATCACCTTTCCCAGCCATGCCAGCAAAGGACAGAGGGAGATCAAAGCAGCAGGAGATATGAGCCCTGGGACGAGTGGCAGTGGCAGCTCTGCATCTCACTGATGCTCCGGGGTCCCTCTGCTTCCCGGGATGATCCTGTGGATGTGGGGCAGCATCTCCCCACCCCACAGCATGATTTTGATTAAAAATGCATGGTGGCTGAGGTCCCCCAGCCATGTATTTAATATTTTATGCAGGCTGGCTGTTTGACTGGGGAGAACCTTTTACCTGACTCTCCAGGTGGCCACTGTCCCAAAGCTGGGAGGACATAATCTGACAAGGAACTTTCTCCTTTCTCACCTCCACAGCATCCCACCAGCATCAGCTGCATCCAGGACACAGAAAACCAACTGTCACAAGCATTTGCTTCTCCTCTAAGACAGTCTGGGGACTAAAAGCATCAACAGAGGCCAAATCACAGGATGGTTTGGGTTGGAAGAGGCCTCAAAGCCCATCTTGTTTCACCCCCTGCCATGGGCAGGGACAACTTCCACTATATCCCAGGTTGCTCCAAGCCCCGTCCAACCTGGCCTTGGACACTTCCAGGGATGGAGCAGCCACATCTTCTCTGGGCAACCTGTGCCAGGGCCTCTCCACCCTCACACGAAAGAATTCCTTTCCAATAGCTCATCCCCCTGTCAGTGGGAAGCAATTCTCCCTTGTCCTGTCACTCCAGACTCTTGTCCAAAGTCCCTCTCCAGCTCTCCTGGAGCCTCTTTAGACACTGGAAGGGGCTCTAAGTTTCCCTGGAGCCTTCTGTTCTCCAGAGTGAACACCCCAAGCTCTCCCAGCCTGTCTCCAGAGCAGAGAGGCTCCAGCCTTTGGAGCATCTTCATGGCCTCTTCTGGACCCGCTCCAACAGCTCCACATTCTTCTTGTGTTGGGAGGCCCCAGAGCTGCAGGTGAGGTCTCACCTGAGCGGGACAGAGGGGCAGGATCTCCCCCTCTTCCACTGCCCGTGCTGTGGGATCAGCCCATCACACAGGGGATTTCTGGGCTGCCAGGGTGCAGTCTCTCAAGCATCCTGGCTCATTCCAGGGTGTGTGCTGCTGTGCTCCAGTTCGGAGCATCTTCCCAGTGCACTTGGCAAGGACATCGGGTGTGGAGGTGGAGGGAGAGGGGGTGAGAATGCCTCCAGGATCCAGATGAAAGAGGATGGAGTTCAGCCCACGCTTGGAGTCCATCAGAGACATCATTTTGTGGGAGAAGAAGAAGGGATGTGGGTAAAAAATAGGATAAGTACTTCAGAAATGCCTTTCCCCCCCTCTCTAGGATGGCTGTGATGGGCCTGCCTGCTGCATCAAGCAATTTGAACGGCTCATTGCACCCAGGGCCGTGCAGGAGCTCACCCTGCCAGCGCTTCCTTCCAGGCAGAATTTCCCTTTACAGATGTCACAGAGGAAATTGTTTCCCCAAGAGCTTTATCGCTGATTTGACACGGAAAGCCTGGCGTGGGCTTTTTTGGAGGGGCAACACTTGTCATTGGAAACGACTGGGGAACAATCAGCTCACAGGGGTGAAAGCCCAAAAGCAGGAAAAAAAAAGAAACACATCAGGATGGGATAATTCCTGAGGCAGGTGATGAATCCTCAAGTTTACACCCCAAAAGCAAAACCCCTTTGCAACCAGGTCACCTCCAAGCATTTTGAAGGCAGCTGATGTTTGTGCAAAGCTGCTCTTCACTGACTTGAGCTTGTTGATAATCGAGTGCTTTATTTTCAGTGGAATGAACTCTTTTTATGCTCCAATCACCCTCCTCTTTCCAAACCTTTTATCTCCCCCTTTCAAATAGGCCACTTTCCATCCAAGTATCTCCATCCCCTTCCAGCAAAAATATATCACCCTAACGAGTAATGAGCAATTAACGCATTAGAATGCTACAGTTGTCTCTACACTCACAACAAGAGGCATATTACCCTGTCCATTTTAAAGGCATGTTATTATCTTTTTTGCTGCTGCTTGGTGAGTTTTTTCAGGTGAATAATATGAGCTCAGCCTCATTTCTGACCTTAACATGCATGTCTCAATCAAGCTTTGCATGAGAGAAGCGACCTGCAATCAGAGGGAGCAGATGCTTATTCCCTGACCAGAAGGAATTATCGGGAGAGACTTGGACTTTTGCTGCTTGGAATAAATTGTCAAACAGAAAATCGAATACAGAAAGAGATACATGGAGAGCAAAGAGCCACGAGGAAGCCTCCCCAGACACTGACAGATGTTTCTGAGGGAAAGCCATTGAGGGAAAGCAGAGAATTGCACAGTCCTCTCCCAGGATCTCATCTGTGGGGGGAAATGCAAGGAGAAAATGTTCTCCCTCATTAGGCTCTGGCTCAAATTCCCCCCGGGTAGTTGCTCTAGTCTAAGATGACCTGCTAATCCTCACCTGTGCAGCGCCCTCCCCTCCTGCCGTGCTCTCCTTAAACACATCCCAAGCCAGGTCACAGCTGTAGGACACAGATACACCTTTGCCAAGACCAGGGAAAGCACCTCAATGTGCTCAACATCCATCCGTAAATGGTTGTCTCCTCTCCAGCCCGAGGCAGAAACACTTCAACACTCTGAGCAGCAGCACCATCTCTGATAGACCTTTCCAGCCTTGTTTTGAGAGTGGAGTAACCCACAGGTGAGCAATGCCCTTGCTGAGCGATGACAGGATATTTCAGGCTGTAACTGCAATTTTTATGGCAGCAAAAAGGAGAATCATGCTGTGCATGCCTGGTCCTGTGCTCCTGGATCCCAGACTGGAAATGTCCATGACAACATGGAGAGAAACACGACAGCAAATACATATGTGCTGTGTTGACTACTGCACAGAACAGGGAAATGCAAAGAGAAAATGTGGAATTGTGGTGGCACTTTTTACCCTGGAAAATTACCCTGGATGTGTGTTGCATTGGGCAGCTCAAAGGGCAACACCTCTGGTTATGAAATTCAGCAGTCCCTTTCCTGTGCAGCAACATGTTGCACAGGAAGGGGGAAACATTGTCTAATTAACACTGGAGAAAACATCCAGGTGAATAGCAAGGAAAGGCTCCCATGGGAACACCTGCCAGGTACTTGGGGAAGGTCTTCTGTTGGAGCTGGAGTGAGCAGAAGAAGCATTTGGGAGCTCTTTCCCTGGCACAAGGGGAGACCCTTATCAGAGCATCCTTTCCTTCCCCTTGCCACAACTCAAAGGACAACCTTATTTCATTGTCCCCTGGTAGAATCCAGGCAGTATGACCAGGAATTTTTGGCTGAGTATGTGTTTTTGCCACCAACAATTTGCCAACATAATTACCCAGGGACTGTTCTCCTTTCTCCTAGGGGTCCACCAGTACGTTTGGATACACAACACTTACCAGAGATCCACAAAACTCAGGGAATTCTGCTTTTCCACTGCAGATAGACTGGGAGCCCGCAAGTCCGAAGAGTGTGGGGACAACAGCTGTGGGGTACAAACTCTGTTGTATGGATTCAGTGTTGGGAGAAGACTTTGCCATCTTTCTTTGCTGAATTCCCCAGCATTCATCATCTTAGAAATGTGACCTTTTCAAGGAAAACTTGAAAATACGATTTCTTCTAAGAAAAAAAAAAAACAAACAAAAAAGCAAACAAAGAATAAAACTAAACCAAACAGAAACCAAACCAAAAAAATCCCAGAACCATTTATTACCATAAGCCGTTGCTTCAAAATGTGGGTGTTCAGCACCTGGCAGCCTATTTTGTAAGGATATACAGCAGCACAAGGCAGGGTTGGCTGCAGAGCCACTTGAAGAGGAGTGTCAGGACCAGGCTGCTCCGAAAAAAAAAGGGAGAAGGGAGAGGAGAAAATGCCGAGGAAGAATGGCAGGGCGTCTAACACTTTGCATCTAATGCCTCCACATGGCTGCAAGTGCCGTGGCAATTTGGCCCCGCTAACGCGGATGGAGGGATGTTGGTAACATATTGCTTCCTTGTCAAATGTCTCACTGGTTTTGCAGCCAAGTCTCCTGCCAGCGAGGCCGCAGCAGCGCCTCGCCGCTACTTTCATATGCAAAGAGGTTGTTAACTCAATTGCCAATAAAATCCTAGTGGGTGGAGAGGAGGACATCTGCCTGTCTAGTCCTGTGCCTGCCAACGTGGTTCTTTTATTCCTCCAGAAGCCGCGAGCTCCTGCTCGAGCTGGTATTTTGACAAGCATTTCTGTTTTCTTGACACAATGGGCAAAGTGGGCACGGATCTCGCGTGCCACTCGTAATATGTTTTCGGTGCCGTGATTTGCATCCTCTCCTGGAGGGATGCCTGGCACGGCGTGGAGCGGAGCGAGCAGCTTGGACAGTGGGTTTAGTCTGACATGGAAATGTGCCGCTTAATTATGTGTAATTGCGTTAGGAGAATGTGAGGAGGAGGAGGTCTCATGAGCTGCGATGGTGGCGAGGCTCTGGGAGTGTTTGGGTTGGGGGCAGGGGGCGAGGGAAGAGCCTTTGGAGAAGGGATAATACTGAAGGAAACGAGTTGTCGGGAATCGTGTGGAACGGCAAGGACCGTTCGTGTTTAATTATGCGGCTTTTGGCTGCTGCAACCCCAGGGGCCCAACAAATCAAGGCTGTTTCCAGAGCAAAGGGGGCTGAAGGGGCATCTGTGCCCTTGGCACAGTCACAAATCCACCCTCAAGTGAAATTGCAGCTGAAAATGAAAGGTAGCAAATTGTCAGAGGTGGCAGCGTGGTCACCATGAGTGGGGTCGGCGCACTTCGTCGCCCCCGGACAACGCGATCACTCCCAGTCCTTTCCACACCTAAATTTTGGGTAATCTCGGCTTTCACAGCTCAGGATGAGCCACCACCTTTGCAGCCGTGTGGTGTGGCTGTAGCTGTGAGAGGAGGCCAAGCAGCCAGAGGGATTTCTGCAGGAAAGGTTTAGGCACATCAGACTGTACAGATGGTCGGAGCCAGAGTCTCTCAGGTATCACACAGGGCACAGTCAGCTCTCCTCCATCCTCATCCATGCCCTGCGTGCCAACCCCACTGCCAAGCCTCATAAATTATCTGCAGGCTCCCTGAGCACGGCTCGACGGAGGGCTGTGGGAGGAGGGTCCAACTGCACAGTCCAACCGATGCCCAAGGGCACAGCCAGCGCTGCTGCCCTGCCTTCACCCCCAAAAACAGCCCCCCCTCCTTGGCACAACCGCAGAGCTAAAGGACAGCTCGTTTCATGCCTTATAAACCACATTCCCTTTAGCACAAAAATCTAATGGAGAACTTTCTTATCTCTCTGGGGAACGTCTTGAGACACAAGCTGCTGTATTATCTGGGTTAGTTTGACATCTGAGAGGAGAAGATTGTGATCTGGGATCTGGAATGAGAAGGGGGTCAGTCAGTGTCGTTTCCCGTGTTCATAAATAAATGACCAAGAAGAGATACATGTCACTCTGTTTTCATTTACTGGGCTGAAGGTTCATCTTTAGAACAAAAGACCAGGATTTTATTGTCTTATTAAATATCTGGAGGCTGTTAATAAGGTGCTGTGCTACTTTGACCATCTTAGCGTTCTGTAATTTGATTATCCAGTCGTTCTGGTCCTTAATTGATAATTAATTTGAACAACGTGCTAAGAATTGAATGATGGGAGAGAGAGAAAGAGAAACAGATGGTTGGTCTATGCAGATAGAAAACATATAACGGGGGGAAAAAGTATCACATTTGGAGCGTAACAATATACTTTGTTCATCTCTAGGAAGAGACAATGGCATATGTCATGGCTCACGTCTCCAAACTTCTGCCCTGGGAAGAGAAAGGAAGAGAGAGATACTGAGACTGCAGCATAAAAAAGGTGGATGACAAAACAAGTGAGGAGATGTGAAATCTGGCATTGCCTGCACTGGAAAAGAAGGATCCAGGCCATGTGGTTTGTTGGAGGTCGTGTTGATGATCTTAAATTCAAGTTCTCCTTTAACGTGCAAAGCAGAGAGGTATAAAGCTGCAGCATAAGGGGACTCTATGTGGTTGTTTGGAAGAGATCTGTGTATTTTATATTCTCAGGTTAATTCTTGCCTCCGAGAACATTATGAAGAAGATCCAACTTCAGCAAACTGAGAACAGGGAAAACGGCACAGAAATGCCGTAGCTTTCCCTACCCCCTAGAACACCACTCCCTAAAGCCTCACTGCCCCTCCCAGCTCCTTATTCCCACCTTCAAAATTTCCACCAACCAACAGACCTTTGGGAAGAATATGGGTACCAGAGTTTCTGCAAGAGACACTGATCCCTGCCAAGGCCTGTGCTCAGGAGTTGATTCCCACTGTGAGCCACGGGCAGCTGCTCCAGGCTGCTCCCTCCAGCACCACGCTGATTTTCTTCCTTCCCTGAGCCACATTTCAGGCTCCTGATCATGTATTTTTCAAGCAATGGCCTCTGGCTGCAGAGCTTTTCCTTGTGGTGTTTCTGGTATGGCTGAGCCTCCTACAACTCTGAGTTTTATGGAAGCATCTTTTCCTGGTATTCAACCCCACACACACTCCCCCCCCTTTTTTTTCCCTTTGAAGGAATGTTACTTAAATATTTTCATTTCTCTTTCAAGGACAGACTATACTTACAGAGACAGAAGAGAGAGTTATGACTGAAGGTAATTCTGGCTCTAGCTCCAGGAACAAATAAGCAATATATTTTCACCCACACACCCCTGGATGTCAAAGGCCCAAAGACTTTACATCACTGGAAAGATGAATCAGGAGCCCACAAACACATTTGTTTTATTCCATGGTCAATGCCACACTGGTTCTGGATCTGAAAGCAGCAAAGGACTCTGCAGACACTGCTCTTTCCTTCCTTCATCCAAGATAAATCATGTCTTGCATGGGGAGGATGTGCAGGAGAACTTATCTTTTGTCCAAACCAGTGTCCAATGCTTGATCTGTATTTATGAGCTGGGATTTCAAAAGCAGTTGAGGGGAGCTGAGCAGGATGGCCAGGGAACACCCAAGGTCAAACATCAAACACCATCAGTTTTGATAAGGCCTACAAAAATCATTCCTTCCATTTTTTCTGGTTTCCAACCCCTCCAGTGGAGCAAGGAACCAAAAAAAAAAACCTGATTAAAGAGACTTCCATCGATGCAAATGGATTGCAACGGTTCTTAAAAGAGTTAAATTTACAGCTTGAAGTACTTGGCAGAATCTCTGAAATCATTATTCTTTTATTCATAGCAGTAATAAATAATAATAAACCTAAACATCCCAATGGTCCCCACACCTCCTGCATCTCCCTCGCTGCAGATCTCAAACATGAATAATAATTACAGCTTATCAAATCAGCCCGTGATTAGAGACAACAGAAAGACATTTCATATTGTTAACTTCCTTGCACAAGAGGGAAAAAAAAATCAGGTCATAGGGGTATTAAAAATTTATATCATAGCATTTGACTTGACTCATCTCTTAAAAAGGAAAAAAAAGCCAGCATGTATTATGTATTTAGGCAATTCCTTTTAAACCCTTTCCCGAATGAGTCCAAGATAGGCCAATAACTTGATAGATGGATGGCTCCATCCAGCCCCTGTGCATATTTTATAGACACATGCACGTGCAGGCACTTAGCGTGCACTCACACCTATATAAAATATCATATACATGGAGACAGAGGTATAAATCTATTTATATCTCTTAGCTGAAGGCAGATGCAGAGCTAATGTTAAAAAATCTCTCTGCAGATATCATCTTACTGAAATCTGGCAGCTTTAGAAGAGTAACTTTTTTTGCCA
>WEIV01025174.1:0-59882 GCA_013390005.1 Calyptomena viridis | reverse complement strand
AAAAAAAAAACAAAAAAAAAAAACCAAAAAAACCAAACCCTCAAATATAATTTTTTTTTCAACATCTGCAGTCAATGAAAGGAGAGATGCAAATCTGCTGTCATTTGCATGCAAATTTTTTTACATCAAATCAGTGACAGAATGCACAATAAACACACTTTAAATTGAAATATTCCACGTTCACTTCCTCCTAGCCTTGCCTGCAGCTGGGATTCAATTTTCATGCACGGCTCCACACAGGTGACCGTCCTCCAGCGGCTCTGAAGCCAGGAAGAGTGTGGGAAAGATGGAATTACAGAGGCAAAGTAATTGCAACCAGCTCATGACTCAAAACCCAGCTGTCATGAGAGAGAGTAAAGATGAAGGTTCTTCAGAAATAAATGCTGTTGAAAGAGTCTGTATCTGCCTCAAAGCCTGAAGCATCCTTTATGATAATCACTAACATTTGGATCACAGGGAAATATGATAATCGGCCGCCCCGGAGTCCACACAATCAGGAATAATAGCAGATATCTCTGTAAGACTTGTTTGCTACAGGCTTTAAACAGCTCCCTCGATGTACAACGACACTGCAGGGGAGGGCAGTGCCCAAGGACCAGGGCTGAGGGAGGGATGTGCAGGGAAGGGGTTTCTTGGGCCATGTGGGAAGTGCAGCAGAGCTGGGAACTGAGCTGTGTTCCCCCAGATCCTACAGTCATGCTTTTGTGTCCCATCACCAGCCCAGTTTCCAGCTCCAGTCCCATCCATCCTCATCCTCTTGCCCATCCGTCCCCTTCCCCATTTCTGTTTCCAAGCCCATCTGCATCCCCATCTCCATCCTTATCCCTATCTCCAAACTTATCTCTATCCTTATTGCCCATCAGTATTCCTGACCCCATCTCCCCTGCCATTCCCATCCCCAACCCATTCCCTTTCCCCATCTCTATCCCCCTTGCCATCCCTATCCTCACTTCAGTCGCCATCTCCACTCCCATTCCCATCTCCATCTCCATCTCCACTCCCATCCCCAACCCCATTCCCTTCCTCATCCATCCTCATCCCTATTCCCATCTCCATATTCATCTCCATTCTCACCTCTATCCCTGTTCACATGCCTATCCCTATCCCCATCCTGATCCCAATTCCCATCCCCATCCCTATCTCTATCTCCATCTTCATCTCCACCCCTATCCCTATTCCCATCCCCATCCTCATCTCCATCCCCATCTGCTTTTCCCACCAGGGAAAGCATTTTGTGGTGTCCTTCCCAAACCCTTTCTGCTGTAATTTAAATCCACTCATTCTTATCGTAGTTGGTCAAATGAAGATTTTTCCTGCTGTTTCTAGCAGCTCCCAGCTCCCCCATCCCCACAGCACTGCTCTTCCATGGAGTCCATCCCACTGATTTCCCAGGGAGGCAGGGAGGGCAAACTAAAGGCAACACTGGGAATTCAATCATTTATTTGAGGCTGGTTGGATCCCCTTTGGATGGCAGGATGCTCCAGTGTGTTGCTCCCTGGTGCCTGGGAGCAGGGCAGGTTGCCCAGGACACAGGTCAGTGAAACAGAGCTGCACACGTCTTCCCTCCTGGATTACCACAGAATCATGGAATCATGATTTGGGCTGGGAGGGACCTTGAAGATTATCTCATTCCAACCCCCTGCCAGGTACATCTTCCACCATCCCAGGTTGCTCCGAGCACTGTCCAACCTGGCCTTGAATCCTGGCCTCACTTCTGGCAAAGCCTCCAAGTCTAGGGAAGCAGGGAGGGCACACATAGAAGAAATCTCAGTGGAATTCTCCCCAAAAACCCATTGTTATTGCCCACTTGTTGCACCTTTGGGAGGAAGTTCTCCAGACTGCCAGAACCACTAAAACAAGAGCCAACTCTGAAAGGGTCCCAGATTTATTTGTTTATTCTGCTGCAAAACACTCCATAGAGCCCAGGAAAAAATGTCAAGGACAGGGCAGGGAGGTGTGATGGAGCATCACCTGTCCACGTGTGTGTCTGTGCTCTCCTGTGGCTCTTGAGACAAAAAAGGCCATTTAAAATGCAGAATCAAAGAGCTTCTTCTTTTCCCCTTTTTCCTTTTGCTCCCAAGAAATTAAAAACCCCTATTTGAGACCACCTTATGTGGCAGGTGAAGGGATAATTGGAAATGCCTTGGTGGAGCTGACATGTCCAAAGATACAGCGAGGAGCGGCAGGAACGTCTTGGAGACAACACACAAACTTAATAAATGTTCAGGACAAATCTAATAATGGCTTTGCTGTCTCAACAGCTCTTTAGCTGAGAGGAGACACACACATTTTCCCAATGTTTCCACTGTTCTTTAACCCTGTGGGAGCCCAGGATCTGCAGCAGCACTCTGCAAGCTCCCACAAAACAGCCACAGTCCGAAGTTTCCTGAGTCAGCAGCACATCTGCCCAAGGTCTCCTTGGCAAACCTTGTCAGCTGCCTCTGGAAAAGCCTGGATGTTGCTGGCTGCGGGTCAGCCAGCAAATATTTCCTCCCTGCCTTGTGTGCCCAGAGGCTGGAAAAATGCTGTTTGTGGCAATCCCCCACCTTTGCTGTTAAAAATAAAGTTTGGAAGTGGCTTCCTGGAAAACGATCAGAAAAGCCATGACACCAAGGGTTTAGAGGGAAGGAGACAATATCCGTCTGGTGCTTCACTCCTTTTTCCGTTTCTCCTCATATTTGTTGGGCAAGAGCCTTCAAAGATCATGTCCAGGATCTGGGTGCAATGACATCTCCCCATCACACGTTGGGCTAAACCCTTGCTCCAGAGAAGACGTGCCAGCACGGGCAGTTATTCCGGATGAGGCATAATAAAAGCAACCCCAGCTATATTTCCTCCTGCACAAGCAGGTTTTCCTGCCCTTTGGCCTCCCATGGAGTTTGCATTTTATGGTAAAGCTTTTAAAAAATGGTTGCATAACCTTAAGCACCAGCCACCGGCTGTTTTAGGGATGGCGTGACTGGTTACCTGTGCAAAAGCTGTGGAAAATTCCCTGGTGGGGTTGTGGGGGATGGCCAAAGAGTCAGGCAGCCTTTCCCACCACTGATGGAGGTACCCTCCATGATGGATTCGTGGTCACCAGCGGTGATATTTTGGCTGGGAGGGACCTCTGGAGTTCCCTGGTCTGACCTGTGCTCACTGCAGGCAGCACGATGCTGAGCCGAGCTCCTCGTGGATGTGCTTTCATGGACTCATGGAATCACTAATGTTGGGAGAGGCCTCTAAAATCATCCAGCCCGACCATTAACCCAGCACCACCATGTTCACCACTAATCCATGTCCTTAAGTGCCACATCTACTCTTCTTTTTAACACTTCCAGGGATGGTAACTCCACCACTGCCCTGGGCAGCTGTGCCAGTGCCTGACCTCTCTTTCACTGAAGAAATGTTTCCTAATATCCAACCTGAACCTCCCCTGGCACATCTTGGTGCCTTTTCCTCTTGTCTTATAGTTTGTTATCTGGGAGTTTGTTACCAACCCCCACCTGGATCCAACCTCCTTTGAGGTGCCCAGAGTGAGCACTATGTGAGAGATGATGTGTGCTGCTGGTCCCAGGATGAGTCTGGAAACACTTTGTTCTCCTAAAAAATGGGTTTGTGGAGGCCACCAGCTACAGCATGAGGGCTGGTGGGGGCCTGCTAGAGGTCCAGCCTGATCCCTGCCTGCATTCCCCATGAACAGCAGGGAAGAGGCAAAGCCCAGCATGGAGAAATCCAAGCAGCTGGAGCAGAGAAAAAAACTCATCTACCCTTTTCCAGGAAAGCTCTTTGCAACCTGATTGCTCTTGTATTTGTTTATTAAACAAAGGTTTGGGGAGGAAATTCCTTGCTGCGGTGACAGGCCGTGTTTCCAAGGTTATCCCAGAGCACAAAGAAAGACAACAGTCATTTTTCATCCCTGTAATTAGAGAAAGCTTGTTAGCAGATTAGTGTTAAGCAACATTTACATACATTAATATGGTCCTAACCAAATGAAGGGCTGCCTCTCACCCTGCTCACTGCCTTGCAGCAGGAGGGACTGTGCTCACAGCACTGTTCCCAAGGGATTTGAACACCTCATCCAAAGTCAGTCCAAACCCAGCCGTAAGATGCCCACTAGGACATTGTATTTTCTGGAATTTGCTTTCCTTGCTGTCCGTTGTGTCTCAGAGTCTCTTCCCAGAGGCAGATTTAAGAACAACATCCCTCCACCACTTGGTTTTCCTTGGGTTTGCTCATCACTGGCAGCAGCACAAATCCCAGACCGGGATGCCTGGCAAAAATTGGGAATGGGGTGGACACGAAGCATTCTCAGGTTCCCCAAACCACCTTTGATGAAATCTTGCATCTCCCCTCCCCCGTGAAAAAAATCCCCAGCCACTCCCAGCCTCTCCACAGCCATTTTCCAGGTTCCCAGACTTAACTGTCGAAGGCTGCAGACACATTTATTATCTTTTTTTGTGGTGCCATCTGGCATTTGTGTATCAGAAGAAGATTATATCTATGTCAAACAGGGGGAAAAATATCTTTCCCTGTAACAGTTGTAGAAGCAAGGGGGAGAAAAAATACATAAAAAAAAATTTTAAATCCTGTGGACCATATGGAAGGTTTTTTCTTAAGTGATCTATCTTGAGCAGTTAGGAGGTGTCACAGCCAATATGCAGATCCTGGGCTGGCTGGGAATGCTGGGACAGGAGCAGGGTGGCAGCAACAGGGTACCTGAGTCACTATCACTGCCTGAAATAGCCTGGGAACATGAAATACCCCCCTCTCCTCTCCCAAAATGGGGGAAGAAGGGAAAGTAAGAGGAGAGGGAACAAAGCGAGGCAGCTTGCAGCACGTTAAGTGAATCAGAGCAATGGCCTCTCTTTGCCTTTCGGGGTTTTATCATCGCATGTCTTGCGAAAGCAATAGGTGTGAACCCTCCGTGGAGCCCAGCCAGGTTCTCAGAGCCTGCTCCCGGTGCCGGGGATAGTGGAAAATTACCGGCTTCTCCTCCCAGTGCTGCCACACGAGCCTTGTCAGGGTGAAGGAAGCAACCGCTGGCACGACTTGGGAGGCGCCGAACGGAGACGGCGCTGCCACCGCATCCTGTGGGATGTCCCGTGGGAGTGTGGGCTGCTCATGGTGCAGCTCCTGTTGGGAAGAGGGACATCCATCTCCAGCCTAGGAGATGATGCAGCTCCCGTCAGGAAGAGGGGCATCCATTTCCAGCCTGGTGCTGGGGTGGGAAAGCAGCTCCCTCCACACCGTGGCAAAGCAAATGGGCTCGGGCCAGCGCCACACAGGCAGCCCAGCCCCATCCTGCTGGGATTTCCAGGGAAAACAAAAGAAATACCACAAAGTCAAACAGCATCACTGCCAGCCAGATTCCCCCACTCCTCTTGGGAAAGGCTCCTCGCCTCCTCTCTTTCTTTGCCCTTCCACCAAGGCTACTCTTGTGAGTGAAAGGGCCTGAGGTCCTCTAGGAATCAGTTTAGCCCAGTATTTATGCTACTTCCCAAAATTTCACAGAATATTCTGAGTTGGAAGGGATCCACAAGGATCATCGAGTCCAACTCTTAAGTGAAGGGCCCATACAGGGATCAACCCCACAACCCTGGTGTCAGTAACACTATGCTTTGGCCAATCTCAGGCTTATTCCCCCTGGAATTATCAGTGTTGACCAGAGACATTCCCTCCTGTCCCCATCCTCTGCTGATTGACCCTGGCCCAGGCAGATGTTTGCTGATGTGGTCAAGCCCCAGCTGCTCCCTACCCTTCCTGCTGTGGAAGTTTATGCCATGGAGTTATTTTTACCAGGAACTCCAGCTGTGGTCAGCTCTTTTCTGGCAGCTGCCCAGCCCTGGGGATGAGGAGCACCAATTCCCACTGCTCCATCACCACCACCACCATCATGCCAACCTCTCCTCCCTGCTCTCCAGCACCCTGGGAATGCTCCAGGCTCCAGCTTCCTCTGCTCTGCTCAGAAACACATTAACCCCCCCACACACTGAAGGGTATCCCCATGTCAGCCCACCAACTACTGCCCTTGTGCAATGACACAAAAGTCAGTCAGATGGGAAGAAAATGTCTTTTCATTGTAAAAGTTCTTTTAAAATTGAAGAATAAGCATAAAAGTCCTGCTACCAAGAGAAGGATGGCTGTGGTCCATCCTGCACCCAGGGTGAGAAGGTCCTGGCTGGGGTGCACCACGTTAAAACTGCTCCCTGCAGGTCTGTGGCAGAGGAAGGGGGGCTGCCGGGTTTGCTTAGTAAAGTTGATAAAAAAACTCTCAAAAATAACTGTTGTTAGAAAAGTCACTCAACGTGTGTCCCAGGAGAAATGTTTCTGAAGTTCCGTGTGGCTTCCTTGCTCAGGCTTCCCCATCCTCCCCAAGGATGCATTTGGAGACTGCTGCAGGCTCCCAATTCCCCTCTTCAAGGTCCTATTGAAGGCTCTTCCTCTTGAGAACAGGACACTCATCCCTGCCTTGACCTCTCTGCAGAACCATCTCCAAATTTATTCATTCCTCTCTTTGGCTCCCATCAGGAAAGTTTCCAGTATTTCCCACCCCCAATTTGCTCTGGCAGCCCCAAACGTGCCCAGCAAAGAGTCCCCTGCCCTTCTGCACCCAGGTTCTCCTTGTCTCACCTCGCTCCCTTGCTAGAAAATCCCTCTTCTCCATAAAATCCCACCTGGCTCAAGCTCATCAGGAGCTCCTCCATCTCTGCAGGTTTGAGCAGGAGGTCTGCCCACCCCTCCCCAGCATCCTTGCTCTGCATTGAAAACTCCCATCCTGCACACCCAGGCTATGCAGGCTGCAGAAAAGTGGGAAAATCAGCATTACTTACTCCCTAGGAAGAGCAGTTGAGGTTCCATCCCTTCCCCAAAGGAGCTTTTCCAAGCGGACACGCTCCTGCCCACTCACCACAAGATGCTTCAGGCTGCATCAAATAAAAACTAGTCACCAGCAGAACAATTCCCTACACAAACACCTGTACAGCCACTCTGGGATTCAGCAGCTCTGTGCTGTCAGGAATTAAACCGCAGGCCTGGGAGTCTTTGCTTTGCCGTGATGCCATTCCACAGAAAAATAAAGGGATGAGAGAAATGGAGAGGAATGAAGGGAGGATGGATGTCAGCTCAGGAACGTCTAAGTGAAGATGAGAGCTGGTACTCTGTGAGGATCCCAATTTTTTATCTACTATCTGTTTCTTTAAATTTTATTTCTGTTCTGGGAAAACTGGGGGGAAAAAAACTATCTGAGGTCAAACAAAACATTTTCTTTTGCTAAAAGGGAAAGATTTCATCTCTGCCTCAGCATTAGAATAATTTCCATTTCAAAAGCAGGCTGTGATTTTGAAATGAAAATTCAGACCATCCCATCCCCAAAGGCTGAAGTGGGATGTTTTGACAGACCTTTCTATTTTTTTTTTTTATTACCTCCAGGGCCCTTTTGCTTGGAATCAATATATCCCTGCAGCCAGCTTTACATTTGACAAGCAGCAACTTTTCACCAGCTAAACATCCCCTTAAATCTTCATCAGTCAAGGACAAGCTGCGGAGGTACAGTGTCCTTGTCCAGGTCCCTCTGCCCTTGGATGCAGTTTACTCCATCCTTCCTAATTCCTCAAGGATGTCGCCTGGCAATCCACACACTCATTAGCACTTAATACCTAGCAAGAGGAGATGATACCTCTTCCATCCAAAATAACCTCCTAATGTTTGAAAATAAATCGTGGAAATATGTACGAGCAGGTGTTACCTCTTCAATGTTGTCTTGTTTGTAGCCAGTCACAAGACAACATTCTCATAACACCAGAGGTAAGCAGATGGCACTTATTAATTTACATCGTAAATATACTCTAATATGTACATTGAGAAGCCAGTTCCATGGGAGGCAGTGCTCTGGTTCCCAGGGAACATCCCATCCCAAAAGCTCCACCTGAGAGCAAAAACGGTGCTCCCGTGTCCCATCTCTGCTTCCCCACGGAGGATTTGTGCCTCAGGGGCAACATGTGCCATTTTTCTACAGCAGCACTAAAGGAGTTGCAGAGGAACCAAAGCACTTTGCACCCCCCTCGGAGGCCTATTTTCCACAGCTGTCAATCGGTTGCCCCAGGCACCAAACGGGAGAAAATTACACCCAAAGTTATTAGAGGCAGCAAGACTCCAGGCAGCATCAACACAGCATATGTCCCAAAGTAAACAGATTGCACGGAACTTTTCTAACATGCTGAGGGACCATCGGTGCCGAAATGGCTGTTCCCGAGATGTGGAGCTGGCTGCAGGGAGAGGAGCCTGCGCTGGGAAGGAGCTGTTTGTTCCCCTCGCTGATGGAGCAGCTCCACCGGTGGCTGTGAGCAGGGACATGCTGTGGGGATGGAAGAGCTCACAGAAGCACACAAGGAATTTTCCTGGCCAGGCCACCCAGTAATGGGTGGCAGAATCCAGTGATGATGGGGGCTGGATGGAGAATTTTCAACACAGATGGATTTAGACTGAATTAGCTCCGTCCCATCTCCCCTTCCCACCTCTCCCCTTTCTCTCTTCTGCAAACTGACAGAGTTGAGAACTGTTGCGTTTTCAATTTTTTTTTTTTTAAATTCTGGAAGTGGCACCAATAAATGGGCAGCAAAGGAACCCAGTGTCACCAAGGAATCTAAGAGGTTTAACTTTTGGTTGAGGGTGGTTCTGAGCTGGGGTAGCAGCAGCCCAGCCTTCTTGCTATGGACACTGTGGGTACAATGCCCAGTTCCAAGGGCTATGGCATGGGACAAGGAAGGACAGTCCAAGGACTGCAGCAGAGCTTCCAACTCCAACCTGCCAGGAGCTCCCAACCCTTCCTGAAAATCACTCTTTGTGTTGCCTAATGCAAGGGCTGACCTCAAAATACAGCTGTCACCCATCCTGTTTGGAGACTTTGCCATTCAGATCCATACCTGGCTGGAGAGGTTTGGTCCAGGTCATCTCCTGTGCTTGGTTGCAGGATCACAGCAGGATCACACCAGATTGGAGGTGGGCATCTCACACCCCTGCTCCACCTCACTCCTGGAACTCCTTGATGATTCCTGGAGCAGACACGGGCTCAGGGCATCCCCAAAATGTGGCAAGGCCTCTGCCAGGCCTCGTGGGGCTGTAGCAGTGCCAGGCACTGGAGATGCCATGGGGAGCACAGGAGTGATGCCACAGGAAGGCAGAGGGTGCTGGGGGGCCCTGAGGAGCTGCGAACTGAACCCAGCAGGAAACAGCACAAGACAATAGATGCCTCTGTTCCAAAAATAGCTGGTACTGTGGCTGCCTTCCAAGGAGGAACCCAAATCTGGAGAGCACACGAGGCAGGCAGCAGCTTGTTGGATGCCAGAGGAGCCGGACAGGCACATTTCAGAAAGCCAAGCAGGCACCCTGACAAATAGGTAACGTGGCAACCAGGGGCCTGAACAAGCAGGTGGTGAAACTGCACGTCCTGCTGAAAGACACACTGGGCTTGAAAACTGGTCGTGCAAGGCTGGCAGGGAATTCTCAGGCTGGCAGGGAGCCCACCTGGCTCCCGCTCCCTCGGAGCGCCTCCAATGCTCCCTTCTCCCAGGGCAGGACAGAGCAGCCAAACACTGCGAGCCTGGTCCCACCACGACCACGTCATGGGGCTCCGCTCCTCTCCCCATCGCCCTTCCATGGGTTCCTGCAGCGCTTCCAAAAGGGAGGGATGTGCGATGGTCCTGCTCCCGTAGTTATCCGCCTTATCTGTTTCTCAGGCACTGAACCAGGAGCAGTGCCATGTGGCAGGGTGGCCGTGTACCTGGCAGGACACAGGTTGCTTATTGCTGCTGCTTATCTCGCACGGGCTCCAGGCTAAAGGATGCACAGCTCCTGTGTTGGAAGCTGCATCCTTCCCTTGGTGCTGCAGAGCATTCCCAGCCCCAGGGCTGCAATGTGCCCTCAGCTTGAGAGGGATCACAGCTTGTGTCCCACGACACCAGGATTGGTGGGAGACTGAGGAATAGATGGAGCAAAAGTGCCAGATGCCACCACGGTGTCTGACTCGATGCAGACATGAGGCTGATATTCCCAAACAGCAGCAAGGAGAGAATCCCAGCTGCCTTATGCTGGTGCTTTGAGAGGCTGCCTCTCCCTTTCTCCTCCTTGTCCCTCCATCTCCACCACTCAGTGGGTGTTTGGGCACAGCCTTCAGCTCATACCTGTGGCTCTGGGGACATCCCAAGAGTCACCAGCTGAGCACTGGTCAGCGCAGTGAGGGCATTGCTCCCAGGCCGTGTCCCCAGTGTCACCTGTGCTTGGCAATCACCATGAGCACCAAGGATAAAAAACCAACCAAAGCACATCAGGAGGCTGTGGTAAAAGGCACGTGGCATAACACCAGCCCTGCATGACTTAAAACCCATGTGCCAGCAGACCTGAGCAAGGAGAGCCCCAGCTCTGGTGCAGCATGTGCCCACAGACCCACTTTCCTGCAGCCACCCCGGTGCCCACGATCCTGAAGGGTGGGAGAACATCACCTACGCTGCAGAGTCTGCACCGGGGAGAGGAAATTCACTCCAGCTGCCAGCTCTGGGTGATAAGACAATCTCCCTCATCTCTTATTGCCGCTCACTCCACCCTTTCCCTCGTTTTTATTTTTTTTTTCTGGTTGCACCCAAAGCCAGCGCTCCCTGGGTTGCCCCGCGTCACATTGACGTCAGGGAGGCATCGAGGGGCACGATAATGGGGCTTCTTTCATAACCTGCCTGCCCCGGGGGCGCTCATCAATCATGATACGCAGATAACGGCCCGGGAGACCATTGCCAGCAGTCCCAAGGGAAGCCACACTGGTTTTTCCGCACAACCACCCCCGCCAGACCAAGAACAGGGCAAACACGTGGGGAAAGGAGGCTGGAAAAGGGCAGGTACCAGGCTGGCAGCTGTGATTTTGGTGCAGCAGGGACTGACAAGGCTTGGATCAACCTGCGATAGTGGAAGGTGTCCCTGCCCGTGGCAGGGGGTGGAATGAGGTGGGCTTTAAGGTCCCCTCCTACCCAAACCATTCTGTGATCCCATGACACTGTTCAGCAGGGTTGCTCCAGGGCTGCACAGGACCTTCTGCACCCTCTCTGGGACAAAAAACCCCCATGGATTTGGCCACAAGCTTCTGGCTTGGGCAGTCCTTCTTGTTTGTCCATCCTGTTCTGCTGGCTGTGGATATTTGCACACATCAGAATCATCCCCTACTCCCAGGCTGGACACATCTACATGGCAGTGAGGGGAACAAGCCTTTAGTTTTTCCATTTCTCTCCTTCTTGAGCATCTTTAAAATACAAAAAAAAAAAAAAATCAATAAAAATAAGACTTCCCCAGCCCTACCTTCTTCTCCTTCCAGCCTGCTCCTTGTTGGAAAACAAGGATTACCTTGGCTGCTGGATTCCTCTTGCTCAAGGAGGGTTAGTTGCAATCACTCCTGGCATGGCTTTATGTTAAATACTGGCCCAGGCCCGATTTTGGGAAGAGGGCATAAACTTAGGGCTTGTTTTGAGCCACAACCCTCATTTTCAGACTTTGATCCCTCCTTGTGCAGTTAAAACTCATTTCTTGTCTTGGGGGAGTCTACTGTAGACAGAGGAGACCAGCGTGATTTGCACATGGAAAAAAAAATTACTGCTAGATGCTTTTTAAAACATTTTTTTAATTGATGTGCTCCCAGTCTCCTGTTTGCTGGTGGGTAATTAAGTCAATTAACAAGCATCTGTTTATTTATTTCCCTCATTTAGGGATGTAAGCAGTTTGTAACAAGGGCCTGTTGTGTCTTGCCTGCCAATACATGAATATTCAGGCAATCGCTTGACTCTATCTGTGGTCCTGCCTCCTCCACCTCCAGGAGCCCAGGCATGTGCTCCAGGGTGGGCAGGGATGGGACAGGCTGTGCCTTGGCTGGAATGGGCCTGGAGAAACCTAGTGTAGTGGAAGGTGTCCCTGCCCATGGCAGAGGGCTGGAATGAGATGGGCTTTGAGGTCCCTTCCAACCCAAACCATCCTGTGGTAAGTTCCCTCCTAAGCTGCATTTTGGCAAAGCCTCTCAGACACTCTGGAAGTTCCCTTGTGGCTGTTTTTGTGTCCCTGCTGCAGGCCAAGGCTGCAGCATCCTTCAGAAAACCAGGCTTTGGTTTGTGGGGCAGCCTGCAGAGGCTGGAAACCAGCACCCACCTGCCCTCAGCCCACGGAAAGATGGTCTGATTTAACATTGCACCCAAACCACAGAATGATGGAATATCCTGAGCTGGAATGGATCCATCAGGATCATCTAGTCCAGTTCCTGGCCCTGCACAGGCCACCCCAACAATCTCACTGTGTTCCTGAGAGCCTTGTCCAAACTCCTTGGTCTCTGGCAGCCTTGGAGCCGTGACCACTGCCCAGGGGAGCCTGTTCAGTGCCCGACTACCCTCTGGGGGAAAAAACCTTTTCCTGATATCCAACCTAAACCTAACCCCTCCCTGGCACAGCTCCAGCCCTTTCCTCAAGTTCTGTCATCAGGAGTGGAAAGATCAGTGCTACCCCTCAGGAGGGTGTTGAAGACCCTGACTGAGGTCTCCCCCCAGTCTCTTCTTCTCCAGGTTGAACAAACCAAGTGGCCTCAGCTGCTCCTCATATGGCTTCCCCTCTCCTCCCCACATCCCTGCTCTTCCCAGATGGTTGGGAGAAGAAGCACCACCAGGAAAGCTGCAGCTCCCTGGGAATTTGTCATCCCTGGGATCGTGCGGGGCATCCAGGTGCATCTCCACCAAGCCCTCCTGGGCGTCTCCCCAGAACGTTTTTGGGGTCACCCAAAGTTCAGAGCACTCTGGGGTCACCAGGGCACCCCGGACACCACTCTGCCCATCTCCCTTGTGAAACAAGCTCTGCACACCCCGAGCCAAACGCTCCGACCCTGGCAAGCGCCATTCCCACGTGGATGAAATAACTCCTAGTGATGTCTTCAAAGAGTTATTTAATCACGGGCAAGCACAATTAAGGCCTGGGAGCAAGAGAAAAAGGGATTAGCAGTATCTGGGGAGCGCATTCATCACAGTGAGCAGTTTGCAGGGGCACATCTGCTGCTGACTCCTCTCTTCCAGATGCACCGGTTTTGTTGCCGTGTCAGCAGGATGGATGTTTACTCCCTCTTAAAGCTGTCAGGCAACTCGGGTGCCGAAACCCTGGAATGCTAAACGTGCTTGTTTTCCAGGACGGGGTGGGGGAAGGATGCTTGGAGACAAGGGAATTGCCAGAGCAGACCAGACTGGCCTGGCAGCCCGTGCCCCTGATGTGAGATGCCATCAGCAGCTCAGAGGAGGCTGCAGGAAAGCAGTTGTGGGGCTCCCTGCCCTTCCTCCATGTGTTCTTGGGAGAAGGGAGGGCAAGACTCCTAATGAGCCTTTCAAAATTCCTTGGGTTTGGTAAATTAATTAGTTTAAATGAGCAATTAGAGCTCAATTTAGCACTATCTCATTGCAGCACCCGCTGGATGGCTGCATCTTCCCCTTTCCCGCTCTTCAAACAAGAGTTTTGGTGTCTTAGAGTGAAAAAACATTGGGTTTGGCAATGCCAGAATCAGGGATGGAGGGGTTGCACGCTGAGAAAATGCAAGTGATGGTGGGTGAGGGAGGGTATGTCATCTCCAGCGTATGGAGAGCACCAGGGCATTGGGAGATTTGGCCAAATCTTGCTATTTGGCCAAAGATTCCCAGGGTGGATGGAGTTGTCCAGTCCCTGCTTTCAGCCAGGATACCCCTGCCACATGGCTCCAGTGAATTACTGCTCCTGTGTGAAGGGTGGGCTGAATTCCACATCCCCAACGATGAGAAAGGGATGGGAATGAAGGTGGAAGAAATGGGAATGGAGGTGGAAGGTAGAAAAAGGCAGAAGCAGCAGCATGGCTGACTACAGATGGCCCGAAGCAGGCAGAGCACCTCAGGCATGATCCATGGCAATTCCCAGGCCGCAGGGATAGGATTTGTGGTGGGGATCCCATTTGTAGTGTCTGGGAGCCAGCACAAACACACAAAGAGCCTCCTCCCATGAGCAACACAGCCACAGGCTCCTCAAAAAGGCTGGACTCTCACTACCACTCCTTTCGGAGCTCACAGAAATTGGCCATCCAGTTTTGAGACAACTCAAACAACAAAAGACCCAGAAAACACCTCCAGCCTTATTTACAGCAGACTGGGAGGTATAATAACAATAATAATGATGATGATGATAATGATAATTGGCTGAAAGTTTGCCATAATGAACAGTGCACTGGCTGCAGCCCAAAGCTGCTTAATAGACCTGATTTCCATGTGGCAACTGGAGAAATTCACAGCAGATGGCTCTGGTTGATAAATAAAAGATCCCTTCAGGGCAGTGCAGAGCTGGAACCTTGGGCAGCATTTTTGGGGTCTGCCTGATGTTTGTGGCTCCATTGGGGCAACCCCTGCCAGTCCCATTTCATGCCTGGCCACACTCTGGCCGGGCCGGTGGGAGCAAGTTGTCTCTTGAAAATACAGCCATTCCTGCCAAGGGTTGGCTTTTTTAGGCTGCCTGGGTGTGCACAGGCACCAAAGTGATCCCTATCCATCTTCACCAACACCCAGCCCTGCCCCTAGACTCTGCTGCCCCCTGCCCCTGGACACTGGTGGGATCACAGCTGACAGGACAAGGCCTGCTGTTGGCTTTAGCTTCATATTTTGGCAGGGAGAAAATAAAAAGATTTCATTTCTATCTTAAATAAGCATTGTGGCAAGATCAGAGGCTGGGTGGAGGTCCCACAGCCACCTGGGATGGAGGTTCCATGGCCACACTGGATGGAGGTCCCACTGCCACACTTCCAGGAGATCTGACGACACTGCACAGAGATCCCACCAGGCAGCTGGGGCACAACATGGCCCATCCAGTCCCCATCAGGTTCCCCAGGAAAAAAGAGGGATTGTAGAAAACCAGCCCTCAGCACAGGGAGCACTGGGTTTAGCTCTTGTCCCACCACCAAACACTTCCAGTTGGTGCCCGGCACCAAGTGTGGGCCTGGGAACATTTCTTTTGGTAGCAAAGCCAGATGTAGATAACATTCCATATCGGGTGGGATCTGGCAGGAGAAGTTATTAACAAACTGCTCCTTGACAGATTTTGGTGTTTGGCCTATTCCAGTGCTTCATTTTGGATGTGTGGTTTTGGGACAAGGAGTCACCAACAGGATGACAGGGGCAGTGAACAGCAGCATGAGAAGTATAAACATCCAGGACACAGGAGAGGAGGGAAATTTCTTCCACTCACTTTTTCCCTAGAGAAACTACTCTCAGCTGTGGCTGCTCCATCCTTGGAAGCATCCAAGGCCAGGTTAGACAGGGCTTGGAGCAACCTGGGATAGTGGAAGGTGTCCCTGTCCATGGCAGGAGGTGGAATGAGAAGAGCTTTAACATCCCTCCCAACACAAACCATTGTGGGATTCCATGATTCTGTGAGAATTGAATCCTCTGAGCCCTCATTTAATTCTTTTCAGAGTCTCTGGAAGACACTGATGAAGACATTATTTTCCTGGGCAAATTAAATTCTATGCTTTCCCCCACGGGAATTATTTCTGTTCTGCACCTTTTCCTTAATCCCACACAACTTGAGAGAGGGTTGATTTATAGATTTTGGAGGCTCTCTTTTTTCCCCACTGCTGCCAAAAATGAAATGGATCATGGATTAGTTTAAATCCCACCCTGAGTGAGGTTTCAGGGTGTGTGCTGAGCACTCTCCATGTCCCCCATGGACAAGGCACGTGGGGATGAGGGTGGGAGAGGATTTGAAGCAGCATCTGTGGCTCCAAAGGATGAGAGAAATGACCCTGCTTTGTGAAATGACTCTTGAACGTGGGGTACCCACAGCTCCTTGCTTTTGTAGAGGCTTTCTGCTGCCTGCAGGTCGAGCTGGGGCTGCTGAGGACAGATGTGCCCTGGCAGGGACAGCCACACTGGCAGGGGGATGTAGGAAGCTCTACATCCACCCTCTGCCTGGGGGGACAAAGAGCAGTCCCCAACACAAACTTCCTGGGGCAGGAGCCTTCCTGGGATCAGCAGGGTTAACAGTGCCAGATGCTGGAATGTTGGAAAGGGAAGGGTTTGGTCTTAGGGAATCCGTGAAGCTTCCCAGGCCCTAGGAAAGAAGAGAGGGGATCCTTTTTCCTCGTGCTGACAGCCTTTGGGAGCAGGGCTATGCTTCCTGTGGCTTTGGGATCAGAGGACCTGGTGAGTGTCATCAGAGGGTTGACAAGGGATTGAAATAGCTATTATTTCCCCCTCTTTTTCTTTACACATGACAGGATAGGGGGAAGATATGGGGGAGGCATATCCTGGCCACAGCAAGGGGCACTTGATCCGAATTCCAGGGAGGAGAAAGGAAAAAATGGGGAGTGAGAGAAGTAATTGTTGCCCAGGAGGATGAAAGACAAAGAGTGAGCAAAGGGGTCACTCTGCAGGGGTGGGTGGGTTCAGAGGGTCTTTATAATCCAGCCCAATTTTTCGTCTTCCAAGCCCTTTACAAGCACTTGTGTGCTGCATATGGAACCAACAAGGATGCCAGGAGCAGTAGAGGTCGGATCCAGCAAGGATTAGGTCTTTGGAAAACAGAGAGAGAGGGAGAGGGGGTGAGACAGCCAGTCATTGCATCCCTGCCAATCCTCCCTCCCTGAAGGGGCAGAACTGTGTCCTGGTGTTCTTTTGGAGAGAAAAAGCCAAAACCAACCAACCAACATGAACAAAAAAGCCTGATCCCCCAGAGAAAACAATTTAAAAAAGCACACCTCCTCCTAAAACCTCCTCAAGACCCCCCCAAAACTCTGAAATCTTCAAAAAACCAGTGCCTGCAAAGGAGCCAAAAAAAAAACAACAAACAAAAACCAAAACAAACAAAATAAACAAAACTAACAAAATTAACAAAAAAACTCCACCAAAAAACCAAACAAAAAACACAAACAAAAGAACTTACAAAACTTAAAAGAAAAATAAACAAATTCCCCTCCTAAAGCCAAGTCCACTAAAAAACACCCCCCAAGGAAAACAGCCCCCAAAAGCCCACAAAACAAACAAAAAAAACCCCAACAAAACCCAACAACAACAAGAAAAAAAAACACCAAAAAACCCCTCAACCCCCCTCCAAAAAACAACAAAACCCTCTCAAAAACCCAACCTCCTCCAAACCAAAAAGGCCACCTCAAAACAAGAAAATACAAAAATACCCCCAAAACCCTTAAAATCAAACAAACCAACCAAAACGGAACCCAACCCCACCCCAAAACTCCTTCAAAAAAGCCCAAATCCAAACCTTCCTCCAAAAACATCCCCCCGCCAAAAAAACCCCACTCAAACTAAACTAAATAAAACAAAACCCCAACACCCCCACCCCTACCCCTGACAAAACAGGTTTTAGTTTGAACAGCTCCCAGCTCCTGGAAAAAAACCAACCTTCCCATGGCCATTTCTCTGGGACATCTTGTCCTTCCCAGAGCACGAAGCTCTCCAGGACTTGCAGGTGTTGGTGGCTCCTGCCCTTCCATGGTGGAACAGCCCCCCTGAGAAAGGGGCTGCTCTGGGCTCCTGTTCAACAGGCAGATGAAATAATCCTCATGGCATCATCTCACTTGGCCTTCCCTCTGCTCCAGCTGTTCCTGCTTTTCCTCCAGAGATGCAGCTGCTTTGGAGGATCTCTGAGTTGGGAGGAGGAGAGGTTTTGGCATCTGTTCCCCCACTGCCCTCTGTGCTTTCTGTGGTGGTGGGGCTGTTCAGATCACAGCAAAGGCAGATATGGTTTTCCTGGATTTCCTCCTAGAAGGGACTGAGCTAAGGATTTGGGAAAGCTAAAACTAAAAGAGAAAAGTAATTCTAAAAAGTCTAAATAAGCTGCAAGCACCAGCACAAGTGATACCAGTGTCTCCATGGTGTCCTGGGTTTTAGGGTGGGTTGAAAGGCAGCTGGGTTACAATCCCACAGGAAGCTCAGCCTGCTGCTTCCTCAGCTCCTGCCACGGCTTTGGATCAGGCAGAAGGGCTGCTCAAACAACCCACATTCCTATGGGGACAATAGGAACCTTATTGGAATGGTGGAAACCTTATGGGGATGGTGGAGAACATTTGGACATGGTGGAAACCTTGGCTGCTTTATAGTCCGTGGGCAAATCTGATCATAATTCATTCCCCACTCTGCTCTTCTGAGAGACCTTCTCCATGGGTTTTCTCATAAATTGGGAAGGGGAATGAAGCCATGACAAACAGAGGTTGTAAAGCACCCAGGAGACTCCTGATCTCACTCCCAAGCTGACTTCTCCGAATTTATCCCTTCAAAAACTTCGTGCCTTTACTAAGGACTAACTGGAAATCATGAAATCATAGAATGGTTTGGCTTAAAAAAGACCTTAGAGATCATCTCATTTCAAACCCCTGCCATGGGCAGGGACACCTTCCACTGGACCAAGTTGCTCCAAGCCCCATCCAACCTGGCCTTGAACACCTTCAGAGACAGAAAGTCCACAGCCTGGATTTGCTCCCTGTTTTCTTGGTGCCCAGAAACTCACACAGATGTTGTGGACTTCCCCACTGAATTAGCACTACCATCAAGAATCCTCTCCCAGAGGATTTCCCCAAATGGCTCAAAAATATGCTCCTGCTGGACTGGCAAATACACTGAGAACAGACACAGGCTGGGCTTGGAAAGGGGAGAACAGAACTGTTGGCTTTCAGAGGGAAACAAACAAAAATTCCTCTGATATTCACATGTTCCCCAGAGAAAAAAAAAACCTGATTGGGATAACACCCAACACACTCACTTCTAGAACAGCCCTGCTCTCAAAGTAGTTCCAGCAGGGATGCCAGGTGGGAATATCAGCATCGAATATCCTTCCCAATTAGGTACAGACCTGAAGATAAGGGAATCTGGGCCGCATTCCTAGACGTTTGGAGAAACCTGTCTCCTCTTACCTCTGCACTTGTGGGAAGGGAACTCACTCCTTCCTTCTCATCCAGCTTGGAGCAGGTGCTGATGCATCTCTTCACTGGGTGCTCAAAGCTTCCTTCTTCATCCTCATGGATGAGTTTCAGTGCTGGGTACAGCGCAGTGCTCCAGGGCTGGATCACAGGATCATGGAATCCCAGAATCCCAGAATGGTTTGGGTTGGAAGGGGCCTTAAAGCTCAATTCATTCCAACCCCCTGCCATGGACAGGGACACCTTCCACCATCCCAGGTGGGATGTGCCACTGCCATGGTCCTTCCTCACACCAGTCACTGCAGATGGCTGAGGGATGGAGCAGCCAACATTTGGGATGAAAGGAAAAACCTCCCAGGATTGCTGCCTGCTCCGGGCTGTCTGGAGCTGGGAAACCACACAATGGAGAGATCACAATGAGCCCATAAATCAACTCAGGGAAAACAGGGAGCATAAACACCCAGACGGCCTCTGAATACACAGGGAAGTGGACACATAAGCAGAGGCAGGAGTTTTAATAAATACACATTCCCAGGGAAACTCCGCCTCTGGCACCAGCGGGAGGTTTATCTGTGGAGTAGAGCCATGGTGCTCCATAGGCAGGACCAGCTGGACATGGAGAAAGGATAGAGGCTGGACCCAAGTGCCAGGCAGTGGGTACAGCCAAGGTGGGATGGTGGCTGATGTGACAGGGAATGTGTGCCCCTTCCTGTGCATCCCAGCAGGAATAGCTGCTGGCACACAGCACGATACTTAACCCTGCAGGAGGTGTCATGACAGGGAAGTGGCTCCAAAGACCAATGGGAGGATGGATTTTTATGGGAAATCCAGGGGCACTGCCCTTGGGGGAAGCAGGGTGAATGCCATGAGCAGCTTTGCGCTTGGGGGGTGGCCTTTTCCTGGCTGTCAGACAAGGCCACTCCAAAGGGCAGCCTGAGGGACAGGACCTCAGGTCCAACTGCTGGGCACTGAGATTCACCAAAAGAGAAGCTGTGGCTGCCCCATCCCTGGAAGTGTCCAAGGCCAGGTGGGACGGGGCTTGGTGCAACCTGGTGTAGTGAAGGTGTCCCTGCACATGGCAGGGGGCTGGAGCAAAATGAGCTTTAAGGTCCCCTCCAATCCAAACCATTCCATGATTCCACATACAAACACGTTTTTTGTGGCTGTGCCCGCTCCAGTCTTTCCCTCACCTTCTGCTGGATTAAAACCTAAGCAGCATCTAAAATGATTGCTCTGAACCTCCCTCCCAGCTGCAACCCACGTTTTCTGGGCCAGAAATGTCTGACAACCTGAAGGATGTAAGGAAATCTTTCAATCTGATGTGGCAGCCTTTCCTTCCTCCATTCCAGGCAGCACTTCCTCAGGGATGAATCCCTTATTTGTGCCCTCAGCCAAAGGATGCTCTGCCAGTGTGGAAACAAGCTCCAGAGGGTCTGGGATGGACTCCACCATACAGGCAGTAGCAAAGCTCCATCCTACTGCCTCCTAAATCCCTGACTCTTCAAAATCAATACACACACCTCCCAAGGGGTTTTTGAGGAGCTGGGTGTGGGCACAGGGTGAACTCCAGCCTCCATGTCCACAGAGGCAGCTCTTCCCCTGCAGCTTTCTGCTTGCTTAAGTAATGCTTCTGCTTTTAAATTCAAAAAAGCAGTAACATCCCCAGCAATAGATGCCACTCACGATAGCTCAGAGAACAGATAAGGCTCTAATATGTGTTATTCCTGCTCAAAGCCTTGGTCACAGTGACCTCCACGGACACTTTGAACTCAAGCTTTTCTAATTGTGGTTCTTTATTTGTTTGTTGTTGCATCCACTTTTCAAAAGAAACTTTCAGAGACCCCGAGCCCTGCCGTATATCTGCTGTTCTCTGGTTCTCTTATTCATTTAATGAGGGAAAGATTAGTAAATTAAAAAAAGAGATCTCCATCTCCCAGCTGAGAGATTGCCCTCGGCCAGAACGATCCTGCTCCACATCCTTCTCCTTCTCCCTCCTCCCAGGAGATGGAAATCAGCCCCTTGAGGGATATATTTGCACCTTACAGGGACCCAGTAAATAAAAAAATACTAAAAAAATTGAAGAAACATTGTCAGTTTATCCCCCATTGAACCCCTCAAATTATGTTACTGCTTTGATGTGCAGCACAATCCTGCAGCAATCCCATGCCGGATCCCTGGACCAGCCCTGGAGATGGGATCTACACCTTTCTCACTGCTCTCAGTGAGGTGTCCATCACCCAGCAGGAGATGGATGCAGCTCCAGACCCCAACCCTGCACCACAACCCCCTTCCTCAAGCTCCTGAAATGTGGATAGGAGTAAAACTTGGTTTTCCCCAAACAGATTCCTTCCTGCCCACAGGGACCCTCTGATGGCAAGACCTGTTTGGCACCTCCCAGACAGGATAGATCCTGGTTGGCACAACCTGTCTGCTGGAGGGGCAGAGTCCAGAACAGCAGACTGGTCACCAGCATCCCAGCTGGAGAGAGAGGGGATGGCTGATCTCAAGGAACCACACAGCCCACATGGAAAAGCTCCCTATCCCTGTCCCCACACCATTTTTAATGCAGGAATGCTGCTTCCAAAGCAGCAGACACACACAGCTTCATCCCCTCCATGTAATTACAGATCCATGGTTTCTTCTGGGCTTCCACTTATTTAATCATCCTTTCTCATCTGTGTTTAATACCCTGAGCTCTGTCAGAGGGCAAAAAACACAGCCTTCACATCCAGAAGGACAAGAGTTCCCTGCAACAGCTGCTATATTTAACAGAAAAAATACACTGGGTTGTCATGGCAACCCTGCCTTCTAAAAATAGAAATGCCATATCCAGCACAGCCGAGAGCACAGGCAGCGCTGACGGAAGCTGCTTTCACGGAGCGCTGGGAAATGGAAGTAAACTTTTATTCCTCGCTGGAATTGGCATCAAGCAAATCATGCAAAAACCCACACGATCCTTTGCTAATTAAAACCTTGATCCAGTGAGAAGGATCCCCACTTCCCCTTGGCTCAAATATTGATCCAGGAACCTTAGTTCCTCGGATCAAAAGTGTGCTTTGAGGATGGGGGGGGCTGAAGTGAGCCAAGCAGGGATGGAGAGATGGAGATGGTGCTGGATGTGGTTGTTTTTCCTCCTGGCACTGACATGGTGAGGCTCAGAGTGGCCAAGTCACCATGGCTCTGGCATCAGGACAGCAGGGTCACTCCCAGGCAGCAGATCTAGGGGGTAAGGCTGGGTTTTGGTAAGCTCAGCCTTGCCTTGCTTGCTCTAAAGGACCTCTGGAGCAGGTGTCAGAGCCCTGACAGAGACAACACAAGTTTCAAAATGGCCTTTCCCCCCCTCTGCCAACAAAACCAGTTCTCTGGGCATTAAATCAGGAGCCTGCTCCTTTCCCACTGAAACAGAGACCCCACCCAAAACAGACATGGAGCTCCCTCCAGCAGGAGCCAGCTGAGCATCCCCTGAAATCTGATTAGCAAGGCTGAGTAGTCACAGCCTGCTTAGGAACAGCAGTTGCTTCCCATTGCACTCCAAGCCTTCAGCCATCTCGCTAATTCTCCTTGACATTTCTTGCTCCGAGTGGAAGGCGAGCCTTGCCAGACTGCAACCCCCCAGTGTGGCTTCCAAGCCCCGTTTCCCTGGATGGCAGGATCAGAGTCCCCCCTCTGAGCTCTCCCCACGCAGCACTGGCTTCTAGGAATCCTTGAGCGTGGTGATGGAGTGCTGGGTGCCTGCTGGATGAGGCTTGACTCCTGCACTGTTCCTTAGGGGAAGGCTTTGGAGAGGGAGGAAGGGCCCTTGAAGAGGAAAATGCTTCACATTGTTGCAGCACTGTGTGAGTGCTCAGTCTTTTTTTCCCACTTCAGAAAAAAACTGATTGCCAGACCTGAAAGGGAACCTAAGGCAACCTTGTGCAGGATTTTTTCCCCCTGTTTCATGGCTGATTCCAGAAGCATTGGAGGAGGGTTCAGAGGAAGCCACGAGGACGCTCAGGGGGCTGCAGCCCCTCTGCTCTAGAGACAGGCTGGGAGAGTTGGGGACTCTCCTGGAAAAGGCTCTGGAAAAAACTTAAAGCCTCTTCCAGTACCTAAAGGGGCTCCAAGAGAGCTGGAGAGAGACTTTGGAAAAGGGCCTGGAGGGACAGGACAAGGGGGAATGGCTTCCCAATGCCAGAGGGCAGGGTTACCTGGGATATTGGGAAGGAATTCTCCCCTGTGAGGGTGGGGAGGCCTTGGCACAGGTTGCCCAGAGAAGCTGGGGCTGCTCCATTCCTGAAAGTGTCCAAGGCCAGGTTGGATGGAGCTTGAAGCAACCTGGGATAGGGGAGGGTGTCCCTGCCCATGGCAGGGGGGGGGACTGGATGAGCTTTAATGTCCCTTCCAATCCAAACCATTCTATGATTTCACGATTCCATTATTCTATTCTGTGAAACTGAAAAATCCCACATAGTGCATTTTGGGGATTATCTCCAGTGGTTTGCAGAAGTTCCACCACTTCCCTGACACTTAGTGAGTGCTCTGCCTCAGTTTCCTGCTACTCCTGCACTTCCTAAGTTCTTCCCACTGTGGCAGTCGGAGTTTTCTCAGTACCTTTCAAAGCTGGGTGAACTGGACACCTTTAGGTATCTGCACAGAAAAAGGGAGCTTGTGGTACCCTGTGATCTCCAGGGACAAATTATCCTGTCCAGTGACCAGAGGACTCATGAATTCTGAAACTCCTTTCTCCAGTGCAGGAGAGCATCAGCATGTGCTTGAGAGGGGGGGAAGGGACCTTACTCAAGGACTTCGGCTTTTGTTTGCTTCATCCCACTTCATCCTGACCCAGTTCCTGGCCAATCCCAACTTGCTGTGAGCTCATTGCAGAGAGGATATAAACACTGGATGTTTCTCTGACTCCCTCCACCACCTGTGATGTCCTGCTGTAATTCCTGCTCAGCATCTCTCCGCAGCCTCCCTGGGTCTCTGGAAGCAGAGCACACTTGTCCTCCGCTGTTTTATCTCAGGCCTGGCCCACTTTTACACCTGCCCTGAATCCCTGTCCCCCTTGCAGTGCCCAGAATTCAGAGGAATGGTGTTTCTGCAGCTGATGGCTGTATCAGCATCACAGCAGCACCTCCTTGTCGCTGACAAGGGCAGCGTATTCGTGGCACTTAAAGTGCACAGATATAAATCCATACCTTTGCAATGTGTGAAAGGCAAGGCTGTAATGGTGAATATTCTCCCAGACTGGCCAAATGGAAAAGGGCACGGATGAGATTTAAACTAAATTCCCTGGTGTGATGGCAGGGGGTCCAGCTCTGAGCTGGACTGAGAGGATGAAGGGGGTGGATGCTGCTGGGGCTGGAGCTTTTAGAGCAGGGCAGGGAGTTAAGTGCACAGAGCCTGTTACTGCTAATGGTGTTTGTGTTTAGAGCTCCCCAGGCATTGCTTTGGAAACTGCAGTGCCCAGGCTGTTAACCCAGGCTCACCTGCTGTTTGTCTTTTGGGACTGGGATGCAAAGTCTCGCTGTGTTTGGATGTGCAGGGCTCTCTGGGAAGCACTTGCTGCAAGTGCTGTGATTTGCCTCCTGTGCTCCTGCCTCTCAGCTGCTCCAAAGGAAAAGGAGGCTCTGCAACAGCATCTTGGGATGGATGGGCAAGCAGGAGTGGTTCAATCTGCTCTCCTCACCCAAATCTCACTGATGCCATAGGGAAGCTCTTTTTACAAGGGCCTGCAGCGACAGGACAAGGGGGAATGGCTTCCCAATGCCAGAGGGCAGGGATAGATGGGATATTGGAAAGGAATTTTCAGCTGTGAAGGTAGTGAGGCCCTGGCACAGGTTGCCCAGAGAAGATGTGGTTGCCCCATCCCTGGAAGTGTCCAAGGCCAGGCTGGACAGGGCTTGGAGCAACCTGGGATAGTGGAAGGTGTCCCTACCCATGGCAGGGGGTGGAATGAGATGGGCTTTAAGATCCCTCCCAACTCAAACCCTTCTGTGACTTTATGATTATATGAAGGAGAACCTGTGGTGATGCTGAGAGGCCTGATGGATGACAGAGAGCCCCTAAAGAGACTGCAGCTCTTACTCCAACCCTTCATTCCTGCTCCAGTGACCCCCTCCAGCAGCCCACCCAAACAGCAGCTCACAGCCAGGTCCCAGCACTGGGTACACCCAGCAAAAGTTTCCTGGGCAAAGCCAGGTTGCCTTCATCGATGTACAGATAAGCCATGCCTGGAATTAGATGGAATTCCTTATCCTGACTTCTGTGAAGGAGAAAAGCCCTGTTCCTCTGCTGCTGGGTTCCGCAGCATCCCCTCCTGGGACCGTCTTCTGGTGTCTGTCTCAAAAGAGGTGAACTGAAGATTAGAGATTCCACAAGGACATCCTCCCCTCCCCAGGAGCATTTCCATCACTCTGTAAGGCCAGACCACGTGCAGATGTAACAGCAACCTGCCTGGACAGACTCACCCACACAATCCTTGTAGCCAGGCAGGTGCTTTCTCAAGGAAACACAGCTCCTGACAGCACTGTCCCAGCCTCGGCCTGCTGACATCAACCACAGGAATGCAACAACAACCCTGCACAAGCCCACACAGACTGATAAAGCACTTGGCTGACACGTGGACTGTGTGGCAGTTCTGCTCTGGAAGTCAAATATGAGAGAGATCATGAAAAGTACTCAAGATTTAAAGGGATGAGGCAGAATAAACACAATAAGCTGCTTAATTTTGATGTGCATCTGGATAGATTCACCTCAAAGGCTTATCTGGGGCCCCTGGAAGAAACTGTGCTGGCAACAAACTCCCAGCCCCAAAAAGACAAGACACAGCCCAGAAGAGCAAGGGCACCAGCACATCCAGGCAATGCTTCCAAAGAGGAGGTGAGACAGCTCATCCCAGAAACCTGAATCCCAGGATGTCCTTCCATCACAAATCCTCACCTTCCTCCTGATTTCATGCCACCAGGCTGGCTTAGGTTTGTGCCCTGTCCTTACAGACATCCTGATCTCACATGCCCACCTCTGGCAGGAGAAAAAGTGAAGAAAATTATAGCAGGACATGTGTTTCCTTGGGAATCCATGGAAAAGCCATGCTACAAGTCAAAGGCCCAATTAAAAATCCAACTTAATTGAAATTATACGACTTGTGACTCCACTGCTGTCCCAAATCATAGAACCACAGAATGTTTTGGGTTGGAAGGAACCTTAAAGATCACCTTGTTCCACTCCCTGCCATGGGCAGGGACACGTTCCACTATCCCAGGTTGCTCCAAGCTCTGTTCAACCTGGCCTTGGACCCTTTCAGGGATGGAGCAGCCACAGCTTCTCTGGGCAACCTGTGCCAGGGCCTCCCTGCTCTCACAGCATCTTTTCCAGCCTTTTCTTGAACAAAACCTGATAAAACCACTCTGAGTTTTGCCTCGGGTTTCATTTCTTTGTTCCAAGTTCAGCTGGGTCTATTCTCCAGGAGCCAGGAATCAAGTAGCATAGCTATTCCAAAGTAAATTGCTCTCCAATTGCTTTTCCATAGCAAGCTGGTTGTTTTCTTAGGGCAAACCACTTTTATCCTTGAGGAAAGTGTCAGCAGGAGAAATAGCCAGGGAAAACCTGGCTGTGCTGCTATTCTGGAATTATTATCAGGTAAAAGAGGCCAGTGAGTTTCCCCTCTACAGTGTTTGTGGCCAAACTGGAAAAAGGAATGGCCCACTCTAACTTTCCCTCAGCTCAGCTGAGAATGTCAGAGTTGGGGTTCCCTGTAAATATCCTCAGCTTGGGCTGGGGGTGTGGGGAGAACACTCTGTCTCCAAACCCAAAGGGCACGGAAGACATGGAGCTGCTCCAGCCATGGAGAAATGTCTGTAATTAATGTAGTGGGAAAATTACACGTTTATACAGCCCCCCCCAAACACAACAGCAGACATCCATTTCCTGCAGGGCCATGGATGTTTGCCAGCCCACAAATAAATCACAAAACCACAAAGCCAAAACGGAGGAAAAGAAAAGGGGAATTATCACATAGGATGCAGCAGCCTTTTGTACCAGGAAAATCACCATCATCTCCACCAGACATCTATTGTTTATCAATAATACTCCCTAATGCTCCCACCATTTGGGTCTCAAACAGAATGGTGGAGGTCTCCCTGGATTTTGCAAGCTCCAAAGGAGCCACCACTTACAGCTCTTGGGAGATGTACTGACCTGCCCCCGGAGGCATTCTCCAAAAAAACCCACAGCAAGCTTGACATTAAATAGACTTTGGCATGGGTGAAAAAATGGAATCAACCCAAAGTTCCCTGCTTTCCTCCAGGAAGAGGGTGTCTGGAGTGCAGGGATGGAGCACTCAATGGTCTGGCAGCACCTCTGGAGGGACCGTGTCCAGTGATGCTGGAGATTAAAAATAAGAGAACTAACAGTTTCAGTGGGGACTCACACTCCTACTCCCACACATTTTCCCTCCCTTCATCTTCCCCCATGGAGGTTTAGTGGCATGAGCTCCTACTTCACAGCACATTGGAGTCAATGAGAGCCTCTCCACTGACTTCCAAGCTGCCTTTGGCTCCAGCACTGGGATTGTGGCACCACTTTTATGACTTCCCCTGTGGCTTATGAAGCTGGGCTTTATCAGCAACAGGAGACTGAAGGAGAAGGTCCATTAGTGGGTTTCAGAAGGGCAGTTCCTGTTTTCTTCTTCGCCCAGGGCTGTGTTCAATGAATTCCGGGTGTGCTCCATACTTCCCAGAATATACTTTGGCATCCATTAACCCTGGCAAATGCATGAGCTTTCCCAAGTGGGGTTTTTCGTTTTCCATGTGCTGTGGGGTGAATGCTGCTGGCCAGATTCCTGGTGGAAACGAAGCTGGAATACTTTGGGGCTCTGACTAGAGGGGTCTCATCACACAGGTCTCTGTGCCTAGACCTGGTATCTGATCCCAAGGATCCTTCACAGCACAGAACAAGTCCTGATTTGACCAGTTTCCTCTGAGCTGGACCTGCTTTTGTGTGAGATCCATGGAAAGACCCTCAAAATGTTTCACCAAAGCAAACTTTATGGGACATCCAAACCCATCCTCTGCTGCTCACATGGAAGCCTCTCCACCACCTCTTTGATCTCTTGGGTTGGAAGGGACCCTAAAGATCATCCAGTTCCACCCCTCTGCCATAGGCAGGGACTCCTTCCACTGGACCAGGTTGCTCCAAGCCCTCTCCAACCTGGAGGTTTTGGTTGAGGTTGGTTTATCTCACTGTGCCCTTATTTTCACTGCCTTGCCACCAAACCTCCCTCAGAACCAGAGGTCTCATGACCAGGAACAGCCCTGATGAAATTCCTTCCCTATTCCAGGCTTGCCGACCCCAAATCCTCACACTTCCCGCTCTTACCCTGCAGTGGGGAAACACAGCAGGCACTTAGAAATGTCAGGGAATAAAGCAAAATGCTTCCCCTCAGGCACCTCAGGCACTTCAGCTTTTCCTTTGTTTCCTTGGCCTGATTAAAAAAGAAAAATAAAAGAGAGAGAGAGAAAAATTGTATTTATTGACCCACACACAACAGTGAAACACTTGTTTAGGAGAAAATCGTGTTTCTTTCACTGATTATTGGCTGTTATTCCAGAGGCAGGGAGAACAGCAGTCCTTAAATATCTGCCTGTCCCTCAGTGATTTGTGCTTTTGTGTTTTGAATGACGTTCCTAATTCTGATAAAGGTATTAGTGTATTTCTTGGGCTGAATAACAAATTATTAGAAGCAAAGCCCTCTGTTTATGCGTTTCAATGCTGAGAACTTAAATGCAAACCACTCAACACCCCCAAACTCTCAAGCTCCCCACAGCAGCTCTCCCCACTCTGCACAAAGTCCCCACATTATTTGGCTGCGATTCTGAGGGACACATTTCAGGGATTAGGGCAGGGATAGATGTTTCCTGGACGTTTGCACAGCGCTTTGCTCAAAGCAGTGGCTCCAGGCAATATCCCCCGAGCTGAGTCCATGGCTGGGTCCCTCCTGAGCTCATTAGGGCTAAGTGGCACACGGGAACAGATAAGCACACTCAGGATAAACACATCTGGAAGCGGCTCACAAGCCACAAAGAAATGCTTATTTAACACACTTTTTTTTAAGGTGAAAGTGGAGCAGAGCTGAAATGCAGCAAGCACAGTTCAGAGTTTTCATTGGGGAGGGGAGAGAGGGAAAAGCTGTCCTGGAAGCAGAGCACACCAAGCTGCTTTGACTTTTTTCAAACAGTAGATTAATCCTTTTTCACTCGTGTTTCCATTTTCTTTTAACCAAAGGAATCACAGAATTGTTAAGGTTGGAAAAGACCTCCAAGATCAATCAAGTCCAACCGATAACCCAATGCCACCACTAACCCATGTTTCCCCAGCTAACCCATGTCATCCACATGTCTTTTGAACACTTCCAGGGATAGTGACTCCACCACTGCCCTGGGCAGCACATTCCAATGCCTGACCAACCTTTCAGTGGAGAATTTTTTCCCAATACCTAAACCTCTCCTGGCACAGCTCGAAGCTATTTCCTCTCATCCTGGCCCTTGTTCCCTGGGAGCAGAGCCTGACACCAACCTGGCTCCACACTCCTGTCAGGGAGTTGGAGAGAATTCCAGGTCCCCCCTGAGCCTCCTTTTCTCCAGGATGAGCTCCCCCAGCTCCCTCAGCTGCTCCTGGTGCTCCAGCCCCTTGCCCAGCTCCATTCCCTTCCCTGGACACTCATCTCAGGTGGAACACAGGCAAGGGAGGTGAACTACCCCAGGTCAGTGCTTTTCTGCTTCAGTTCTATAAACAGGAAGGAAAAGAAACCTAAAAAAAATTGGTTTAGTCTAATCCTAAAGTGAAAGTTTCTATTCCTGAGCTAGATTTCAAACCCAAAGTTTTTGTTTGACCAAAAATGTTTAATTTGATCTAAAAGCTTTAAGTTTCTGGGATACCGTAAAAAAACTCACAAATGAAAAAATAGTTTCACTTCTGGTTGGTTGTTGTGTTTGGCTTTTTTTACAACCTCCTGTCATATGCTTCCTTATTTTATTTGGGTTTTTTTAAAGTATCTCTGTAGTCAGGCAGGTCATGAAGACTGGGCACAAAAAACGTAACTAAAAAAAAAAAAGCTAACAAAAATGTGTCTCTATTTAGGGAATTATTAATAAATAAACAAATTAATAATTGTTTAAACATTAAATCCCTCATGTTTAACTGTTTAAATCCAAATGGCATGTGATGTGATTTTTCTCTTGCCTACTGCTCCAAAGCTTCCAAAAAGCAGCAGCCTCACCCTACCATCCCCAGCATTAACCATGCCCAAGTCTGGGATGGTCCAGAGAAATAAAAATGGATGGTTTTCCTTTCTTTCTTCAATTAGGTTGTCCATTAGACCCGTCCCTCAGATTCTCTCCAAGGAGGAACTGCTTTCTGACTTCCATCAAAATATTAAAGACATCAGTGAGCAGCAGGACACAAAGGACAAGAAGAGAGCTGGTCCACATGTTTTGGGAGGAAGCAAACTGATGTGAAAGGTTTAGATGGGATATTGGGAAGGAATAGCCCCTGTGGGGCTGGGGAGGCCCTGGCACAGGCTGCCCAGAGAAGCTGTGGCTGCCCCATCCCTGGAAGTGCCCAAGGCCAGGTTGGACAGGGCTTGGAGCAACCTGGGATAGTGGAAGGTGTCCCTGCCCATGGCAGGGGGTTGGAATGAGATGGGTTTTAAGGTCCCAAAACATTCTGGGATTCTGTGACTCTAAACACAAGGGTTGGTTGGTTGGACTGAAAGAAGTTATTTACTGATGTTCTCTTACAATGGGTGGAGGAAGGATTGGCAGAAGCCACTCAGAAATCAGGGGACTGAACAGCTCATCAAAAAAGGAAAAAAAAAAGCCCTCTTAGGTCTGGGTTTGAAGCAGGTGACAACAATAAACAGCAATAAATGAGCATCAGCCTGTGTTCACAAAAAATGCCTCATCTTGGCCGTGTGCCCACAAGGATGCATTAGTTCATGTTGTCAAAACTCCTGTGTTCAAAAATAAAGCAATAAAAATTAAACATTCCCTCAGACAAATGGAAAGACAGGATGGTGCCTGGGTAGGAAATGGAGCCAAGTGTCCCAGCCTGGACCATTTGATGAGAGAGGGTCGTATCCCATCATTTCTGTGCTCAGGGGGCCTGTGATTCCTACCAGGCCCTGGGATCTCCCATTAAGCAGCACCAGCAATACTCACACAGCAGCAACTCTCTGGGAGAGCCACAACAATCCTGATCCAGAGGGTAGAGACAAGACTGCTTTTACAGGAGGAGTTTGTGCATAAGTCACTCTACTTCATCTCCCACACTGCATTTTGCTTTTAAGCCCGCCCAGCATCCCAGAATTCAGCTCATCACTTTCCCACCATTACTTGTCCATCATTATTACCAAGAAATAGCTACACCTGCCTGTGGCTCCAGCTGACAGTTTACTGAGCTTGAGTTCAAGAACACTTTAAAAGGGCCTAGAGCCCATCAACCATCCATCCATCCAATACAATCATAGAATCATTAAAGTTGTGAAAGACCTCCCAAGATCATCAAGTCCAACCTTCAACCAAAGAGGTGCATTTCCTTGTATGCTCCTGAGAACTGAAATTTCATTTCATTTGAGACTTCTCTAATAATCCCTAATAAAATTAAAAATACATATTGATCCTCCCTAGTAACCTGCTCATGTATTTTTCCAGGCCTCCTGGTTCCTGCCTGTGCTTAGTGACAATGACTCGACACCAAAGCTTTGCCACGTTCCAAGGGCAGACTTTGGCCACTGGAATTTTCACCCTGCATTTGATACATGGCTTTTAGGGGCAGAGGGTTTAGCTTGTTGTGTCTGAGACCATTGCCTTAAATACTTCCTACTCCTCTCAATTTTCCCAGACATTATATGATCCCGAAGGGCATTTCACATTCCCTCCAACTCCACTGCAGTAGAGCCTAAAATGTGAGTTGCCTCTTCCACAGCCTAATAAAGCCTCATGAGAACAACAGCTTTTTGTGTGCTGTTACTCTCTGTATCTGAAGGATACTCCTGAACTTTAGCCTGGCTTTTGCTTTTGGCTCCTCTCCTAGGACTTTGGTCCAAGAAACCCTCTCGACATGTTCCACTTACTCAGCTGGGGAATTCAGCACTGCGGTATCTTGATTATTTTTAGGGATGATCAAATCGAGACAGATAAAAATAAGAAACGAGCTGGATCTCTGCTAGAGCTGACTGCAAAATGCTGTGACTTACCAGCACTTGGTCTCATGGCCAGATTTGGAATTCCTGATCCAAGAGCACACCTTTCCTGTAGAAGCAAGTGAACAGGTCAAGGATGCCCCGATGGCTCAGTTGTGCTGCCTACGAGCAACAGACTTAGAGGACTAAAAGGAGAGATCACCAGGGGTAAACACAGACATCTGCACAACAAAATACCCAAATCAAATCCAAATTTCATTTCAAAGTCAAGGAAATCTGTAGCTGTGAAGGTCATCCTAAATAACAATGGCCAGCAAGGCTGGTGATGTGCTCCTGAATTTCACTGAAGACCTTTAACAAGTGACTATCAGATCTTTAATAAACTCAGCTGTGCAACCACAGCCCTCATCAGGTGGCTCTTTATTGGAAAGAAAAGAAGAAATCAGTCAGACACGTCTCTGTGTCATATGCCAAGACTCCAGAAAATTGTTCAGGGGGAAATTCCAGAGCACAGTGAGATTAAAAATCCAGGAAAAAAAAATGGGTTTTTTCCCCCAATGTGAAGAAACAAACTTTGCTCCCAACTGGTCAGTACTGCCTGGGGAAAGAAAGTGAAAAAAAACCTCCACCACTGAGGGATGACTAGTCTAAACTAGTCACTTAAAGGTATTTATTTTTAAGAAGAGAATTTTTCCTTTTTTTTTTTTTGGACAGGTTGACTATTGCCAACAGTATTTTAGCATCTGCTGTGCCTGCTGACCTACCACATTTACCCTACTTACACTAATTCAACTTTAATTAAGTTTACTAGGTGTTCATCTAACATCAAAAGTAAGTCAGAGGCTTGGCAAAGCACTGGTGAAGGTCTCAGCATGACTGGGCAGTTTTGGTTTACATAATTTTATTTATATATTTATAATAAAGAGACCATTTTTAAGTTTAGATCACTTCTAACCTACTCCTCGTGACCTTTCCTAGCACCTGGTCTGCAGTTCTGTTTAGAACCAGCATTACAAGGTTCTTGGTGTAACAGAGACCTCAAGAGACTGACGTGGTTTTTTTGGATGGTCCCATGAGCCCAGGCCCATCAGGTACCTCATGTCTCTCCTCCCAGGCTGCCAGTCATGTCTTCTTGCATTTCTATTCCTTGAAAAAAAATGAGCAAAAGGACTTTTCTTCAATCCCACCCTGCCAGTGCAGTGCAGTCTCTGCTCAGTGCAGGCACAGCTGTTTTCCAGCCTTAGGCTTTGCTCAAACAACCCAAGTTTCCTGCCAAGTCAGTTTTCCTCTCCTCTCCGCCTCCAAAACAAATTCCCTCATATCCCGGGAAACGTGCTGAACTGAGGGAGAGGCAGCATCAGAAGTTTCACATGGCACCTGGGACCTGTGTATCACATCCCTCCTCACCAGGGGATGGATTAACCAGTGGCCTGAAAGATCCCATCAAAAAACATCCTGGTGCTCTCCTCAGTTCAAAAAAACATGGAATCCTTAAGGTTGGAACAAACCTCTAAGATCATTGAGTCCAACTGTTAATCCAGCATTGCTGTTCCTTAATTTCAGTAAGAATAGCTGGGAAAGTGAAAGGAAGCTGCGTGGACACACCTCAAGGATCAGCGATCCAGAGGCATCCAGAATTGTCCTCTTACAGAGTTCACTCCATTCTCAGCTTTAGGAAAATTGCTCAGCCTTTGATCCTGGGAAAGCCACTGATTTTAGAGCTATTGCTCTAAAACTGCCTGGGCAAAACATTCTTTTTTTCCCTTTTTTTTTTTTTTTTTTTTTAAAGGAAACACGAGCTTTAAAAAGAAGGTTTTTGGAAAAGAACATTTTGGCAACAAACCTTTCAGTTTAGTGCTTGGCAGGCACCAAGCATTTAGCTTTGAAAAATAAAAATTTGTTCAGAGCTTTGGGGTTTTGCTATTTTTTTGCCTTTTTAAATGAAAGTGCACATTGGCACCAGGAGTGAAGAGGTTCTGACACACAAAAAGTTCAACACTGGTGAATGTTCAGTGATTTCTAAGTTAAAAGATGCATAAATCTGAGTCCAAGTCCAGATTCCCAGGAGGACCACACATAGATGCACAGACTGATTTTTCCCTAAAAGGCAGCTACCTCCCAGGTAGCATCGGAGGAGGCTGGAATCATGGAATGGTTTGGGTTGGAAGGGACATTAAAACTCATCCAGTTCCACTCCCTGCCATGGGCAGGGACACCTTCCACTATCCCAGGTTGCTCCAAGCCCTATCCAGCCTGGCCTTGGACACTTCCAGGGAAGGAAGTGTCTTGCCCAGTTGCTCTGGGCAACCTGTCGAGGGTGTTGGGGACCCCCAAAAGCAACACCTCACTGGTTTCCTCTTTCCTGAAAGGCCACCTTCCTGGCAGCAGACCCTTGGAGTCCTCCATCACCTGCCCCATTCCACACTGCTGGTCCTAGCACTCGCTTCTCCCAAAACACTCCACACTTCCCTGGAATGCCATTGCCTTTGCAGCAGGGATCAATAAGTCAGGACCTCTTTTGGCTGCTGGATGATTTGACAGAGAGAAGCTCCAATGCTAAAGCAAAAATACTACTTCGTGAACAGAGCAGAGATGAGATTTATCGCAAAACAGGAACAGGGAAGTCATGATTCCAAACAATAATCACCTGTTTGTTGTATTTTATTTTCAGTCTACCTAAAGAAAAATGCTCCTGGTGAATGTGCTGTGCACAAACACAGGTTCCTAATGAGACATTCTGTACAAGCCAAGCAATGGAAACTCTCTGTGCAGGAATGAAATGGGTGCAGATGCCATAAAGGTCTGGGAAAACAGATGCCCCTTGCACACATCTTGGAGTCAATTCTCCTGTTATTCCTTGGCCTGCAACGTATAGAACAGGACAACGACCTCTTTGGGCCTCTAAAATCCCAAAGGCCATGATTTGCCACAAGTATGAAATAAATTGCACCAAGTTCATCAGCAAGTGAGGCAGATGCACCCTGGTGTGTTTTCTTCCCGGTGGACCCACCAGGGTGTCCATTCCACAGGTCCCTAAGGAGCAGGGGGAGCAATTGGGTCCCTACCTTACCCGAGGTAAGTGCTCCCCCTTGGTGTTCTGCTCAGAGTGACACTGATTCGCAGCCTTTCGTGGAACTGGAGCTATAAATACTTATGCCAGATTCCAAAATAGCCTCGCGGGGTTACACTCCAAACAGAGCTGCTCCCTGATGTTTCCTGCATCTATTTCAGCAGCTCTGCAAAACCTGCAGCAAGCCTCGTTTTCTGGGATGCTGTGTTCCAGTGACTAAGTGAGAGTGGACTGGCTTTGCTTCCAAACCCACCTGCTCCATGGCACGAAGAAAAAGCAGAGAGGTAACAAGAGAAACAGAACATTTGGCAAATGTGTGTCGAACTTCACACAACAAACCCATTAGTTCAGGCGGCCCCATCTCTATGGCAACCAAACAGCACAAAAACAAGGCATTAACACCTAAATTTATTAGTGTGCATGTGCTCAGCTTTTATCATTTCGGGGGTATATTCCCCTCCCCAGCTCGTTTTGGTTCACTCGATTCTAGTTCAAATGCCAACATAAACATCAGCACAGAATTTACAGACAGCAGAGCTCAAGCTTTTGCATTTTTAATCACAGTTTGAAAAGCAAATAAGAAAACAAAACAAAAAGAGGCTGTGTGTAGGGAGTCACCCAATTTCCATTTTATTTTGTGTAATAGTTAAAGATTTGCAAGTCATGGGTGAGGGGGAGAGATACTACCCATCCTACCCTAACAGCTCCATGAAGATCTTCATTAGGAGGAGGAACTGGGAATATATACTGCTTCTCCTAAAATAATTCCCAAGCGTCTTGCCTTTATTTTAAATGGATATTACAAGCCCTAGGAAAACGTGTAACACAATCTCCACTGTGCCACAAAGCTCCAGGCCATGTCACAGACACTGGGGGAAGCCTGGTGATATTTGGGTATGTTCACTCCAGAAATAAGCAGGAGGGAGGGGATAAAGATGCTATAAATGGGAAGCACCTTCCCATTCAGAGGGCCCTGAATGAATTCCAGTGGCCTCAAGAGCACAGACCACACTGGGACAGTATGTTAAAAGATACCAAGGTGTCAGAGCTCTCTCTGGAAGTCAAAGTGAGGCAGGAAAACAAAGGATGTGACTGGAAGGAACATTTCAAGGAAATCTGAAGCTGTGCTGGGGCTGACAACACTCTTCAAGTCTAAGTGTTCACTGAACTTCTCTTTTCATCTTTAGAATTAATTCAGAACTTAGAATTACTTTCACTAGGAATAAGGATCTGGCTTTCTAGTCATTGAGCATCCTGTGTCTTTGCACAATGACAGCGAAGAAAATCCAGGCTAAACATTCAGGAAAAATCTTTAGTGGGAAAAGCAACACGGCCCTGGGAGATGATGCCTTAAAAAAAGGCAACAAGCCAAGCTCCAGCACTCCCCAGGTGGAGGCAATAGTGCATTTTCTGAGTTTACACTAGTGACACCAAGCACTAGATTTGGCCCCTCACCATACAAAAGGTCTGATGGCAAATTGCTTGTTATCAGATTTCAGAAATGTGCTCACACAATGTTTAACACAAGCGTTGCCATGTATTCACCACACCTCCATTAGCAGCAGCACAATCCATTACCAATATCCCTTCTTCCCCAGGCAGCACCTCCTCCTCCAAGCACACTGCCAGGATTTAATCTGACCAGGGCACTGCTTTCCAAGCCCTTCAGGCAGGTTACAAGAAAGCAAATTAACAGGTTGCTTCTGAAACAAGGTCGCTGAGGATCCCACAAGTCCCTGACTGGCTGGTTTGCCGTCGGCTGAAAGGCATTTCAAGAACATTAGCACAGGTGCCAAAAATATCTGGGCTCGTCCCTGCAGCAAGGAGATCTAATGTCAGTGTCTGAACAGGCAGAGTGATGGGGGGAGTGGAAATTGGGGTGCCTTCACTGCTGGGAAGAGTAAATAAAACGGCTTAAAATCTCCTATCAGCCACAACCAACTCTGCCAGCAGGACGCACCAAGACCCGACGGTTAATAGTTGGACTTGATGATCTTAGAGGTCTTTTCCAGCCTTAATGATTCCATGGTTACCTCTGGCTGTAGATCTGAGCACACAGCAGCAAAGACAGCTTGAAATAAATCTGCAGCATGTCCAGTCCCCTACAGAAGACACAACTCCATCAAACCAGAATGCTGGGTGACATCATACCCACCTCACAAATGTTTTTCCTCTAGGGAACATGTTTTTCCCATCTCCAGTCTCTTGTTATAGTCTTTTCCAAAGGGAAGACTTTGGGGTTTTGCCAGTGAAATAACAAAATTTAGCAATTATAACGAAGATTTATTATACACTCGGCTTCAGAGTGACCTGGAATAAGATATCTCAGAACCTTCTTTCAAGCTTTTGAAATTTTATTTTTATTTCTTTTCTAAATTAAGCATCTAGAAACTCCCATCCTGACTCTTCCCCCTCAGAGTCCTCTGGGCTGGCTTATCCCTAGGGGGAGATGAGGTCCTGGTCCATGTGAGCACAGACCAGCTCTGACTGCTCCTTCCAAACACAGCAGCGTTTCTGGGAACAGAGGCAAATGGCTTTAAGCTGAAGGAGGGAAGGTTTAGATTAGATACGAGGAAGGAATTCTTCCCTTGGAGGGTGGGGAGGCCCTGGCACAGGTTGCCCAGAAAAGCTGCGGCTGCCCCATCCCTGGAAGTGTCCAAGACCAGGTTGGACGGGGCTTGGAGCAACCTGGGATAGTGGAAGGGGTCCCTGCCCATGGCAGGGGGCGGAACAAGATGAGCTTTAACGTCCCCCCCAACCCAAACCATTCTGGGATTCTGACTCCTAAAATTCACACGACCATACCACTGGCCTAAGGGGGAAAGACACATTGGAACAGATGCAGATCCTGGCTACCAGCTCCTGGTCATTAATGCCCTGTGACTCCACACACGCAGGCACATGGATGGAGATTGCACAACAAGCTTTGAAAACCCATCCAGGCCCTCCGGAGACGGTGCCATCTTGAATCCATTAGCTGTGTTCTGAACAAATGGGTGAACACAAGCCAAGTTTGTCTCTGTGGTGGAGGCAGAGGAGCGAGACACACGTACCAGCAGAGAGCTGGGGCACGGCCCCGCAGAGTCACCGGCGTCCCGCGTGTGATCCGTGGTGCCGGTCAGTCCTGGCAGAGCCACACACAGCCAAGAGGTGCCCAAATCCAGAGCTGGAGGCTGTCATTGCCTGAGCATGTTTATCTTATTCCTGCTCCCATGCGTGTGTGTTCCCAGCAGGAGGGGATGTAAACTGCCTCAGCCATCCCTGCCCAGCCCTCCATCCTCTGCCACGTGCCAAAACCCTTCTGCTCACGCTAGGTCACATTTCTTGGCAGAGAGCTCTGCTCTTTCTCCCCTCTCCCTTCCCCCATTCTCCTGGTAAAATATGAGAACAGCCTGCCACCTGCCATTTGCCTGGCCTGCTTCTCCCTGTCTGCCAAAAATTAGCAACATGCCCCAAAATATAATTGGAAACACTGCACTGCACTGCAGGGGTCCCGTTGCTGTTGCATAGAAGAGGCTTGACAAAAAGCCAATTTAATTTCTAGATTCCCCGGGCTGTGGAGAGCTGCTAAGTGAGGAGGTAAAAAAAAAAAAAAAAAAAAGTCCTTTTTATCAGGCCAATTCCTATTAGTAGATTCAGATCTTTTAACAAGCCATGCCATAGGAATCAGAGAGCTGTCACTGCCAGCAGATTTAGGGCACTGTTTCTTGGAATTAGAGTTGTGTGGGAGGTCAAGTGTTAGAAGCCGGTATTCCCAAATTCCAGAGCTGAGAGCTGGGGTGTGCAGAGCAGAGCTGGAGCTGGCAGAGGATTTGTGAGGACTGGCATTAGCCCCAGGAAGCAAACTGCCCCATTCCCCCTCCTGCCTGGCAGATCTTGCACAAGTTCCCAGAGGATCCTTGCCAGAGGAATCTCCCACACCTCCCGTGCTCAGGGCAGCTCTGACAGCAGAGCATATTGACCACCAAGGCTCCTCAGTCTGTGGGCCATCCCTGCAAAGCCAGTACTTATCTCCTTTTTGCAGAAAAAAGGCAGAACAGGTGATCAAGAAAATATAGGGCACCTCATTCCCATCACGCTTTGGCAGAGAGATTGGCCAGCAGATTTCTGAGACTGAAAAGCAACATTTCACCCCAGAAGAGTTGTTTATGTTGTCAAGGTTGACTTGCCAGGCTTAGGAAAGAGCTATGCCAGATTGGCTTATTATTGTCTTCCTTCCCCCAAATATTCAGGGTCTGATCCTTTGTGTCTGCATCCATGGATGTGCTAAAAACCAGCTCCCTTGGGAGACCTCTACATATAGACACAGGGAACTCGGCCACTCTCCCAGCAATAAAGAGTCCTGACAGATATTGGGAAAGAATTCTTCCCTGTGAGGGGGGTGATGCCCTGGCACAGGTTGCCCAGAGAAGATGTGGCTGCTCCATCCCTGGAAGTGTCCAAGGCCAGGTTGGACAGGGCTTGGAGCAACCTGGGATAGTGAGAAGTGTCCCTGCCCATGGCAGGAGGTGGAATGGGATGGGCTTTGAGGTCCCTTCCAACCCAAACCATTCTGGAATTCTGTAAAATAAATTGTCAGGTTGGAGGCTCAACTACTTCATGTTTTCCCTGGAATTCTGCTCTCCCCTTGCCTTATATAAAAGCTGTACAGCGCACCCAGGGTGTTATGTTCTAAAGAGGAACAATCCTTCCATCTCCTCTTAGGGAGAAAATTGTTTAAACCTGAATCACAGCACTACTACAAAATTCCCTAAATCCTCCCTGGCCAGGTTCCTTGGAAAAGATGCATTGGGATGCTAGGATCAGGCATCCTGGGGATGCTCAAGTGTCCTAAAGGCCTAAGCAGGGCACTGGGAAAATGGAATGTCTCTGGACAGTCTTATTGCACAGAATCATAGAATATCCTGAGTTGGAAGGGACACACGAGGATCATCGAGTCCAATTCCTGGCCCGGCACAGGACACCCCAGCAATCCCACTGTGTGCCTGGGAACACTGGATTTAGAGCGTGGACTTGGATATGTAAATCCCATTATGGATCTGATGTGTGGAACTGCCTTAATTTCAGCCTCAGAAGGGAAGGGCAAGAGGGAGCCCTGAGGAAACTCCAGATTCCTTCTCATCAGGCTAATTACTGAAGAGTCTTTAATAGATCAGTGAATTAAGAATTTGGTCAAGTCTACCTAAACTACTTTGAAATTCTCCAAAATTAGATTATTTTTTTCCTATAGCGAGCATGCTATGAAATAACAGGAAGACGACCCCACGTTTCCAAAAACTAAAACAAATAAAGTCATCACAGAATCCACAGCTGCTCCCCATTTGCAATAAGCTGTTTAAAACAAAATAAACCAATGCATTTTGCTCCAAGAAATATGCACTAGGCACTGGCAGCTTGCTTCCCTCTTTCCTCTATCCCCAAGTATTTCATCTGGAAGGAGAGGGAAACCTTGAAGTAATCCATGTGTGAAAAGCCCTGGGAACAATAGCTGCTCTCCAGTGACTCCAGAGCTGTTATTAAACTCGAGGTTCCCAAGCACAGCTTGAACAGCTCTGTATTCACCATCACCAGGCTCTGATAACACCAGCAAGTCAGATTTCCACCTACAAATTCCTGGAAGTTCCCAACCTAAAGAGCATCGTGCCATAGCTTGGTATGAGCAGGCACAGCAGGATGAAATTATGGAAACCTCCCCTGCCAGAGCAAAGTGTCAAGGGGCTAATCCTCAAATCAGAAGGGGCAGCATCTTACTTGGAGCCAAATGTCACCGTTGTGTTTTAAACTGAATTTTTCTCAGAATGAGGTGCAGTCAATGTGAAGAGGCTGCAGAAGGTGCATTACACAAACCCTGCTCGAGCCCTCAACTCTTGGTGGTGGAAAAGGTTGGGGCAGAAAAGCAAGAATCCAGAGGCCCTTCTAAATCACCCCCCCCAACCCCATTTCACACTGTGGAAGTGGAGAGGCAGCTCCGATCTCTGCTCTGTGTGACCAAGGACAGGACCCAAGGGAATGGCTGGAGCTGGGACAGGGCAGGGTTAGAGTGGATCTCAGGAAAAGGTTCTTCCCCCCAGAGGGTGGTTGGGCACTGAACAGGCTCCCCAGGGTTTGGTCACAGCACCAAAGCTGCCAGAGCCCAAGGAGTGTTTGGACAAGGCTCTCAGGGATTGTTGGGGTGGCCAGTGCAGGGCCAGGAGTTGGACTCAATCCTTGTACATCATCCCTTCCAACTCAGGATATTCTATGATTCCATAAAAAGCAGCAGCTCATCACTGTCAATACATCTGCTCAGTTTATGTCATTTATTTTCAACATCCCAAACCACCTCCTTTTTCAATCAGGCCTGTCATGACTCTTCATTTTCCATTTTAACTTGGGAGGTGCTGTCTTGGTGGACAGGGATGGAAAACCAGTTGATTATGGGGCAAACAACACAGAAGGCTGAGGAACCAGGGTGGGAAGGAAAGGCTGGAGCAGAGAAATGCTGTGGAAACCAGACCACGGTGCTCTAGAATTAGCAGCACAGTCCCTGGATGTGTCAGCCAGGGCAGAGAAAGTTGAGTGTTGCTGTTTGAACCACCTCACCATTCTCCTGTCCCCCCTGAAAACAGAGAGAAGGATTCAAAGGTATGTCCTGTACTGGGGATGGCTCTGAGGGTCCCTTTTTCTAGGCTTTGGAAAATGAAGCTTCACTTTATACCCACAATTGGAATTGTGCAGCTGTTTCTTTTTGTGCCCTGGACACTGAGCTGGGAAATAAGGCCATGAAAATTTTCTCTGAGTTTAAAAGCTGGAGAAGCCTCTGAAGCCCTGTGTTCAAATCAAGCCTTCATCAAGGGACACAGCCAGGAAGGAGGAGCAGCCCAGTCCACTGTCCAACAAAGCCTAACCCTAGGGAAAAAACAGAGATGATGAAAGATCTGAGCTAGGACTAAACTGCAGTGTTTAAAATCAAATTTTCAGGCGTGAAGGACTCAGAAAAGCAGGTGAAGGAAAGTTTCAAAAACTGCAGGCAGCTAGAGACACACTTCTACCCCCAGCATGTTGCACCTCTCTGGCAAAATTAATCTCCTTTCCACTGAGGACACATAAAGGAGACATTTCACTGTCATTCCCAGGAGACCTTAGCTGAGTTATGCATCAAATACCTCTCAGTTGCCATTGGATCTGAGTCCCTGATTCCCACAGATCCTTTACAAACTGCCAGCCTTGTATTAATGACAGCAAGCTCAGCATAGCATCTCTCCATCTCCAAGAATTCCCTGAATGCAGCACTGAAGGGAATTTGTTCTAAGTCACCTCTTCTCGAATGTGATGTTCCCAGAAGGGTTTGGATTGGAGGGGACCTTAAAACCCATCTCATTCCCACCCCTGCCATGGGCAGGGACACCTTCCACTATCCCAGATTGCTCCAAGCCCCAGCCAACCCGGCCTGGAACATTTCCAGGGATGGGGCAGCACTTCCAGAGAAGGGGCAAAGGATAGGGGAGCACAGGAGATTTCCCAGAGAGTTTCAGATCTGAGGAAGCATCCAGGTGCCCCACTGACCACAGTGATGCCAAGGCAGGTGCCCAGGAAACTTTTCACCCCAACCGTTCTGTATTTTCAAGGTTGATCTCGTTGCACTGGTACAATGTCCCCTGACAACCCGGGAGACTCGGCCTCGGCATCTGCAACTCATCTGCTCTTTGTCACAGGCAAGTGGAAGGATTTTAAATTTATAGTGAGAATAAAATGACCCATCAGCATTCCTGCACAATGACAGAGGGGAGGTCTCCCCTCCTCCCTCTCCGGGCTCTCTCGGAGCTGTTTGCAAACAGCCTGTTGACAACGCTGCAGAGTAAGAGAGAGGGTATTATGAGTCAATTAAAAATGTATTAAGAGAGAGTGAGCAGGAGGTTCTGATCTTCTGAATCCAGCTGTTCCACCCGTCTTGGGGGACAAGTCAACTGAAGCTTTCAGATCTTCCACGGGCAGACCAGAAACGAACAATCCAAACAAACATGAGGAGTCGGTGTTTCAAAACACTCCTGCTGTGCTCCAGCCCCCCCAGTCACATCACATACTTGAACATGATACATTTTATGCCTAAACACACCCAGGGAAATAAGAGCAGTGCAGAAGAGCTCATTGCAATCTGTGTTCCTAGCAAAGGGCTCACCAGAGAGCTGAACTGGCTGAAGCCAAGGTGTGAATAATAAAAATCAGCTGCCAGGACCGGGCTGTAATCCACCTCAGAGCTCTGATGGAGCCCAAACATGAAAACCGTTTGATTTTTGCTGCTTAGGAAAAAAAAATCTGAAGTGGCAAATGCAACATCTGAAGAGCTTCAGGAGAAGTCCTAGGTGCTACAAGGGTCCAGGCACATGGTGGGATTGTTGGGAGTGTCCTGTGCAGGGCCAGGAGTAGGACTCCAGGTCCTTATGGGTCCCTTCCCACTCAAGATATTCTGTTTTGTGTTTCTATTCTCTTTTTTTCTGAATTAAACAGTAGAACTTGTTGCCACAAGACTTCCTGGGAGTCAGGAATACAAAAGGCTCAAAAAGAATTAGGCCTGCATGAAGAGAAGAGATGTAACAATGCCTACTAAACACTGGGATCTGATGGAAAGTTCCAGGTCTGGATGTCCCCCAAATCTTGAAGCTGGAAGAGGCTGAGCTGGAAGCTCAGGGGTGCAGCAGTCTCAGGTATATCTCTGCTCTTAGGGTATCATAGAGCCACAGAATCATGGAATGTCCTAAACTGGAAGGGATGATCCACAAAAATCATGGGGTCCAACTCCTGGCCCTGCACAGGACACCCCAACAATCCCACCATGTGCCTGAGAGCGCTGTCCAAACACTCCTTGAGCTCTGGCAGCCTTGAGGCTGTGACCAATATTTATATTATTTATATTTACATTATTTATTAGCAGTGGTATGTTTATTAACAATGTGGAAAGGTAACGTCAGTCTCCCTGCTGAGACCAGGAGCAGGGATGGAGTTCAGTATTGGCTAAAAAGCCCAAAGTTTATTCCTTGCTCCTCACAGAAGCATGCTGTAGCTGAAAGCTGTGGAATTCCTGTCCAGCCTCCACTGGAGCTGGGAAGAGCTGTGGGTGATGGGCAGCAGGACAGAGAGGCTATGGACGCCCCATCCCTGGAAGTGTTCAAGGGCTTGGAGCAGCCTAGTCTAGTGAAAGGTTGTCCCTGCCCATGACAGGGTGGAATGAGAGGAGCTTTAAGATCCCTTCTAGCCCAAACCATCCCGTGATTCTGTGATTTAGGTGGCGTTTGCTTCAGTCTGGGCATGGTTTGCATGCAATCCTCCTCTTGTTCCCACTGCCTTCACTACTCCAGCTGAGCTCTACCATCTGGAGAGGACTCTGTGCCTTCCCTGATGACTGTGCAGCACCTGAAAGAATTTTAAGCAGAAGAACCTTCGGTTTGAAGTTATTCACCTATTCAGGAGACCTTTAAGCAGGTTGAGGCTTTCACTGATGGAGAAAAAGATGTGAAGAGGCTCAGAGCTGACTTTAGATACCACAGGAGCTCCAAGTGCCTGTGCCCTGCCACCCTAACCCTCAACTCAAAGGCAAAAATCCCAGGAGCTCTCCTTGCAGCAAGAGCAAGAATCTTTTCACCCAGCATCTCACGAAATCTTGTTTCACAGGAAGCCCTGCCAGGCTTTCAGTAACCTTTCCTCCAGCCAGGCCTGTCCTCTTCCATTCCCCACCAAGGAACATTTTGTCCAAAGACAACTAATGACCCATTTGCCTATAAAACGACACCAGGTTATTTGTCTGCTCCTCTTCCATCACTCAGCTGCTTCTGGCCTGTAGAGTCTGTCAGGGCTAATTACATTGGCTTTTCCATGGAGGGAGTTTTCCCTCTTTGCATGTGTTTTCTGTTCTGAGCATAGCACAGTTTCAACAGGTTTTTGACGCTGTTGCTGTTGTTGTTGTTCTTGACAAGAGCTGCTGTTATGAAATGCATCCTCACGGCCCTGCCAAGGCCCTGGCCTATGGAGAACCAGCTCTATCTGACGCAGGAGCAAATTGGGACCATTTGGTACTTGGGGGCACTGGACATCTTATTCAATTTGCAAGGGAGCTGGGAAAAGGGCTGAGTTTCTCCTCCCTCCCCTTCCCTTTCAATACACTCATTTTTTCCTGTAGAAACAGACTGTTTCTCTTCCAGTCTTCCCTCTTCCCTAATTTTATCCATATGCCATCCAAGATGGACATGGAAAATTACCTGCTCGTTGCTCTTAGCAGATGTCTGCCAGCAGCTGGGTCAATAAATGAGCCCTGGGGACAAAAGCTGTCCCTTGCACCTTTTTGTCAGGGGCAAAGCCACCCCAGGGCCAAATCTTGGAGCCAGCACAGGGTAGACACCCACAGCTGATGACGGGGCCAAACTCTGTGGGGGAGCACCCTCTCTTCCAACACACCAGAGGATTTGAGGTCCAGGGGAAGAAGGAGGCTGCAGATCCCCTACCAAGAGAAACCTTCTTCCCCACGGAGAGGGAGAGGGGGCCCATGGCAGGATCCCAGCTGTTGCATGCGGTCTGGGCAAGTGTTTCCCCTCCCCACTCTGCTCCCCAACATAGCAGCTCATTTATCAGGGAATCATGCCAGCAGGCCGAGGTGGTGGGAGAGCTGGACCACAGCTGTGCTCCCAGCATCCCTCCGACAGCGCTGACGGGACACACCATGCACCAACCCAACACCAGCCTGGCTGCATCCAGGGACCATCCACTGCTGCATCCAGCACATGCTCGGGCAGATTTGTCACTCAAGTCAATGTTTCCATCCTGAAAGAGAGGAAAGGGATGTTCTGGATGGAAAACGGTGCCAGCTAAATCACAGCGGGAGGGAGACAACCACACAAGCCACCCCACAAGTTGCAGAAGGTGACAGGTCAAGCAGTGTATCTTCCTTCCTATCCCTCCTATCTCGGCAAAGCCTCCCCTAATGACCTGCCATTTAGGACATTTCAGGGCATTGGCTGCTCCAGAAGAGATTCTGTTCCCTGTTGGTTTCAGCTTGGACCACAATGACTTTGTCCAGCCTTCAGTGTTACATAGCTCTGAGCTGCTCCTTGAGACTTGGACACCATGGACTGACCCTGGTGAGCCCTTGCATCCCATCAAGAGTCCAGGTACTGTTTTAATTAATGGGGACACCCTGTTTTACCACAAACACAGTCCTGCCAATCCCAAGAAAGGAAAATCCATCCACCCCAGGGATGGCAGCACCTTTGCAGTGCTGGAGAAGACACCAGTGTAAAGGCTGGGTTATAAATTGTTTTCACACCTGTTAATGCAATTGGTTTTGCCAGGGAAGAAGGGGAAATAAGGAAGTACATTTATAGTGTCTTTAAACATTGCATAATGGCTTCACACTGAAAGACAGCAACTCTCAGATATCGGGAAGAAATTCTTCCCTGTGAGGGTGGGGAGGCCCTGGCACAGGTTGCCCAGAGAAGCTTGGGCTGCCCCATCCCTGGAAGTGTTCAAGGCCAGGTTGGACGGGGCTTGGAGCAACCTGGGATAGTGGAAGGTGTCCCCTGTCCAGGTCAGAGAGTAGAACAAGATGATCTTTAAGGTCTCTTCCAACCCAAACCACTTTGTGCTTCTATGTTTCTATAACTGAGCTCCAGACCTTCCTTTTCAGGCAGGGTCTGGATCTGCTTGTCCTGTCTCTTGCCATGGAGGGAAGCAGCTCTTCCTGAATTAACTTCTTAAAGGATGTCAACTAGTGGAACTGCCCTGCTCTCCCCCAGCCAGGAACCCAGTTTCAGTGGAAACCTCATTAAGGAGGAGGTAGATTTAAGTGATAAAGACATCAGGCTTATCAAGGTCCATCTTAGGATAGTCAGAGGAAATACAGCAGCCTGAGCACAGGCCAATATTGTTAAAGCCTTTTTGGTTTGTATCTTACAAAGGGTTTATTTTGGCAGCTGCAAAGTGTGTTAAAAAAAACATGTCCTTGTTGTATAGATTGCACGGACTGTTGGAGAGAGCCAAGTTACTGGAGCAGGGCAGCACAGGGATGCTCCAACAGCAGAGCCCAGCCCTCACCTGGCAGAATTCCACCTGGCTCCAGCAAATCCAAGGGCACCGCATCGATTTCCACCAACTGAGCGGCTGGATCCAGTTGTTTGTTTGGTTTTTTGACATCTGCTTTGGACTTCTCATGCAGAGTCTACAGAATGGTGGGTTTTAGATGTCACAGTGCTACATGATTGTCACCAAACCATGTCCTGCAGCAGTTCAGCTACATGTGATGGGCTCTCCCAGGGCCAAGCCTTCCTTGTAGTGCCAGCATGGCTTTCTCAGCTCTGATATCCCCAAAATTCGGAAGGGATCGGGCAGTTCAAACAGTTTCAAGAGCAAAAACTTGGAAGCAAGAGGTCTCCATTTGCCAATGACCATTCAAGCAAGTTTTTTCCCTCTCCTGGCACTTATTCCACAAAACCCATCAGTTTAGAGGGCTAAAAACCAGAAGCAAGTGGGTCTGTCTTCTGGTTCGTGGCCAATGGATGTCAGGGACTTCTTGGTCAATCAAAGGCAATGAGAGATTTGGGTTGATGGTCACATCTCAAGCATGTATTCACCTCTTGCATGTTACAGAGGGATTACTCCAGTCCATGAGCCATCATTGATGGGATCCTAGAGATATTATCCTCAGCAGGGCTGTGCTTTCTGGAGAGGTCAAGGTGGTGGCCATCACATGGGTGGGAAGCACGTGCTCTGTCCCTCATGGATCTGTTGGAAAGCATGGTTTTTGGCTACTTTTATCCAGGAGGTAACCAGCTTACTACCTGGTAAGCCAACCAGAAGGATGACAGATATGGTTTGCGTTGGAAGGGACCTTAAAGGCCATCTTGCTCCACTCCCCTACCATGTGCAGGGATATCTTCCACTAGACCAAAATGCTCCAAGGCCCATCCAACCTGGCCTTGGACACTTCCAGGGTTGGTCAGGCACCTTTGTGAGCCCATGGGACAGTGATTACAGGAGCCTTTACTCCATGTGAGCTGGGAATACCACAGCTTACATGATTTTTGGGAGGAAGTGCCATAGCCGTGCTGTGGTTCATCAATCCTAGGTGGGACTCTGTGATTGGAAAATATCTCAAAGGCCATTGAGTCCAACCATTAACCCAGCACTGTCAAGCCCATCACTAAACCATGTCCCCACATCTACACACCTTTTGAACACTTCCAGGGATAGCGACTCCACCACTGCCCTGGGTAGCCTGTGCCAATGCCTGGCCACTCTTTCCATGATAAAAATTTCCCCAACATCCAATCTAAACCTGTCCTGGCAAGCTTGAGGCTGTTTCCTCTCATCCTGTCCCTTGTTTCCTAGGAGCAGAGCCTGACACCAATCTGGCTCCACACTCCTGTCAGGGAGTTGGAGAGAATTCCAGGTCCCTCCTGAGCTTGCTTTTTTCCAGGATGAGCCACCCCAGCTCCCTCAGCCGCTCCTCATCAGAGTTGTGCATCTCTGGGATTCCTTATTTCAGCAGCACAAGAGCTGAAATCTCACCCATCCTGTGGCTGCTGGTCTCTGGATCTCTGCTCCCCCCACTCTTCCTCCTGCCACCCCCACTTCGTTCCACATTTTTCACATTTCTGGGGATTGTTTTTCACCTCCCAATGCTTTCCTGGAGCTTGCCCAACAGAAATAAACGCAGCCTGACCATCGCTGGTGGGGCGAGGGGCAGGAGGTTACACTCTCGGTAAATTTAGCCTCTCACTGACAGATTTATCCTCCTTAATCAGAACCAAGTGTAGTTTGCAAGGTTTGTTTTTGTAGACTGAACTTCCCCAAAGTCAGTGTGCACACACCTCCCCCTCCCTCCCTCCCCAATTACATAAATGCTTTTAGTTAAGAGCTAATTTCCTGGATCGTGTGCCAGTGCTCTCTCTCTAAGCAAACAAAGCAAAGACTACCCGTGAAAAATAAACCATGTGAAAGGAAGATTGTCCTAATAAAAGGTGGGGAATGAGGTGCCAAAGGGGCTTTTCCTGGTTTCTCCTCCTTCATTTGCACATATAAGGTAAAGAAGAGATGGAAAGTACCTTTCCAGGCTGAAAACTTGGGTTGTCCTGCTAGACTGAGGTCCACCAGCCTTGTGTAAGAGGACATGGAGGATGTTGGTTAACTGGCTCTGGCTGGGCTCAGCGGGATTCCACCAGATCTTGTCTGCATCCAGCACGATCCAGAAAGTCCCTTTTGGAATCACAGAATTGTTAAGTTTCGAAAAGACCAGTAAGATCATCAAGTCCAACTATCAACTCAGCACCATGTTCACCACTAAACCACGCCCTCGAGTGCCACAGCCATGTGTTTCATCCCTGTGAACACTTCCAAGGGTGGTGACTCCATCAGTGCCCTGGGCAGCCTGTGCCAGTGCCTGACAGCCCTTTCTGTGGTTAATCCTTTGGCAGGCACAACCCCAGGATCTCACAACATGAGCTAACACAGGTACTGAGCCTTCTCACAGTGCCCTGGTTTGTCTTTCTTCCAGTCACAAAGAATAAAGAGAAAGTAAATCACACCTCTCATTAGGCAGGAGAGCATGGCAGATTCATCAACTTCTCCATTTAAATCCAGACTGTCTGGTCCCATCCTTTCCTCATCCCACATTCACATTCACATTGGCACTACCAAAGCATCCCATCCTGCCACAGCTTGGATGAGCACAGGGGGGTGATCCAGGTTTGGCTCCACAATCCCCTCCTGGGAACAATTTGGAGGCTGTATGGTAGTAGAGACTTTGTGGACATATCCCTTCATGGGGCTCCTCCTGTACATCTGTCCACAGTCTTGCTTTAACATTTCCCTTTCGTTTTCCTTCCCACCATGATATTAATTAAGAACATTCCTAACATGTGCCAGCCTGGAATGTGTTGTAATGACCCTTTTTTCTTCTGTTTCAGTTTAAACAATTGTTTTTATTGAGCTCCTAAAATGCAACCAAGCCCACGAAGAACCTGGAAGTGTTCAAGGCCAGGTTGGATGGGGCTTGGAGCAGCCTGGGGTAGTGGAAGGTATCCCTGCCCATGGCAGAGGATGGAACAAGATGGGCTTTAGTGTCCCTTCCAACCCAAACCATTGTGGAATTCTAAGATTTCCATGGCATTTCCTCACCCCCGTGCCTGGGGGCTGTGCCTGACCACCTAAGCCTGCACTTCCCAGGTTTAATTCTGACTAAACAGGCTTGAGATGGGACACAAACACCTATGAAAAAGCTGGAGACATCTGCATCATACTCAGGGCAGGAGGAGCCCCTCCACAGCTTGTCCTGGGAAAGTGAGGACACTCAGGGTATCCCCACAACTCCCTGCCCAGCCCATCTGAGGACTGCTGTGTAATAAAAATATCTAGGAAACAACCCATGGAAAACACAAACCTGGCACATCCCTGGGATGGGAGCTCTGCCTGGATTTCTTAACACCCTGGTGGTGTCAGAAGGCAGAGATGAGCCTCGGGCAGCACTCATAGCCCCAGCTCTCAGCTCCTGCAGCCCAGGAGAACCTCCCAATGCACTGGGGCCACGGACAAATGTAGGTGGGGTTGGGTTTCCATCGTAATACCAGCAACATTTTTTTCCCATTGCTGCAATGAGGATGAATCCCTCTGTTTCCTTGTAGTTAGGTCAGCCCGGAGGCGTTGCTTAAGCACCACTGAGCTTAGCTGGGCTAAAAGAAGAAAGGAGAGAAATTCCCTCTGCTAAGAGAAATTGCAGGAGAGGGAAGCAGCAACAGAGGGGAGAGGAGCACTGACATATTTGGTGGATTAGCACAGGCTGAGGTGGAGTCCCAGCCCTGTGACATCCTCAATCCAGACTAGGCATCTCCCTGTGTGAAACTCCCAAGGAACCACCCCAGTTTTTAGCTCCATAGCAGGGTTTTGCCTCTTTGCTCTCTTTGGGTGAGAAATAACTGTCTCCATCCAGGACAGAGCAGCTTCTGCTGGATTTCTATGCTCAGCCTGCAGCTGTCTGGATGCCCTCAGGTGCTGGGCACTGGGAGCACTGCTGGGAGGTGCCTGGCATGGCTCTCATTGGGAGCTTCTTTCTTTGCCCCTTAAACAGAAGTGGTTACCTGGGGCTGGTGCTTATCCCGATCCCAGGCTCTGCCAGCCCCAGCTCCAGCTGGGTGAGGTACTCCTTCCACAGTGATGGAGCTGCAGTGCTGCAAACATCAGCCCAGATGTTCAGCTGATGTTCTTCACTGCCAGGGCAAGCCTGCCTGGAGACAGGTCCAACTTTCCAGAGGCTGATCTGGGAAGGTAAATCTCAGTGTCGTTTTCTTTGCTTCAGATGAACATTCCCCTCATTTCCCCTCAAAAGCAAGCACACGTGGGACTATTTTTACCCTGGTTTATTTTTAGTCCGTCTTTCCTCCGTTGCCTCTCACGTGGCTGCACGGAGAGGGACTCCAGTGGCTGGAAGGGCACGTTCTCCCTCTGCAGCATGGCAGGGCTGGGGACAAACACGCTGCCAGTAATTACAGCCCAGCATCCTTAAATCAATCACTGCTCCCAGCCCACAGTTGTTGCTCCCAGCCAACACTGCTTCCCACACCACCCCCATTGCCAGAGACACCCCCACCCAAACATGCTCCCATCCCGCTGGCACTGCTCCAAGGGATCCATTTCATGCTGTCCTTCCCCGTGCTGGACCCACGGTTTGGCCACAGGAAGGCAAAAGGCCCCTCTGGGACAGTCTTCTCTGCCTGGCCCTGCCTTCAAGCCAAGCCTGGCAGGCAGGCAGCTGGGAAAAGGGGTTGGGATGACCAGGACCTGCTTAGTCTAGGGATGTGAACACCCCTGGACATGGAGAATGCTGCCTGGTGGATGCTGAGGGCCTGTGGATGTTTTAGGTTGGGATGAGCAATGGGCAAAGATCTGAGTTTCCTTAGGGGAAATACAAACATAGCCTGAGCCTTGGTGTTTTTTTCTCAAAGGGGAATCACCTGCATGACTAACCTTCCAGTGGCCTGTGTGGTCCAGCCAGCAGCAGCTGGTCTGGAAGCAGCACTGGGACTGAGGATGAGGAGAGGGAAGGGGAGGTTGGACCCCACTCAAGAGACTCTGGTGTCCCAGTGCTGCCTCTCACCCTGCCCTCAGCTCCCAGAGCATCTTCCCTGACTTCCATAAGGCAAAACACAGCCTCTCCATCCCACCAGCCCTCTCCATCCCAGATAACAGCCACAGTGCCCACGGTGCCCACACTGCCCCCCATGCCAACCTGCAGGTCCCCCATTACCATGGCAATGCTGTCAAGGTTCAGATATCCCAGTTTATCCTGCTGTTTTATTTCCCCCACCACTCCATACTTCAGGAAGGGTTGAGATGCAGCTCTGCCATCAGGGCCCTGGTCACATTGCATGAAGTCCGTGCTGGGAATGGAATAACAGCATTAGATCTCCTGTCACCACTGAGGTAAAGCTGGAATCAGTGAGCAGATACTGATAAATCCTCTGCTGTCTCTTCTTATTAGACTTAATCACAGGGAAAAACCCAAAAGGCCTGAAACATTTTTGTTAAATGACAGGGATATTTTTTTTTTACTTTTTTTTTTTTTTTTTGGTCATTATTTTAAACAAAAAGCTCCCTGTGCAGAGGGGACAGCTGTGGGTACAGCTCCTTGTCAGTGCTGTCCCCCACTGTGACCCACCTCTCCAGGGGCCAGCAGGGCAGATCACCCAGCATCACCTGGGAGTCCAGCCCACCCCAAAATCCAACACCAGCCCCTTGGGCAAGCAGGAAGCCAAGCCCACCACTAACCCATGTCCCCAAGTGCCACATCCATGTGTCTTTTGGACACTTTCTGGGATGGTGACTCCATCACTACCCTGAGCAGCCTGTGCCAGTGCCTGACCACCCTTTCCATGAAGAAGTTTTCCGCCATATCCAACCTAAACCTCCCCTGGCACAACTTGAGGCCATTTCCTCTCATCTTGTCCCTTGTTCCCTGGGAGCAGAGCCTGACTCCCACCTGGCTCCACCTTTCTGTCATGGAGTTGGAGAGAATTCCAGGTCCCCCCTGAGCCTCCTTTTTCCTGGTGGCCTCCATCCAGCTTCTCCATAGCAACATGTAGACATTCAATATAGATGCATCCCAAAACTGCCTTTGCCAAATGCCACCTCTCCCTACCACAGAGAAGCACTTTCAGGAAAAATCCCAGCTTGATCCCAGCCCAGGGGGGGGGTTCATGTAATGACAGCAGCTGGTATTTCCAGGCTCTCTCCTACACTGACATTTCCCCAATCCATGTGCACTCAAATCCTTTTAGCCTGTGGTATGACAGGACAGGGATGAGAGACCTAAGGGGGCTCCAAGAGAGCTGGAGAGGGACTTTGGGCATAGAGTGATAGGACAAGGGGAAATGGCTACACACTGATGGAGGGCAGGGTTAGAGGGGATATTGGGAAGGAATTCATTCCTAAATTAAAGAGAGAGCTCAGTCATATGGACTGATCCCTTATCACTGAACCCCATGGAATTGGGGAGCTGGGTCACCATCCTGCCCCAGAGCAAACCCTGCTCGGGGTTTTGCTCCTTGATTTACAAGAGTGGTACTTTGGCTGAGGATGCTGATGAGCTGATGTTGGGACACGGTTCCAGGAAAGGCAAATCCATTTATCAAAGTGCTCACAACTCCCAGTTCAAGGCAGGTGAAGTACCAATAAATATCGAACAAAGCAAGTGAATCAGACTCCAAAGTAGCTCAATAAATAAAAGGCTATTAAAAAAAAAATAAATATATATCTGCAGATGCTCGTGCCAGCCTTTCTCAAGTCCCAGTCCAGGGTCTGAATCACAGCTAAGAGTGCCCAGCTCTGTTCTCCCAGGCTGACATCCCAGGGGAAAAAGGTCCAAGACACACTGCAGGCTGCACAGACGTGGGTCAATGGAAAGGGAAGTGCTGTCTGGCAAAGGAACGAGCTGCTAATTTATTGAAATGCTTTGGAAAATAATTGCATTTGGAAGTCGTCAGCTGTCCTGGGTTTGTGCCTTTGTGCAGGACTGGAACTTCAGGAGATGGGACATAAAAGGGAGTGGAAAAGCAAAGAGATCTTTGAAGCTAGGACAGAAGAGAACATAATCAAAGGGAGCCAAACTCCTGGCTCCTACCCCACGCAGGCAAAGCTTTGCAGCTCCTCTGGACAAGAAATTAGGGAACAAATCAGCCCTGTTTGTTTTCACAGGGGTGAGACACACTTCCAAACCTGGCAGCAATTCCTGTTCCTTCAGACAACTCGCTCACAGCAAGCAGGATGCAGGGAAGGGACACTGGGAAGGAAAAGTGACCACTCCATCCACTCTCCTGGCACGTGGGGCAGATCACACACCACAGTGAGGTCCCACCCTACGTGTTTCTCTTATTTCAGGGCTCACCACTTGTCACCAAGATCCTCCCTGGTGGGTGTCTGCTGTCCTCAGGGGGCTGGCTTGGGGAGGATTGTGGAGGCTGAAGTGAACTCAAACAGAGATCTGGTCTCTGAAGTACATTGGTCAGACCTGTTTTGGCAGGATCTTTGTTGATCTGGGGGATCCTTGTGCCACAAGCAATGGAGGAACAGGTTGCTTTCAGCTTTCCTCTACAGCAGTGGCAAGGAAGGTGTGATTCCTGCAGTAGTTACAAAAGTGTAGGGGGCTGGAAGACAAAAAAGAAAAAGCAAGCAAACAAAACAAAGTCTCAAAGATAAGAGGGTTAGAGTTACCTGCATACTTCTAAGTCATTTGCTCCTGCTGCTGATGTGTGAGTTTTGACAGGTTTGGGTCCTGGAGCTCCAAGGAGAGGAGAGCTGAGCCCAAAGGCAATAAAGGTGTCCACAGCATCATCCTCTCCCAGCTGAAGCTCCCTGCCAGGATCTGCTCCTGCCTGCAGAAGGTGCATCCTGGTCCAGTGGAAGGTGTCCCTGCCCATGGCAGGGGTTGGAACAAGATGGGTATTAAGGTCCCTTCCAACCCAAACCATTCTGGATTCTGAAGGTGCAGCCAGGCTGTGAGAGCACAGCCTCAGCTCCTTGGGGCTCCCTGCCCTTCCTCCTCCTCAGCTTGGCTGTGGCTCCAGGTGAGGAGCAGGCTCCAGAGCCCAGACCAGTGCAGCAGTGGAATCCAGTGACTCAGGGGACACTTTCCAGTCCCCACATCTGGGGGGTGACACACAGGAAGGATGCTGTCCTTGTACACCAATTCCCAGGGGAGTTGGTGGGGACACTGCTGCTCCTGGGTGGCACTGTCAGGCTCTGGATGGGGAAGGGGGTCCTCATCCCAGTTCCATTGCTTGTCCCCCAGCCATCACAGAACAGTTTGGGTGGGAAGGGACCTTAAAGCTCATATTGTTCCAGTCCCCTGCCACGGACAGGGACACCTCCCACTAGACCAGGTTCCTCCAAGCCCTGTCCAGTCTGGCCTTGAACACTTCCAGACAGAGCATGATGAAAGGAAAAGGTGAGAGAGCAGCCCTGGAAAGGGCTGAGCAGGGAATGAGGACAATTCCAGCCCCATCATCCCCAGTCCCTGCTCTGCCAGGGGGTCCCAGGCCCTCTCACAGCACTTGCTCTGAGGCAAGGGCAGAGGACACAGGGGGTCACTGCTCCAGCAGCACAAAGAGGGGTTCAGAGCTCTTCCCACTGGAGCTGTCTGGCTTCCCTCCCCCCTCCAAGTCACTCTACTCAGTGCCACCATCCCCTTCTTCCTCTTGGGCCATCCCCTGGATGACGGCTGTCACACAAAGCCAGAGTAATTGCCCTGCCTTGGAGGGCTCTTCTGAAAATCAGCACATTCAGGAAAAGCATCTTTGAGGTCCTCTGGTGCCCAGTGGATGGGGCCATCCTGGTCCTGGGGACAGAGCTTGTATTCAGGCTCTGGGAACAACGGGCCATTCAGCAGGAATGAAGGGACAGTAAATTCAGAAGTGATGGAGGAAAAAAAAGCATCTTTTCACACAATTTGCCTTGAGGAACTCAATGTCATATGATGGGGCCAAGGGCAGAGACTTGTGGGATCAAACAACTGCTGAGCTGACCCTGGGTATTGCCATTATTCAGACTAAAAAATAAATGATGTTAGAAATGGGAAAGCTCAGGAACCACTCGGGATGTTTGGTCCATCAAGGACCACACTGGAGAAGACTTTCCAATGAGAAATCACCTTTTCTGGGAACAGGTTATTTGGAACAGCCTGGATGAGGGCTGCAGGACTTCCTGCAGCTTTCCCTGAGGATCCTGGCACCAGCTGATGAGTCAATAAAAATCCTTTGCTAGCCAAAGTGGCAACCAACACTCTCACCATGAGAATGGGTGTCAGGATTCTCTCTTCCAGCCACTCCTGGAAGATTTTCCTTGTACCCACCCCATACTGTTACTGGGAAGATCTCGGCTCCTCATCTCTGCACCTGCCCTGCCAGGAGCTGCAGCCAGTGTTCCTACATGGAATGGTTTGGGTTGGAAGGGACCTGAAAGCTCATCTCATTCCACCCCCCGCCATGGGCAGGGACACTTTCCTCCAGACAAGGTTGCTCCAAGACCCATCCAATCTGGCTTTGAACACTTCCAAGGATGGAGAATCCACAATCTCCCAGGTGCTGGGATCAGGTGTGAGGGCACGTGTGGCTCCAGCCCCCATCCCAACCTGTCTGGATGGCACCAGCAGGGGTGGTTTGAGGTCAAGGCCTGGTTTAGTCCTTCCCTAATGCAATAAATGGATCTCCAGCAGCAGAGGGGTTGATTATCAGATGCAGGAGCCGGTGGGAAAACACGAAGATAGGAATACACAGAGTCAGTCAGGATGAAACTTGGACTTGGAAAGCTCAACCCTCCCTGTCTCATTTTATATCAGGGGTTTGATCTTTTGCTTGAGGTGCAATGCTGAGATTTTTTAATAGAAGTCCAGTTGGCAAGAGGGATAGAGACTTGTGCTGGGAACCTGGAATAAAATATGTTGTTTCCTTTTAAACTACAGAGGGAGAAGGCAGGGAAAGGTTTAGAGCTGAGGAAGAGCTGGTGCAGTAAAATGTTACCTCCAAAACCAAATACGCCAATTACAGCCTCCAAACACCTTCAATTATTGAAGTTTCCCTATTAGTACTCACAGTGTGTTAATTCTTCCCTTGGGTGCCAGCGATGCAGGCTCGAGAGCACAGCCTGGAGAGGATTTGGGATACTGTCGGAGCTTTCCTTGCTGGATTGAGCCATCTCAGCACGTTCCCAGAGTGAGGCTTGTCAAGCTGCACCACTTGGCACTGCAGAGCTGTGGAAGTGAGGGGAGGTCATATAACCCAGCTCTGCATCTCTGCAGGTTGGGTTTTTTCTTTTTAAGCTGGTCAGGCAAATGTTTTGAGAGGACACATTAAAGCCGTGGCTGTTTTCTCCAGGGAACTATCAGGCTGATTTTATTTGGCCAGAGCACGATCCCAGGGTCAGGCTGTCAGCTTCCATTAAGATTGGGATGTGCGTCACCGATTGGAAAGCGCTTGGCTCTACTGCTGCTCCTTGGATTGCTTTACAATGAATCTAATCATTAACTCACTCCACTGGGCCGAGCTGAAGGTGGTAAAGCTGGGGCTGCAGAGGTCCCAGCAAGATCCAAACCAAATGGCTTTTCCAGGAAGGGCAGCTCCACCACAGCAGTGCCCGGTCTCCCTGTTCCCTCATCCCACTGGGATGCGTCCGCCCCAGATTTTGATCCAGGTGGATGATTTGGGGTAATTAAGGGTAATTAAAATTCAGCCATGTGTCACTGCTTCACATCTCCTCCTGCCCAAGGCACCAGGCTGGACTCCAGCCCTGCTCCACGGGCATCCCTGGAAACAGAGGCGAAAGCTTCCTCACCCTCCATTTTGAGTCTCTTGCCAATGGCTCAGGCTCCTTGTGATCCAGGGACTATACCGCATCCAGGGACTGGAACTCCTCTGCAGCTGGTGAAACACGGCTGCTGGGGTCCTACACTGGGACTGAGCCATCCCAGGCAAGAGAGAGCTGCCACAATGGGATCTGGGCTGGTGGCTTTCTCCTTGGGAATTTGGGCAATGCGTGCCTCTCTAACACATCCAGACCAGAGGTTTTCATCCTACATCATCATCTACAGAAACAGAGCAGCTCTTCAAACTCCCCTGACCACCCCCTTGGTGGGCACATGGATGGGCAGAGAGGTCCAGACTTGTCACAGTTCCCTCCTCTTCTCCCAAGGGCATCCAAGAGGACACCCAGTGCTTCCCAGGACACAGGACCATTCTTAGGCCTCAGATCAGAGACCAGGTGGCTCAGCTTCCCCACGGATGGACAAGGGACCACACTAATACCACATGGCAAATATGCTGCACCTATGTTACAGCTCCCCAGCCCACAGCTCCCGTGGCAGGCTCTGAGGGGAACAGCACATCCCTGGATAATACTGCAGAGCTGGGAAGATCGCTCTCCACCTCTTCAGAGCACATCTTGTCTCTGCAGTTCCTCTGAGTGTTGAGCTTAATCTGCTCAGACCAGTTCCAAGTGCATCTGCCTTGCATCCCATCAGCAACAAGGGCTTAGCAGGAACACTTCCCATCTTCCTTTGGTTTTATGATCTCATGAATTTATCAGAGGTAATTAAGCCACCCCTGATTGAGGCATCCCAGACAAGCTGCTACATTCCTGCTCTTCCAGAGCAACTTCTCCAGGATGGGGAGAGCTTGGCACCATCAGCCCAGGCAGACCCTCTGCCTGGAAATCCAGCAGCAGCTCGGCCCTGAACCATCGGGTGTGTGGCAGGAGCCTGGGCCACATTCCATCTCAGTGGTTCCTGCTGGAAAGAGAGGATGCAAAGTAAATGCAAACAAGTGCTAAGTGTATTCTCCGAGGAATTTAGGGAGCTGGAGCAGGAAGGATCCTGCTGGGGAAAGCAGAGCTGTGTTTTGAGCCACTCGAGGGCACCACCGACTTCCGAAAACAATGGGATCACCAGCTCTTTGCTGAAGCAGCCAGCTGGCTCCTAACATGCAGCTCAGCTGAATTTGCTCTCCAACAAACTGGTGGAAGCTTTAGGCCCTGGATTAACTTGCACACAGTATTTTGGGAAGCCCTGGGAATGGCAGCATGCACCCAAAGCCTTCGGAGGCACTGCGGGGCACACACCCCTCGGGCTGCAGCAATCGCGAGGGTGCACCGGGATATATCCCAGCAGAGGAGACAGGCAGGGTGGAGCCGAAGGCTCTCCTGGGATGCTGTGGCAGTTTCCCACCCCCGGGACTTTCCCTTCCAGCCCCAACACACAACCTCTGCCTTTGTTTGGGCACACCCGGCCCAGGGCTGGTTCTGGCCACACCATCCCATCCCCAACCACACACGGAGCTGCAGCCACAGACAGCAGGAGCAGCCTCCCCGCTCCCTCCCAGACACAAGGGCTGGTAACGCAGTTCAAAGTTCTCCTCGGTACAAAAACGGGCTTTGAGGGTAATTTGTTGCAGCTTGAAAGCAGCTGAAGTTAATTACAGCGCAATGAAATATCACACTTCGATATTACTTCATTCCCCTCGTCTGGGCTGCCATGAAATGCTGCTCTGTTCCGAGATCTGGACCCAAGTGCTTTCCAATCTCCAGATAACATCCCAATTAAACATGGGAGAGGCAGGTTATGGGATGCACGACCCACTGGAGCCCGGGGGAGGGGGGGATGGAGCACAGGGATGCACATGGGGGCACCCACCACACACGGTGGTGAC
>WEIV01025163.1:90494-115676 GCA_013390005.1 Calyptomena viridis | reverse complement strand
TTAATAAATAATAATAATAATAACGAGAGAGAAAAAAGGTAACAGTTGCTTTACTTACCTTTTTTTTTAGAAGGACTAGTTTATGAAACTAGTTTTAGACTGAACTTCTGTGTTTTATAGAGACTTTTTGTACAGTATTTATCATTCACCCAAGAGACATAGAGCGTTTATTTGCAAAAAAAAGGAGAAAAAGAAAGCAAGAAAGAAACAAGGAGAAAGGGCGGGGGGGGGGGGGGGGGACGACGGGGAAAAGCCAAAAAAATTACCAGTAATAACCACATGAAGTTGTAGGCAATGCCAACTTTTATACCGCGCAGAACTGCTATGATTTCAGTCGCGAATCGCTTCCTGTGAAGGCTTTTTATTGACTAATTAATTAGAAGTTGATGAGGAAACAGTTCTCATTTATTACTCATGTACTAAGGCAAATCCAAAAGAACAGTTAAAAGGTTTTTTGTAGATATTCTCGCGGTTTTGTTGGGTTGGGGTTTGCGGGGGTTTTTTGTTACTTGTTTCTTTATTTATAAAACTTTTTTTCTTTTGAAAGCTGCAATTTTTTTCCTGGGATTTGTAAAACTTCATTGTATCTGGATATTTTTGTTTGTTTGTTTGTTTTTCTCTGCTTTTTCTTTTTGTACAATTTCTTGTAAATGCATTGTGAAATAATTTTTATCCAGGCGTTACGAGGGAATTCAGATTTTGTATATAGTTTACTAAAAAGCCTTTCTGAAAAACAGAAATCCTAAGGATGCATTCTTTTTCTTTCTCGTTCTTTTTTTTTTTTTTTTTTTTTAGTTTAATAAATTTCAAAGTGGAAAAAGTCACCTGTTTTTTTAAAAACGAACAAACAAACAAAAACTACTTGGAGAACGTAGTAGTGTTTGCTATGGTAAGCCTAGATACAGCAGGTAAACCTAGATTTTGGGGAGGAAGTTTAAATAGCAAGGGTAAACAGAATGAAGTACGATCTTCAGTAAATATCGATTAAGGCAAATTTGTATTAATACTCGTTCCCTACTGCAAGGGAAGACGTCTTACTGGGTTACCCTTCTAGCCGTGAAGGTTCATTTTGTGGACTTTATGGCTGGGCTGGTGGTCTGGACCTTGACGGGGCCGTAACTTTCCCCCTGGGGGTGATCCGCCGGGCTCCCGCTTGGCCGGGAGTTCCTGGCGGCCCGGGGGGGCACCCACCTCCGCGGGAAACGAGAAGGCATCGACCAGCACGGCACTTCCCCTCTAATTAACACTATGAAAAGAGAAAGCGCTTCGTTTTGCGCGTCCCGAAAAGAAAAGCGACCTCTAAACCTCAAGCCAGAAAAGCAGCCCCATCCCTCCGGAGCATCCCGGGGGGCGAGCGGGGAGCGGTGGGGTCACACGTTTCTCCCCCCTCTGATACTCCTCCCCTTCCCCCCATTTTCAGCGACTGGTACGAAAGCTGTCGAGCAAAACGATGCGTATCAGTTCGTTGCAGAATATTGTTGAATGTTTTGAAATTTAATTTAATTTTTTATAGTTGTTGACCGATATTTTTCGATATGTTAGAATTAAAAGTTTGCTGTAAACTACTGTAGCAAATGATTTTTAAAATAGTCGTAACTGCTTAAACAAAAGGAAAATAATATTAACTTCTGTGACTGTAATGCCGGTAGCAGCAGCATGTAGGATTTTTTAAACTATCTTTTAGTGCTGGTGAATAAGTACTTCAACCATCCAGGAGTGGGGAAGTTCTAGTTGGTTAATGAGGGGCGGTTTCGGTCTCTGTTAGAGATTGCACTTCCCCTATAATGCTGACATGTCAATTGACATATATTCAGAGTCATGTTGATAATTTTGTCTAAATCACTTGTACGTTAAATCGAACACAAAATTTTCGTGGAGGCTGTCTATTGATTCCAACCCAATATAGACTCACACCATTTATTTATTTATTTATTTATTTTTAACTATTTGAGACTTTATTAAAGCGAGATGTGTGTGGATTCAGACAGCTAGCAGGAGACTTTTGGAAATGTTCAGCCTCCAAACAGAGCACACAGAAATCAGGAAATTGTAAGAAACCTTGCGAGGTGTTGGTTACCCCCAGCCCAACACAGTCCTAGATGTAAATTAAAATATTAATAGCTGTACCTTTAGATATGCAGATTAAGCTGGGTACCTGTCGGACTGTTTCTTGAAATGTGTTATTCTTCGTGTACATGCTACGTACTCGTAGTATGTATATATCTATGCACACTATAAACAGCATCATGACTGAAGCAAAGTGTGTGTACATGTGCACGTGCAGACACATACATCTGTTACATGCCTTTTCTCTAAGGGTCATAGCTATTGGAAATCACATGTACTGATTATTAGAAATAGAAAAATCCCAGCGAGACGATCCTATATCCCTGAACACGACTAATGGAAAAGGAGGATTCGGGTGGTCAAGGAAGAAAAGCCAATAAACATCTGTTTATTTGCATCCAAACAACAGAAATATTATGTGGAAGCGCTTAAAAAAAAATACAGATATTATGACTCTCTAAATGAGCTCCTTTTAACTAGTTTTCCCTCTTAGCCTCACAATTTAGCGGCTCAATGGCGTTATACCTAGAAAAAATAGGAAATAGGAATACCAGCACTTTCAACACAAGAGGATGAAACAGACTCAGTATCGGCTATATTAAAAAGAATTTAGAATATTCTCAGCTTGCCTTTCAAAGTCATATAATTCGCTCTGCGGATGTCCACACCCTCTCTCCCCCCCCAACACCACCCCGAAAAAACCCCAAACCAACAACAACAACAAACCAACGAAAAACCACCCACTACAGAATACCAAAAACACACACACGAAAAATCTTCAGGGTAGAATTTTTTGCTGTTAGTGGTTTACTGGTTAGTTTGGCAGTTCAGTTTAGTTTGATTTAAACTTCACATTTGGGTATACAAACAAAACAACTTTCCTAGGCAGATATGTTGGGTTTAGGTGCAGTAAAATAATTAGGCCTTCGGGCTTTTTGCTGTGAGAGTTATATATAAGAGAATAATTGAATATGCAAAACTAAGAATAGGTTTAAGCGATTTATGGTCTAAGTACATTACACCTAAAATTGTATGAAATGTTCCTCCTTTAACATGATTGACAGAGCTATTAAAATCACGTATGTGGAAGAACTAAACCAAAAAGTCATCTCGTTTTCAGTAAAAGGAAGGACAATCCAGGGAGTAAGGCGAAGGGGAAGGAGTGGAGGTGCCCTCTCTGCGGAGTTAGGTTGCGTGTAGTGTGGGGAGCTTGGGGTCAAGGCCCCCCGTGGGTCAGACCCCACCCCCACAGTCAGCTCTCTGACAGAGGGTCCCTCTACCCCAGGAGGGGAGCGGCGTCAGAGGAACCAGAAGGACAGGGGGCACAGAGCGATAAGAGATTAGACTGGCTCCAAATTTCGAGCCAAAACGCAAACTTGGCTTAAACTCCATAGCTCTTTCCCAACGGTTCTCCCTCTTTCTTTTTTCCCCCCCCTCTTTTCTTTTTCTTTCTTTTCTTCCCGCCGCCCCTTTTCTTTTACTTTTTCCCCCTTCCTTCCCTCCACCGTACGTGGCTCATTGAGCTCGTAGGAGTGGCGCTGGGCCCCAGGGAAAAGCCGTTCCCCCCCGTTCCACTCCTCCGCGCCCTCACCCGGAGTCACACCTCAACAAGCCCCGGAGCGGGACATCGATGGGATGGCTTCGAGCCTCTGAGAGCAACGGAGCAGGGGAGGAGGACACATGAAATTGTTCATGAAGATAAAAAGAGGGGCGATTCCAGAAATCAGAGCCAACGAACCCGGAGCGCCACAGAGGGACAAGAAGCCCCACGAAATGCTCCTTGATAGGGCGGGGGGTGGTGGGGAGGACCCTTTCTTCCAGCTGCGCCACATGCAGGCGACATGAGGCCGGGTCACCTGAACGTCTGACGTGGTTATAGCGTTTTATTATCATGCGTAAACTGCCACGGAAGAAAAGAAACCCACATTAAAAAAAAAAAGTCACCACAGCATCACACATACACTCTCCTCCGCCGAAAACTAAACCAAACAGCTGATCTGAGAGATGCTGTAGAGTAAAACGGAGCTAAAAGACGCGAAGTGGCAGGTGCCTGTGTGTTATCTAAACAAGGATGCATTCCCGGGCCCGGCGCCGACGTTCTCCCACGACCCGCGATACCCCCGCCTTTCCCGGGCACTCATCGACCCTCCCCTGCCCTTTTCTGCCCCGCCCTTCCCCCTTCCCGTACACTTTCTGCCGGCTCCCTCCGGTGAACTCTAGCTCCTTCCCTCCTCAGCAACACGTGGGCAGCGCCGGGAAGGGGCAGTCCCAGGACGGACAGCATCAGCGTGTCCGTGTGTCTGTGTGTCCGTATGAGTGTGTAGGAGGGTGATCTTGCGGAAAGGGCCCTCCTCGCTAAGCAAGTGCCCCCGGAGTCGTGGAGCAGTGGGCCTGGTGGATGTTGTTCGTGGGGTGCGAGTGGATCTCTGAGACAGCTCCGGGAACAGAGATGCCCTCGATGCCATCGGAGGGTCTGCAGATGAAAGATGCAGGAGGGAAACGGGGGTGGAAAGAGGGGAGAGGGATAAGAGAGAAGGAGGGAGAACGCGGGGAGGAGGGGGGTGGCGGTGTTTGGAGAGCGACGGATTAGCGAAGAGAGTCCTGACCCCGAGATCAACGGCCAGTCAAACCCGTTTACAATCACCCGGCAGAACACCGACGGCTCCCGCTGCAAGCCAGCGGCCGGCCGGGCAGCCAGCGAGACCAGACCCCGCCGTGGAGGGGGGAGTCTGGTGGAGGAGGCCTCGGGCCTGCTGCGGGGAGAAGGGAGACGGCGCAGCCGGGAGGGTGTGAGAAGAGAGGTCCCAGCGGGAGGTCGGGGAGCTGCAGCGTGTGGCGGTGGGGAGAATGCTGCGGTGCGCCCCGTCTCCCGACGGCAGCCTTCTGGCCTCTCACCGACGAGCGGGGGGAAGGGAAGGAGGGAGGGTTCCAGGCGTGAGAGGCGGGGGCGGACCGAGATATCTGGGGAAAACAAGTGCGTTGCTGTCAGCCGGTAAAGGCCGCTCTTGAACTCCGCACGGGACCCTCCCGAGGTGGGCGACACCAAAGCCCGGCTCCAGTCATGCGTTTAGGGGCGGGCGGGCGCAAGCCGCCCTCCTGGACCGCGGACCATCTGCCGCACGGCTACCGGGGGCGGGGGATGGGAGTGGGGCAGGGGGACGGCCCCGACGGGCCTCCGAGCAGGGCCGGCAGCGACGGGTGTGCGCCTCGGCTGCCACTCCGCGCCCCGCGGGGCACCGGCGCCGCCGCTCCCCCGTGCCAAGCACACAGACACTGCACAGGGCGGGGAGACGACACACGCTATCTTCTTTTNAGGAAGCAAGTGGTCTCTCCACCTCGCGGCGTTTTGGCTCCTCCTCTTCCAGAAAACTCAGCACCCCAAAAAGCGAAGATGCTGAGTGGTTCGGCACTTCCTCACCACCAGCACGAGAAACCTCTGTGCACACCGTCTGAGCCGAAGGGGATCTGAAGCCGATGGGCCTGGTTCAGTTCGGAGACATCCCTCCAAAAATTGTTGAGTGAAGACCCAGGCACTTGCTGCCACTCGTGGCCCCGCTCTGCTAAATGCGGCGCCGTCTCGCTCCACTGCCCTTCCGTCTCCCCAGCGTCACGGGAACTCACGCAGATCCAGGGAGGGCTGGCGCCCGGGAGCGGCAGTCTGGGACGGGAGAGTACCGGTCAAGATTAAGCGATACTCCGTGGGTTCGTGCAGAGGTCGGGGATGGGTGCTGCTTTCCGCAGGGAAACCGAGATCTGAGGCAAGGGGTGTCCCATGGCCGAGGCGAAGAGCAGACAACAAAGCTTGGCTGAAAAGTCACTTCTGGACATGCGAGGCCAAAAGAAAGGCAGAGGAGACGAAATAGAAAACGTATCAGCACACGATCCTGCAGAGCTTCGAGCCAGGCACGGACGTGAACACAGCGCCTGCAGCAGTGGGGCATGGGGGAGTGAGGGGACCTGACTCCCGCTGCCTGGGCAGCAAGAGGGATAAGAAATTATAGGTACAGGGTGAGCAGGGCCTTGCCTCCCTGCCTGCCTGCTGATTCCAGCTCCACCGTGTAAGTCAAGTAACGCCGAGTAATGTCAAGAAGAGCTGGGACACAGGGGTGGCCTCGAGGTGCAGGACGGTTGGCAGAGGAACCGGGGAACCTGGTATGCAGGTACAGATGTAACCGGAGGCTTTAGTTAGAGAGGCTAAAGAGTTGACTTTTTAACACGTTGACTTTTACACACAGTGAACCATTTTACCCTTGAAGGAAACTTTGCAAAAGTAAAGATTAATAAACTCAGGTTCGGAATCACTTGAGGATCTTCGATGTAACAGCGGTGCAGTGTATGGGGCCCACTCCTGCGGCTGCATGCCCAGAGTGGCGCTAGCAGGAGACCTGGAAGTCCTTCGAGTCCTTATGCCTAAAACCAGGACACCTCTGGCGATGCCTCTATAGTATAGAATAGAAGTCTGTGGGAGCTGACTGAGCTGAGTCACACTGCTGTATGAGCCGTCAAAAAGTCTGGAACTACCAAACTGATAACCCTATCCTTTAACACGTGCGGAGCTGGTGTTGAGTGAGGAGCAACCGCCAAGACAAAACACACTGGTCCTTCTACACTGGCTTTAGGGTAGAAGCAGTGGGGCCTTGTGACAAAGAACATATATCTCACCCCAATTTACAAAGCCTTGGGGTGCCACCGTGCAGTTTCATGCCTATCTTTCCTGGACGGTGTAATTCTCTGAAGGGAGGAGCCTTCAGAAAGGTGTCGTTTCAAGAAAGTCATTCAAACGCTTTAGCACGAACTGTCAGGACGGGTTTGGGGGTAATACGCTTCATGCTCGGTAAAATCCCATTGTCCACGCTTTCAGTCCGGACATCTCTCATTGATCTGGAGAAGACGTGTGCCACGGTTAACTGCGGGTCTCAGATAGAGGGACTATCCGTCAGAAACCTTAAAAGAAAAAAAGAAAAGACAATGAAACCGAGGAGAAGCAGGAGAGCATCTGTCGATGGTCAAACAATTGAGCAAGTGCTAGAGAGTGAGATGAGATCCGAGTGGGAAAACGCGGCTTCAGATCGGGGCAGACCAGTGTGGGCTGAGGAAGTGCAGCCGACACGAGGCGGGGAAGGACCGCAGTCTGCTAAGTATGCATTTAGGAAAAGAATAGCTTTCACCGGGAGGAGGTGAAATATAGTTTACCAAGGCGTAAAACTCCATAGCAACTAGGAACTAGCGGTGAACAAAGGCACCATACATACACGGATAGGGTTGAAGATGCGGGAGGGGTGCGGGGGGAGTAGGAAGACGTTTATTTCCTACCCAAAAATTGTCTCGCACAGATTTTAGAAGTTGGAGGTTTTTTTCCCCTGCAAAGAACTAAAGAATTTATAGGAAAAATGTCTGGCTAAAACCACTAGACAGTGGACAGTTCAATCCTAATCAGATTACAAGAATGAATGGCTGTTCAGGTTTGGAGCTACAAACACAAGTAGCCCAAGGCCAGGAAAGACATAAAATCTCAAGCACGGAACTTCAAAACGAAGTGTTGACACGAAAACACAATTCCCACCCAGTGAGGAAAGTTCTGAAACCATCTGTGGTTCTTGTGAGTTACATACATCCCAACCATGGTCTCCCTTTCTTGCCTCGCACACAGGGCATCTTTATCTTTTGGAAAAATATTGAGTAATCCCATGGTCAAGTGATCAGATTAACTTCCCGTATTACCTTTTATTTTACCTGTAAGTAACAGAAAAGCGAAAGAGGCTTTGCTTTTGTTAAGGATTTTTTTGAGGTTGTTTGGGGTTTTTTGTTTGTTTGTTTGTTTTTTCATTATATGTTCCTTCGTGCGTTATCAGTCCTACCTTCCTCTGAATTACTTTTCAGTCGCAGGGCAGGTCAAGGCTTCACGATTTGTCATCGTTGTCGTCTCCCTCCTCCCCGATGTCAGAATGTAGGAAATAATGCAAACCCCAAAATCTGTGCAATCGAGTCACTGTGAGCACGTGCATTTTCTGCCTTGAAGGACAGTGAAAAAGCAAACAAAACTACCTGGGAAACGCCTTTTAATATACACAGCTGTAGGTGAGCTCAGACCTGTATATTTCAAGATGGAGATACTGAAGGAGAACGGTGAATGTCAAACTCCACATAGCTCAGGAAGATTAAAATTGGTCAAAAGAAAATGCGAATAAGGGAAGTGTGGAGTTTAGCCTAAAAAACTCCTCAGCCAGGTCTTGAAGTGCCATAAGAATGAAGGGAGGGATACAGGCATGCAGTGCGTTTTCCACACCGGTAATTTCCGTACTCCGGTGTCACATCACTACTTATATGTCTTATGGAACAGCCGAAAACGAAGTAATGAGAGCAGAATATGCCCTTTTCCCCAAAAAAGCACGTCATTCGTTCATGTTGGTCTCCAGTTCTAACTTTCGAGAAAGGCTAAGGAAGTTTCTGCTACCCCTCCAAACAAAATTTTCATTTAGCCGACTGTTCTGGATCACAACATAGGGACAAATAGTCTCTTAACCGTTTTGTTTTGACTAGGCAGTTGCGGGGGAAAGTCCTGCGTGATTTTCCCCAATATACCAACATCTCCGTTTTAGACATCGCAGACCAAAGCTCACTAAATTAGTTGGACAAGTTCATCTTGATGAACGTGCCACAGATCCACATATTTAAGACAAGGAAAGCAACTACGTGGGGTTATTGCTGAAGGCGTCCTTGGGTGACCAAATGAGCCAAATTTTGTACATTTTGGCAGGAGCTTGTTGTGTAGTTGTATTATTCAGTGGGTAGTTTGGGGTAGATAAACTGTATTCTTGTGTCTCAGACATATCTTAAATGTTTCATAACGCCTAAACTATGTGTTCTCATACTCACAGTTAAGAGTTCTTATTTGGACGTCTGTGTTTTAAGGTTCCTTAGATGCTCAATAAGAGAAAATACTACTGTTGAAAGGTAAACTTATTGTCATGAAAAGGGACAAACCTGTTCAAAACATGGTCTCTGCTCCTCCGGATACTCTTGCCGATTTCCTTTCACAAGCAAAAGCTAGTATACATTAAAAAAAACCCTTTAATAAAAATTAGTGTGTGGATACAAACTGCTTTATAAATATATGCAATGACGTCATGTACTTGGGAACATCCCATCATAGTTTGCAGATGTTTGCACAGCTGCACACTAGATGCAGGTACTGGCAAGCCGAGGTGTCTCGTCGTACCTTCTAGTTTTATTATCATATGCCGATTACCTAACAGGTAGAGGACTCGCTATAGGAGTGAAAATTGCGTGATGAATGGAGGCAGAAAACCAGAGCTAAAATTCAGAGAGGAACGGGTTTGACTTTCGTGGTGAAAGACATAATAATTTTTAAAAAATTAAGAAAGGGCAGAAAACATATTACAGAAGATCCGTTCCTATTCTGTGAAACAGCTGGACAACATCTGGAACGGAGTCCTTTCTCTCAGAGGGCATCATTTAGTAAGCGCAGCCACGAAACACTTAAAGGGGAAACTTCGGCGTTCCCTCCACTGGTATGCACACGCCTCGCTTAGAGAGAACATCAGGCTTAGTGGTATTTCCAGTGTCTCTCTGGAGACGACAAAAGGAACTGTGAAATGGTGATTTCAAAAAAACTTTGAGCTTTCGGTGGGAGACGGCTGTCTTTTCCCTACGAACAGGGGAAAAAAAGATTTTTTGCACGGAAAGAGGGGGTGGAAACAGCTGTGGTGAAGCCTCCTGCCGTCCTGCCTCCAGCCAAAGGGGCTGCTGATTCAAACTAGTCGGGGCTTGAGAGGCCGCTGCTTTGAAAATCAGTCTGATCAGACAAAGTGGTTGCCAAACGTCATTTAATGAAGCCCAGGATCCGGTTGTCCCATGCGCCCACCCCCGCCCCTCCGACAGCGCCAAGTAATTTCTTACAGAAACGGGTGTGGGCAGCCCCTTTCGGCCCGGCTGTGGCACCGCCACCCGGGGGGCACCGGCCCCTCTGCCCTGGTGTTTCTGCTGAGCTGGTTTAGGGCTCCCCGCACGCCCACCCGCGTTCCGCGTGGGGAGCGGGATTCTGCCCCCGCCGTGCGGGAAGGCGGCTCTCAATGGGGGTGCGGGGACGGGCCGGGGGGTAGAGGAGAAGGCCGGGTGGAGGCAGCGTCGGTGTCGGCGTGGACCCCCACGTCCCGGGGAGCAACTCTGGGGCCAGACTGTAGCGTCGCCGCGGAGATAAGCGCCACTTGTCCCTGGAGAGGGAACACGGGACAAAGGTTCGCCTGACCTGTGTCAGGGAAGCGGCGGCACTCAGGCTGCGAAGGCCTCCACTCTGCGCTTTCGCGAGTGGGACAGGTGGGAGTAGCCAGCCCCCGGTAGATTTTAGTGGGTGTTGAATCGGGGCCCCGAGATTCCCTGTCCGAGGAGGAGCTCAGGAGTGTCTCGCGGGCAGCCCCAGAGACAGCCTTGTCCCCTTGTGTTGCGATCTACATCATTGCTCCACTCCTGATGCCCTTTATTTTTGTCCACTAGTGACCAAAGGGCACCCTCTATGACCTATGTTGCAGTCTGTCTCTTTGCCTACCTTCTTTCTCTAACGATGTATTTGGGTCATTTTGAGGGAAGTCAGATGCTTATGGGAATTTGAAAAAGCATGAGTGCCTTTAGAAATATTTTTAGGAAACCTGTGAAAATGTTAAGCATGGTACTGTAGTATTTTTGCACGGGCACAAAACAGAAAATATGAACCAATTCGAAAGAATACCTCAGAGAAGGAGAGAAAAACAATCCAGTCATTCAGCAGTAAAAGAAAAAGTCAGAAAATTTTTTTCATCTTAAAAGACTAGTCATGGAAGAAATGTATTTTCTTATACCAAGTAAGAGATATTTTAAGGAGTTCTAACTGAAGGGCTTCTGAGACGTGTATTTTCTGCTCCAACAGCAGGATTCTGTATTTTGCTGAGTATCGTCATACCATCAACACAAGCGAACTACTGCTCGAGAAAAGGGATGTTGACATACAATTTAAGAGTGACTTTGTTAAAGAACGGTTTACCTCTACCTGACAGCAAGATGCTAATAGAAAATAACGTTTTGAATTTTGCCACTGTAGAGAATACTTTCAGAACTTGTAAATAAATATAAACTCAACAAATATTATTCTCATTTTGGAAACTTTACAATACAATTACTGCAGACTGCTAAGATCACTCCACTGACCCTCAACCATACAACACAGATATTGCCAAATTGAATTCCCTTATTATTTCTCAGAGCCAACACTTGTTAGAAAGGAGAATGCAGAGTCCCTAATTTGAATGTTAGCTTTCGGGGGGAAATTAAAAGAAAAACAAAAGGAAAAAGATAAAGAGAAAGCGAGAAAAATGGTGGCAAGTTGTCTTTTAAAGTGAAATAAATTTGAGGAGTCTGTAGGAAAATGGCCTAAAGGTGACTAAACCAGGGTTGTTTCTTCTTCAGACCACAAGTCTTCTCCAGGTTATTTTTCTCTAGCACAAATGAAATTTAATAGCCGAGATAGATATTGTTCACTTTCAGCTATCAGCTCTATACTCCGGTCTCATTCTACATTAGATGATTACCTTACTGTCCTATATGCACAATTTAAAGGGAATTACCTATTACTTCAATTATTTGTTTCTTATCAACTGATGTTACACTACAAGGATTTGCATTGAAAGGACACAAAGAAAGAGCAAGTCATGGCACATTGCCAAATAAAAGAGTAATGTTCTGGTGAATTTAGCCCAAATAATTTACTGCTATATAAAAGTGGGAAAGTGGAAGGTGAACCCTTTGACCAATAAATCTCTTCTGCGTGTGAAACCCTTATCTTGTCCCCTCCAATATATTCCACACTAGGAAGCCATCATCATTGGCTCTGGTTTGTTATTTGTAAACCTTGATCTTCTGCACTCGGTGTCCTAAATATGGATAATTAGCATCAGTTTATCACGCCTCTGCATATTTTCTCTTCTCTCCAAACATGCATGCTTCTATTGGCTGCCATTCTGTCACAGAAGATTATGGAGACAGATTGCAGAGAATGAATGTGCTAAACGAGATTAGGAAGGAATAGAAATAGCAACTTGGCCAATAAATTCCTCGTGAGAGCCTTATCATACAATTACACGTTGACTTGTTTCACACTCTCCCAGCCTCTTAATCCAACGCCCCCACCAAGAATAAAATTTCACTAATTTCTGAATTACTGCATATCCTCATGACTTGTCACTGAGAATGGTTGGAAGGAGCAACACGGTCGAAAATAGCACATCTAACTTCCAAAAAGAAAGGAAACTTTTTAGGCTGAGAGATGTGGCTTTAAACCACTTTTTTTTTTTTTTTTTTTTCCATATGTAGAAGTTTTTGTGCAGCAGCAGTTTGAATGGTCAGGACTTCAACATCAAGACAATTTCCTCCACGCTTTTACTCCCTAACTCTTTACATCGGGTGTTACCTTATCCTTTAGAGGGACTCGGCAATCAGAATACGGTGTTAAACTGTGCACCTGCTAAACAACTATCTCCAATGACCGCCTACAAACTCGCCAAAAAGCAATGGCGAAAACACCTACTGCAGTCATCTGTTTCTGGGACATTCTTGAAAATGCGATAATTGAGAAGATGCGAAAAGCACGACAGCAAAGCGAGACAAAATTGGGCGGATCTCACAAGAAACATCTATCAGTTCTGTAAAGTTAGTCTCGTCCCTTCTGCACCGCTTATTTCAATGTGGACGTCAAGGAATCATGATTTCTATGACGTAATTAAGAGGCATGGCTAAACCCTTCAGGAAACATCTCTGGAAACGCTGGAAGTCTCCATTTTCCTCCTTACACTAGCCCAGGAGGAGGACTTGCAAGAAGTATTAATGTTGTCATAATGTTTTTTTCATTGTTTTAGATAAGTGTAGAAGAAGAAGGACATAAATGGAATAAAAAGTCCCGAGACTGGAAAATAAAGCCTTGCTTAGTTGGTTTATACTCATAGGTTTGATGTCGCAGTGCACTCGTCTTGCCATTTTAGCAGATTTGAGGACATTTCACAGCGTTTATTGCAGTGAAAGGACTTGTTTTAGAAAGCAAGGTGTTTGTATAACTCCAGTAATTGTTTCCCCTAATAAATGTGAATCTTCAACCACAGACAGAACTCGGATGGAAAGTACAATGAAGTTGTGCCACGTATTCCTGAGTTGCTCAGCGTCACTCCCGCTTGTGCAGTCGGATGCTGGGAATGTAGCAGAGAGGGGATACATGTCGCAAGTGTTAAAAATGAGCAAAATAAGGGGATTCACTCGAGTGGGACCTTTCCTGCGCTCTTTTCTCTGATGTGGAAGCGATCTGGACGGCAGTGGAGAATTCACTCTTCCCCTGAGCTGGGAACTGCGGGCGGCTGCGACCTTTGGACATGGGAAACCCGTCCTGCGAGTACCACAGTGATTTGGCCTTCTGAGTTATCCTAAAGTGGGTTTAGTGATGGTGGGGTTGGTGATTTTTTTTTTTAACCTGCCCATTGTTTTTCTCTTGCTCTCTCCCGGGGTTTGTTTGGTACTCAGTCACTTCTAGATGGAAAACCAGAATGCAGTTGAGTCACATTCATCCAGAGCCTTAAAGCCATACTGTTGAGGAAAATATTGAGGTGAGAATAGCATAACCCTGTGGGACAGGAAGACAGCCTGCTATCTATCTGGTGCCACAAGAACCTTTGAGGTCATATAAAATAAATGTATCTTTCTTCCTTTTCTTGTTATACCCATAGGCTTGCATACATATTCATATGCACGTATATCTATATGCATACACACNACACACACACACATACACACACCCCGAATGAATTGGGATCGGGCAGAGAGGCGCTTGCCATTAATCTGGGAACAAACCGCTAACCTCGGTGACTGGTATTTTAGCTTTTCTTTTCTCATTTCTCTCAGTGCGGGGAGAGCAGTAAAGCTTGTGTGGACTGATTGTGAGGGGCTCTGCTGGAATTTGGCAGGCCAGGGGCTTGGAGAGAAGCCCCATGCTGACTCCTATTCAGCGGGCCAGTTTTCTGCGAGCTTTGGAAGTTTCACTCAGCCGTGCACTCAATGGCTTCACAAAGCTGATTACAAGCTTCAGCGCATTCCTGAAGGAGCCAAAAGCGACGCAGGTGCAAACGAGCCGAGGGAGCCCCTTATCCCGGTGACAGAATGGGACAAGCTGGGAAAGGCTTGGACCACACAAATCCAAGGCTCACCAGGCAGCAGCAAGCCTGCCTTGGGAACCAGGGATCATTATCCGCTCCATTCAGCGGGGACCCAGCGACGGCAGCCGCACGTCCCAGGACTGGGGACGGCTCCCGGGGCTTTCCGTCCCGGGTGGGAGCAGCGCCGCTTCACCTGGCATCCCCTCTTCGCTTCTTTCGCGCCTGCCTCAGGCAGGCATGGATCTCAGGTGTCCCTATTCCCCCGAGATGATTTGTATCCCAGCATCTGTTAGGCTTCAGCCTCCCGCCTGAAGTACCTCGCCATTTTTTTCCCTATCGCCCCATCACACACGAAAAACCTCCCATCTCCGCCCCTCTTCCCTTCCCCAGATAAACATGGTGCTTAAGGGTCTATCTGGAAGACAAGCACGGAAAACGCACTGATCCGAAATGGCAGGTTTCCTCCCGACTAAAGTTCTCTAACAAACACCCTATTTTGAAGACTGCCTTTAATTCCAGAGAGAAACCAGCCGAGAGTGAACCCGCCTCCCCTCCCAATTATTCGAGCCACCCTATTCCCACAGATACCTCCCGCAAAACAAATGCCTGGTGAATGCTTTCTGCCTCGGTGAAAGCAGCCCACGGTCCCTGCCCTTCCTGCCTTCCTGGTGAGCGAGGGGGTGGCGAGGAGTCGAGGGGGTCTCCGTGCCGGAGAGGGTGAGGCGTGATTTCTTTTAATTAGGGGTTCTCGGAAGAAGTTCCTCTCGCCTGCGCTCCCTCGCCCCCTTTCCTCGCTCCGAGCCCTTCCCCTCCAGTCGAGAGAAGAAGCTGCACTTTACTTCGCTGCAAAATTAATTACCATCCTTCCCCGCTATCAATTACCGAGGAATCAGCCTTTCCTAGGGAGAGGAGAAATAATCAAAAGGCTTTTCAGTCTTGCTGCGGGGGGAACGACCTCGGACCGCCGAGCACATAATGCAGCAAGGGGACTGCCGCTCTTCTGGCCGGTTTCATATGCAAATAGAGAGCTGCCTCCAAGTTATCATTATGGTTTTATTTTTTTTTCTTAATGTTATTATTGTGTCGGGGTTTTAATAGCCAAATGCTCTACCCTTCCCTTTCAGCGATGTTTCCTTGGCGATCAGCCACGCCGCTTCTTCCCTGGGCGCGCTGCCCCCGCCCCAGCGCCTGCCCCACGTCCATGTTAATTTCGCCCTATGGAAATGAAAGCGGCCCGGCCGGGCAGCTGATATTAAAGCGATCCCCCGGCCTCGGGGCTCGCCCTCCCCGCTCCTTGCAGCGGCCGTGCCTCCGCAGAAGTGAGGCGTGTCGGTGCTGTGAGACCCCCCGGACCCCCGAGCCCGCCGCCCCTTTCATGCTTGCGAGATGCTGGGGAGGCAGCGGCGCGTTTGCTTGTGCGGAGCACACCGCCTGCAAGCGGTTGCCTTGGCAGAAAGGTGCAGCTTTCTGATGTTCTTTTGTCTGATAACTAATTCAAGTTAATGCGATCTTTATGTAAAGCTAACAGCGGATAATTGTCTATTTTCTCGCCAACAATCTCCATCACAATCACTTATCTGGAAACCTGCGGTTGTATTAATCGTTATATTCCCCGAGATAAGCGTCTCTCGAATTATCAGTAAACACTGGAGGGAAATTAAACAAACTCCAGAGCCACTTAAGTTTCCTCTGCAGCTTTTAACGCCCTTCTCGAGGGAGGGGCTAGGGAGGAAGGGGGGACGATGACACCCCTCAAACCAACCTGGGACCGAAACACAACATGAAAGAGAGGGGGGTGGGGGAATGCGTGTGCGTGAAACAGTGAAGAAGGGCCTGAAATTTTGGAGAGTTTTGAAGAACCGAGTCCTACTGAAGACACCTTCCCTTTGAGGTGCCTGTGTGGCAGACAGGCAAACACCTTACGCCCCATTCGCCGGGCGGGGGTTGGTCTTTAGCGGCCCCTGGGATCTTGTTGGCAATCCTTGTAAATCATGTAATTAAGTGTATTAGCCGCTGCAGGGGAAAGACGAGCAGCTAGGAGAGAATACACCGAGAGATTAAGCAGGAATCGCCTGGCTTTATGTCTGATGCACGAGGAGAAGAGAGTTCTGCTTCCTTCCGAATATCATCGTATTAGCACAATTATTGGCAATATTTATATTAGATAGTGATCTGAACCCCAGGAGGGTAACAGAGAGCGCGAGAGAGCGAAACTACTGTGGGAATATGTTTTACTGCTCAGATCCCATCAGTTCCGTTAGGTGTAAAGAAATTATTGCAAATTGTTCTGGAAACACCTCCAGGGAAAACATACTTGTATGACAAAGATTTTGTCTTTTTGAGATGAAGTCAAAACATCGGTGTCAAACGAAACTAATTTTAGGGGCGCTGCCGTGTGTGTGTGTTTACTCGAGTACCGGGGGGGGGGGGGGGTGGGGGGGAAGCAAAACCAAAAAGCAGCCCAAACCATGACATTTCAGTCGCGAATCTGGGCCATCACAAAGTCTTCGGGAAGAGCGAGGAGTCCTTCAGCTCCTCCTCACTGCCCTTCCGGAGCTCAGGATGGGGACACTGCCGTCCCGCCCGCCGGCCGCCGGGCTGGCCATTAGCCCTCTGCACACTTCGCCTTTCTAGGAGGGTTTTCCACGTCGAAAGCGCTTTATGAACATTAGCTAATTAATCCTGGCATTTAGTTACGGAGCAGACACCAAGGAATTTTAAAACTCGTCTCTATGATGAGCTGTATTTATTGTCGACTTTTTTTTTTTTTTTTTTTTTNTTTTTTTTTTTTGAGGAAACTTTTATTCACAAAGGTTTTCAATGGCATGACTCCCGTCTTAGCCTGGGGAAGGTGACGTCTGGAATGGAAAAAAACCACCAACACGACCCCTCCAAAAATCAAACCAGAAAAAAATCCCCCCAACGCAACCAAATATAAACCAAACAAAATACCTCAACGACACATATAATCCTCCTCTTACTTATTTGTGTGTCATGGCAGCCTAATTCCAAATATGATCAGTTTCTTAAAAAAAAAAGAATCTTCTAAAAACTTAGATTCTCGATTTATTTCTTTTGAGCTAAAAGTTCCCAGGGTAGCTTTTTCTTACGGCTTTGAGAATCATCCCACTTCATCTCTCACCTGAATCTTGTCATCTGTGCCATCTTGAAGTGATCTGTGAACAATGCTGGTCCCTTGGACAGCCCAAGCTGGTCAATCAGGCAGAACAGACTATGCAAATGGAATGGAAAGGCGAAGCGATGAAGAACAGTGGCCCCCATTGTCTTGGGCATTTCAAAGCGAAGCCCAGCTGCAGCAGGCGTTGCTGTCTCGGACCTTGGTTGCTACTCTAATGTCATCATTGCAAAACATCACATTTTGAAAACTCTACAGTCTGAATGCATGATCAGCCCTCCACAAAGATTTCACTTTGCCGTGACATCTTTCGAAGTCACAAAAAAAAAAAAAAAAAGTGGAAAAAAGTATTAAAAAAAGAAAAAAAAAAGTGGAAAAAAAAGCCCCTCTCCCCGCCAACTGGGGACTGGGATCCCAGCCACATTACCCGCTTACATCCCGCAATCCCTTTCCCTCCACTTTTAATAACCGCGGTGCAGCTGATGCCTTTTGCAACATTTTGGTGGACTCCTCGCCTTTCTTGTTGCTTTTAGAGTCGAATTGGATGGTGATTTAAGTTGCATATAACTTGTTTTCTGTCGGGTCTCTTTCAGGCGCTCTAATGAGCTAACGCCGAGGAAACGTCGCTGTGAGCAGGCAGTGAAGTATTTATTCACAACCGCTTCCAAAACTTCAGATACGCAGGGCTTTAAGGAGTCAGGCAATGCCTTTGCGAATGATTAAACCAGCAGCTAAGCTGGGTATTTATGAGTCCGTTAGGAGTTTTTCTGAATACTCGGTTTCTTAATACACTCATGCAGTTGAAGCTCTTAAATATTCCTGCCAGCCCTGCTCCATCTTTGCCTCCCGGCACTGATCCCAAAGTTAGCCCTGTCATGAGAAACTAACTTTCAGTTCAGTGAAGCTGAGGATTGTTGGATGATTAATGTGCATTTTTAAGGGACAAAATCATTGCCCATGTTTCATTTACTATTCCTTTTCATTTTCTTTTGTCTGTAGGTGACATTTGTGATCACCATGTGGTGAGCAGAGGAAACTCCCCTCTTGTCCACCCTCATGTCAGGAGCTTGTGCTCAAGGAGCAAAGGTCCATGCCATTGGTATCTAAAAACGTTGGGGGTTACCTTTGCCTCTTCCCAATGTCTTACCTCATAGGAATTAATGAATCCAAAGCTTCTTCTCCAACAATAGTCTTACTACAGTGAGCCTACAGAGATGAATAACACTCCAGCCTCAGACACTGCCTGGTTCATAGATAGAGCAATAACACATATTAGTGGTCACCCCTGAGTGTGGACTGTTTAGCATTCATGTCTGAGCAGAGAAGAATGTTTCATTGGTCTAAGAGAGCTGAGCCAAGAAACTTTTAATTACATTATTTGCAGGACCAAGAATAACTCTGTGCTTCTTTCCTACCCCTTAAACTGGCTCTTTTCCTTTGACTTGGGTAATGCATTCTGTAAAAACATCACACAAGTTGCAAAAGATGGAATTATTTAAAAATAAATAATTATTCAAATGCACTGCTATTGTAAGTGGGTGCACCCTCATTTGGGTCACTGCTCAAGTACTTCCAGAAAGAAGTTGTGAAGGAGGAGCTTCAAGGAGGAGCAGCAGCTCACTATGCCTCCCAAGGAGGTGTTGCCATGGGGATATGTAGTGGTGGGGGTCCTCTCTGTGGACACCACAGTTCCCAGTTGATCATGAGATGGATGATGTCCTCAGGGCCCAGATCATGGGTGGGGAAAGGGGCCTACAAGGTCAAGACACCATTCTTGACCCATACATGTCCCTCCCTCCCAGCAGCCCTGTTCTAAACCCATCCTGCCAGCTGGACCTTATACCTTCTCAGCAGCCTGCCAGCCTCACATGACACGTGTTAGCCACCCCTCTGCTCAGGCTCTCTGTCCTTCACAGTACCAAGCCCGTTCCCATCACCCCAGGTTAATGGACTTGGCTCTGCTGGGAGGGAAATGGTCCCAAATCTGCCCTTTGGGCAGGGTGCTGGGATAACCAGGGACAACCTCCTTTCCCAGTGGGAGCTAATTGGAAACAACATCAGCTCCTCCCTTGAGGATCTGAACTTCGCTTTTCTTTCACAGCTGGAACTTCTGCCCCTTCCCCCTACCAGCCCCAGTCCTGGTACATTCAGCCACAGTTATCTCTGCTCATGCACTGTCTGTATTTTTCATGTTTATTATCATCCAACCCAGTGTAGTGCCATCTGGCACATGCACATACAGGGGGAAGGAAAACATATATTCAGCAAATGGAGCATACAGGGTTTAGGTTTTGGGTTGTCTTGTTTTCTTATTCTTTCAGTTTCTGTTTAAAATTATGTGGAACAGATACCTGAGCAATTCTCCCTCAAGAAAAATGATCAAAGCTTCCAGTATGAAAGTAAAAATTACAGGAGAGCAGAGATGCTAGGGAGAGACAAGAACCTCCTTCTGCTGAAATACAGTTTCTTTCTTTTGTCCTTCCATATTTTATTCCACCTCATGCTCGGATAAGGAACAGAACTACTTTAAAATGTCTGCATTAACTCTTTTTTTATTCAGGATTTTTCTGGTCTTTCAAATAATTGTTTTACTGTAAGGCATGTATTTTAAACAAGTTATATGTAAAAAATGACACCCTTCCAGAGCAGTAGAGCAGTATGAGACATCCTGCAGTCCTCAAAACCTTTGCTATTTTTACTGCCACAATAAAAATTGATGCAAAATACATCTCCAGAGTAGATATAAAAAAGCCCACATGTAGTATTTTCAGTGGAAGCTAGCATCTATTGCATTGCCACCTTAATTCAAAGACAGTTTTGTAACCGAGCTGTACAATCAAAGTGTATTTCTTCCCTGATAATTCATGTACTGTAAGATTATCAGCGGAGTTGGCCGTGGAAAAAGTACTACACAATTAATTGTATTACCTGATTAATTCTCTTTCAAATTTTTACCTAAATTTTAATTTTGCCTAATTACTGTATTGTGATCTAAGTCAGCAATCTTACATTAACTATCAACTTAACTTTCGAAGAAATCCTACAAATGCATGATAATGATGAAATTTAAATTACCATCAGTTATTGTGTAATGTCTACATTATGGAGAAACTAACCTTCAGTTTTTTTAATTCCACTTGCATATGTAGCATTGTGTTTTTCCTACTTATTTTTTCAGAGTAAAATTCTCTGCTATTTCTGAACTATAAAAATACTATCAAAAAACCTGTTTCAAGTATTTATTTATTTTCTTTTTATAAATTGAATGATAACTTTGATGAAAATGTGGAAGGAAATACTTCTTGGGAGTAAATTGGCAGCTACTCAGGTTCTTGGGAAAAGCAACTTGTTTTAGAAGTACAGATGCAGAGTGGGAGAACCATTCTCCAATCCTGCTAAACTACAGAAACACATTTCAGTGCAATTGACACAATATCTGTATATTGAGATAGATTCTGGTCTCATATCTGTTTAAAATATTCTTTGCTCAAGCCCTGATCCGCGGCTGACTGATGTCACTGTATAATGACTTCAAGTGGGCTATGGATCAAGGCCTTTTACACAAGTGTGCCTCATGCCACTAGGATGAGAAAGGTTATTTTTACTACATCTTTCTTTTCCTGTGAAACCAGATTAGTTTGGAATGTATTAGAAATGCTTGAACAGAGATGGTCAGGTTTACTTTTTATGGCAATAGTTTTAATTTTAAATATTTCTTATGAATAAAAACAATTTGATAGCAAAATAAAAATTTGCATTTTCCAGTATATTTCGGGTGATCTTTGAGTTTTGGCTGAAGCACATTTTACTTGTACATGTATGTATTTATTGCCTTATTTCTGGAAACAGAGCATTGAAATTTTTATGTAAATAGCAAGCAAAAAGAGAATCTATTATAAAACACAATGTATGACAAATTCATTGAAACAAGCAAAACAATTTAAATAATGGTTATTCAATAAATGTCAGGAAAGCAAGCCCATACCTTCACTGATTGAGACTGCTATGTAACTTGGAAGAAAGCATCGAGGAGGACCTTTTATGCAGGAATATATGGAGCTTGTTCCAGTTGTTAAGCACATAATTAAAAATTCAGCAAGTCTTACCAAAGAGGGTCAATAAACAAATACAATTAAAAACTCAAATCTCTCTTTGCTTTAGCAACATGTACAGAGAGGGGGGGAGATGTTGGGTTTTGGTTTTTTTTTGTGGTGACTCAGAGTAGTTCCAATTAAACTTAGCTTTAACTCTGAGAGATGCAAAGCAAAGCGAGGAGAACTTGTCTGCTCACTCTTAGAGGTTGTTTAACTTACAAACTGGTAGAACTGCTTCTAAGTGTCTCTAATAAAGGAGTACAAAAAGGAAATCAAAGCAGAAGAGATAGCCAGAATGTTACAAATATAACACAGAATCCTTATGTGTTGGTAAGCATCAATAGGTAACAAAGCAAACTTGAATCTATGCATCACTTTTCTTCATCCTGTATGAATTAAACAGGTTGAATTATAAAAAAATCTTGTCATAAATGATCTTAGTTTTCAGAGTTTACAGTGTTTGCATAAATATTATTAATTTAATATCCAGAATAAATAATGCTATTAATTTGAATATCCAGAATCAATGTAGTTTGGTTAAATGATCTATAAACAACAACATTTTGTCAGTGATCAGACAGTGGCAGAATGATACTTCCATGTGTGGAAACTATCCTGTGGCACATATATGGACTGAAATGGTAGAACAGACTTGTCTTATTCAGCTGTGTCTGGGAAGACAATACGTGGGGGAAAAAAACCCATAATTATTAAACATCCTATTCAGATTAACGTATTAGTGTTGGGTCTTTTTAATTGGTGGGTAAGTGAAGAAAGGCTTCTTTTCAGTGGTAAGTGCTTCGAAAATTTTAAGGAATTGAAATGCTTGGAAACGTTTTCCAGCTCACCTACTTTCCTCATCAAGTTTGATTTCCCTATTTATTCCTCTAACTCTCCTAAGTGGCCTTCAAAATGCAGAAGCGTGGATTTATGGTAAACTTCACTGTTGCAGCTCCACTGTGGTTGTTCTGATCATTTCAGGACAAATGCGACAGTTTAAACTAATGAGTGAACATCTATTGTGTTAGTGCTGTTTCCTGGTTATCTAGTTATTATTTATTTCCTGCTTGTTCTATTGTTTCTTGCCTTATGAAGACTCCTGTTTGCTCTGATAAAATTCCTTATAACATAGCTGCAACACCAAGGGTTGGGTAAAGAGGGTCCTCTGAACGATAACACAAAGAGCATACAAAGAATCCATCACAGCAGTCAGTAGTATAATGCAATTTATTTTCACTAGACATCCTCTTCACTACTGGATTAGTCACTTTGCTAATGAGCAAATGACCCATAACTCACAGGAGTGGGAACTTTATGTGCAGGTCTTGCCTTTACCAGTGCGGATGAATTGCAGCATCCTCACCATTATACAATCATTTAATATTTATGGTTCCTTCCCATCTTTCTTGGGCATTCCATGTGTTATGGGAGTTTCGGGTGGGTGAAAAATGCAGGACCCAATGGCAAAAGAGACACTGGGATTTATATTCTTTATTGTACCAGAAAACATTAATAAAAGATGCCATTTTCATCTAGAATCCACCAGGACCTCATAAGCAGACAATGAACCAGTTTTAAAAAGCAATCTTTGTACATGATAATACATTTAGAAGGTGATTTTCTACTACTATATGCTAGGCATCTTTAGAATTTATTGTCCAAATCTCACTTTAGCATGACTTTAACTTTAAAGAGAATTTATCAGGTCATTCTCTGTATGAATGCAGCTTGTCTCCCTGTGCTAGGAGAAGTTGACACTTTGAAATCTAAGAAATTCGGAGCTTGCCAGTAAAAGAAAAGTTTACAGTTTCACTAGAATCTAAGAACTTGTGAAATCTGGTTTTTAAATGCGTTTTGCCTCCCTTTCCTTTATTTCACATATAGAATATATGTGTTTACAGAGCCCTGTGGCATCCCACTCCAAAAGGGAAGGGAAGACCCAAGATTCATAGATGCCTGTGGTCCAAAAGGAACAAAAGTCAGAGGGTCCATAAAGGCTTACTAAGTTTTATTAGTAAATTATACACATGGCATGGAAATTGCTATGTTAGTCCCTTACCTTATAGCATAAACACATGGTGGTAGATTTTGAATACAGGTTAGAGTGAAGTAGAAGAGAGAGAGAATAAAGAGAGGGAAAGAGAGAAAGAAAGGAAGAAAGGAAAAAAAGGAAGGAAGAAAGATAAAAAAGGAAGGAAGAAAGGAAGACCAAGATCAAAGCTGGGTACGGCATTGATCCAGTTGACGGGATGTCAAGGGTCCTGGGGGCACCTCCTGTGCTTCACAAGGGTACCTTTTTATAGACAAGTTTTCCACACTCTGGAGCCAAGTTTATGGCTTTCTATGCAAATTAGTTTCCATGTGCAGTTAGTTCTTCCAGACCTTTCTGCAAACGGGTAAGAGGGCTTCAGCAGTTGTTCATGGTCTTGATCCTCCCCTACTGGATGAGCCTTTGGTTAACAGTTCATGCCTGCTTCCCAACCTTACTCCTGCACTTGCTTGTGCTTATCTCCAGGAGCCAGAATAAGAATGTTTTTTCAAGAAAAGTGCTGCCCTACCTCCATATGGTCCACTTCTCCAGCCACATGCTGTTGTTTCTCACAGAAACAACCCTTGGGTGGCTCCGTGGCTATCTAGCTATCAGTGTATGAGACATACACTTTGGCCGCTTATCTTTTCGGCTTCTTCAAGCAAAAGAAATTTGAGTCTATGACTCTTAAAAACTCAGAGTTCAGAACAACATTCAATTAAAAGTATATGAAATTCAAAATTTTAAGTTGTTGGATCACCCTATGTTATCAGGGAAGCAGAAATGGAGGCAGAAGTATATTCTGTATCTCATTTGGTAAGAAATGATGACAAGATTTCCATACCCATCATTTTTTTTTAACATATTAAAGTAAATTCTAGGACTCATTTTGTCCACTTAATCCATAAATAGTTTGCTACAAACATAATAGATTTTAGCTTTTATAATAGGGCTGAATCTCTTCTGCTGAAATACCCAAGTTAAATTTATCCCTAACTTTATACCTGGCAGATCACAGAAAATCTATCTGCTTGACACAATAAACTCCATGGTAATTAGAAGGCTTATAAGCCCTTTATAAATATTCTAAACCTTTACCTACTTACACAAGGCCAGAAAAAAATATTTTCTCAAATCCTCAGTAAGACCCTGGACCAACTCCCGTTGAAGTCAACTGTACACTTTTCTATTGACTACCGTAGATCTGAAATCAGGAGGTATCTGCAATTCTTTTCTGCTGCTCTGCATCAGTGATGGTTTTGTGCAAAACCTTGGATAAAATGTTGCCAGCGGCTCTCAGGGTAGAATTTAGCTGAGCAGTAAAATGGAATGATTGGCCCACTGCTGTGTTTTGCACATTTTATTGATGTAGCAAGTATTACAGGTGTTAGGTCTATGAATACTTCTGATCTTTCCTGAGTTAATTCTGCTTTCAAATCAAAAGCTCGTGGTTAAAATGAAGTATATTTTAGAAACATTCTACTTGGAGAATTTTCAAGAATGAAAAATCCATCACAGCCTTCAGTAGACAATTTCAGTGGTTAGCTGCCACCACTATTGATCATTTTGGCCTTTTTTTTTAAGTCGAAATTTGTCTAGCTTGAACTTCCATGTGCAGTGTAATGTATTCCTTCATCTGATAGACAGAAGAGTCTTCTGTAATCATCCTTT
>WEIV01025163.1:0-84240 GCA_013390005.1 Calyptomena viridis | reverse complement strand
GTCCAGTCTCCAATTTATGGACAGGCAATAGGAACAAATGCATGGAATCCCAGAGAAGGGAAGGAAAAAGATGTCTTGGTGATTACAGCAGAATTCACCCATGTCTTGTACCCTCAGAAGGCTGATACTGGCTGCACTCTTGAGATTGCCACAAACATTTGTCGCACATTCCTCTGCACTTTTTTGGTCTGGGAAAGACACAGTTAGGTCCCTGCAAGAGCCTTCCCACCACAATTCCAGCAACCATGAGGCTCTTCTTCTGCTGTAGTATTGAGAAATGAACAGAAACAGCAACAAATTCAGAAGGATGCAAGGACAGGCACATGGTGCTCTAGCAGGTACTGTTGGCACAGCTTTCTCTTGCTCTGCTGCTCAGACATAAAGGCATTAGGTGAGCTTGTCTGAGGGAGGCAATGGACAGAGAGAAAGGGAAGTTTCTTTAGGTAATCAAGATATTGTAGGATTTGTTGAGCTATTAGAGGAGTCTAGTGGAGACGAGTTCAACTTAACTGGGGGAAAAGTCATTATGTGTAAAAGACATCTGTAATATGCCTTTTTCTGAGGGAGAACTCTGTTAGTAGGGGCTATGTATTTGGGAAAACTTCTTAACAGAATTTAAAATAATCAACACTTTTGGAATTATGATACCACTTACTTTGACTTTGATACAGAGTGCATTTATCTTCCCTTCTTTATTTGTATAAATTTGTCAACACCTTATCTGGAACAGAAAAAACTGTAATGCGTCTTTTTTTAGTTCATAAATAAGAAAGCTCTCTCTTTATACAGCAATGAAGATGGGAAACTGTACAATATAATTCTAATACAAATGGTATAATAAAAGTTCACTTCAAGAAGAAATAAGTGAAAAAGAGAAAGTAAATCTGTCAAATATACTTGGTAAAGAGAAGTAAAAATACTTGACATCAGATTGCTATATATTAAGATGAGCAGCTACTACCTCATTTGTATATAGCCAGTGTTTCTTTACGCATCAAAGGTCCATTGTCTGTTTTAAGAACATATATTACAAGGGCAGCTGTTCAGTAATGGCATCATCAGTACTGTGTGAATATAGTACAAGTACTGCTATAAATGCAATACCTGATGAAGTTCTTCAAACTACCAAGTAACAAGAAGGCATATCTTTGTTTTAGACTGACAGTTTAAAAAACTGATCACAGCTCTACTCTCCAGTCACTAGCCTAATGCTTTCGACAATATCTTGGGGTGTCTAAGGCTTTTTTCTCTACTCCTCAATAACTGCCAAAAACATTGGATGCTTCACTGTTCAGTCTGAATTTGTTAGGTGCCCAATGTTAGTTTTCAAACACCTTTAGAAACTCTGAGTCTGGAAATTTTAGTGACTATTTTTTTGCTGAGCTATTTTATGACCTAATTCAAAGGGATCTAAATGCCACCTAAGTCCTGGAAGACTAATTATCTTTCTTTTGATAATAAACAAAAACATTTTTTCCATCACTATCTACTCCTCAAAGAAAGCCCAGTTAGGAAGTTGACATAATTTACATTCTTGCCTACCCTCTTGCTGGGAACCATGCAGTGGTACTCCTATTCCAGCATCAGTAAGATGGATGAAGAATGTGCCCTTGGTGGTGGTCCAAGCATCTAATATTAGGAAGCACCTAACGTTTACCACTCTTGTGAATGCTATAGGTTCAAACCTGTGCAGGGTCTCTGATCCCTGTGAGAGCATTGCAGAGAAGATGGTGAGTGTGTTTTCAGTTGTGCTTTGGGCTGTTTGAACCTGTTGTTTCATTTTTTGTTCAGGTGGTGTCAGCCAAAGAAGGCTTCCTCATAGTTCTGTGGATACCACTCCACCAAAATTGACTGGACACTCTTGAACTGAACAAACTGAGCTGGTTCATAGGTAGAGCAGAACTGGGCCTGTCTGACTGCAGAAGTGTCAAGGAGCTCAGGCAGCTTCTGTAGCAGCTCTGGGCAGCTGCCCTTGCAGCATCAGCTCTCTTCCCTCCACTGAATTCATAGGGATCTCACACAGCACTCAGCTGGGTATGCTCATGTCTTCTTATTAGTGCTGGGGGCCTTCAATCACAAGGCTTCAATCTTCAAGCTCCATAGCAGGAGCTTGCCCCTTGTGTGATTGCCCCAGGACATTGTGTGAGTTTTCTTTGGTGATGTTTTTGATGTCTTTCTTCTTCTTATAATTATATTTAATGTCAATTAGAAAAATAGCATGAAATAAAATGCACAGATGCAGAGACTACACTTTATGCTATACCCACACCTTCTGGAGATTGCACTAGTGAGAGAACTTGGAGCCCTTGCAAAGTGTGGGACTGGATGATAACTCCCCTGCCCTAGCATAACTCTGCCTGCAATAGCCTGATCCAAGTGTCTGCCAGGTACCCTGTGACTTTGAGACATCACTTTACACAGATTTTCGTGGACTTCCAGTGTAAAGTGACTTTTCAGGGTAAAGCAGGCCAGAGCCTGCTGGAGAGGGATTCTCTAGCATGGTGCTGACAGTGTGTGATGTGTGACATGGAAGGGGGTGTGTTGACACGTGGATGCCAGCTCATACAAGGACCTATGGAAGAGTTTTACAGGATCGCTCAAGGCAGAATCAGCCACAGCCAGGTGGTTTATTTGTCAAGTGTCCTTCAGCAAACTGGCCTATCAACTGTGCTAAGATTTCCCTCAACAGGAAAACAAGTAATGTACTTGAGAAGGGATTTGGGTGTGAACTAGCATGGATACAGTAAAGATGTTGGGGTGACCACTAATAGCATCTAGTGTCACTGCCTTTGGTGCAGAGTTAAACCCAACTCCTACACTCTTAATATTCCCACCTGTCTATCCCAACAAGCTGTCATCTGAATTTGATGGTGCTTTCAACCCAGGCTGACAATCCTGTCACAGAATTTGGGTGGCAGCTCTAGCAGTCACTTTCCCTTCAGCTGACGCTTAGCCAGTTCTGCAGTTAGAGAGGATGTCAGGGAATACCATTCTCTGGCCCTTGATGTTCCTCTAACACTTCATCACCATTATCCCTTGGGATGCAGAAATCTAATGCGTTTTCCCAGAATTCGGTGGAAAAGAGTTACAGTCAGATTTGCCAGAACTGAATGTGGTAGGGATGGCCAAAACAACAGAAGGGCTTCTGTAAGTATATAGATGACAAAAGGAAGGCTAACAAAAATGTGAGCCCACTTCTGGAGATTGGAGACTTGGTTTTGCAGGACATGAGGTACTGCATGCCTTGTTTACCTCAGTTGTTACCAGAAAGAATGGCCTTCAAGAATCCCAGATCCCAGGGACCAGGGGAAAGGTTGGAACAAGAAAAATGTACCCTTGGTGGAAGAGGATAAGGTCTCAGAGTACTTAAACAAACCAGGCATACATAAGTCCATGGGGCCTGATGGGATACAGCCACAAGTGCTGAGGAAGCCAACAGCCATCATTGTGAATTGTGAGGCCACTTTCAATGATCTTTGATCAATCGTGGTAATTGGGAGAACAGTTCGAATGCTGGAGAAAAGCAAGTATCATTTCAATCTTCAAGAAGGGCAAGAAGGACTCAGGAAACTACAGGGTCCCTTGGTCCCTTGGAAGGTGATGGAACCATCCTAGAAATAATTTCCAGGCACCTCAAGGACAAGAAAATAATCAACAAGTAGTCAGCATGGCTTTGTCAAAGGGAAGTCATATTTGACCAATTGGATGACCTTCTCTGCTGAAGTGACTGGCAGGATAGATGAGGGGAGAGCAGCATATTTTCAACCTGGACTTCAGTAAGGCTTTTGACACTGTTGAATTATGAGTTGGATGAGTAGACAGTGAGATGGATTGAAAACGGGCTGAAATGACTGGGCCCAGAGGATAGTGGTCAGTCTCATGAAGTCTAGTCAGAGGCTCCTAACTAGCAGTGATCCAATCCTGTTTAACATCTTTATTAATGATCTGGATGATGGGGCAGAGTGCAGCTTCAGAAAAATTGTAGATGACACAAAACTGGGAAGAATGGCTGATATACCACAGGGTCATACTGCAGTCCAGGGGGACCTTGACTGGCTGGAGAAATGAGCTGCCAAAAACCTCATGAAATTCAACAGGGGGAAGTGAAAAGGTCTGCACCTGGGAGGAAAAACCCCCGATATGAGTGCATGCTGGGGATTGCCCAGCTGGAAAGCAACTATTGGTTTCCAGCAGGGTCAAGGAAGATGATCATTTTCCTCAGCACTTGTGGCATTGTCCCCAACACAAGAGGGCTGCTGTGTCCAGTTCTGGGTGCCCCAGTACAAGAGAGACATGGATATGTTGGAGAAACTCCACTGAAGGGCCATGAAGATTATTAAGAGACCGGAGCAGTTTTCATATCAGGACAGGCTGAAAGAGCTGGGAGTGTCCAGGACGGAAAGGAAAAGGCTCAGGGGGATCTTATCAGTGTATACAAATACCTGAAGGGAAGGTGCAAAGAGGACAAAGCCAGGCTCTTTTTAGTGGTGATCAGTGACAAGTGGCAATGGGCACAACCTGAAACACAGGAGGCTTTTCTTAAACATAAGGAAATACTTTACTGTGAGGATGATCGAGCTCTTGCACAGCAGTGTTGTGGAGTTTCTGTCCTTGAAGATATGCCAGTTGTCCAGATGTGGTCCTGGCTCTAGGTGTCTGTGCTTGAGCAGGAGTGTTGGACCAGCTTTTAGAGGTCCCTTACAACCCCAAGCACTTTGTGTTTTTGTGAAGTTTATGCACCTAAAAGAATCACATTCCCTCAGAAATCCTAATGGTTTGAGAAGAACCAAGCCAATGAAGATGACATGCCACAAGTGCAGCACTGTTACGTGCACTCTGGGTCAGCTGGTCAGCTATGCTGGGTGGGTAAGAGGAGGTTTTAAGAGAGCCATGGACCATCAAGTGAGGGTAAATCTCGCAGCCAAGGCAGGTTGAAACTTGTCACAGCAGTGACAAAGAGTAGTGTTTCTGAGGACTATTAGCCAGAGTTAATGTTTACAGTAACATGCTTTTTCATAAAGGAAGGGGTCAAATTAGGAGCATGGGCTACTGTATTTTCTTTCTTCAGCAGTTGGGGATCAAAACACACTCTTACCATGTAAATGAGGGGTGAAATAACAGAGCCTTTTACACTGTTTTTTGAGCAGACAGGATTACAGCACAGATTGTGTTGTGAAACAAAGAATAGCTCCACAGGAGCCATGACTCTTCCCATGAATCACTCTGCCTCCCTCTCCCCTTCCCATATATCCTTTCCTTTCATAATTTTTCTTGAAGGTAAATTTCTTCTAGATGAGAATGCCATACTAACCGAATAGCTAGACTTAAAAATGGCTAAAGTTGGCCATTTACTAGCTACAATTTTATTTAATAAGTAGTGACTGATAATGGTTATTTGCCTTCCTACTTGGAGAGAGAAAACACACTTTAAACATAGCCATATGCATTCTCAAAATTATAAAAATATCCTTCCTCTAAAGTGCCAAATAGTAATAAAGTCATAATACACCTCCAATATCAGGAGAGAAAGTAAGGTGGAGGTCTTGGAAAGATGGGGTATATGTTTTTCTGCATAATGTTCTTTCAACAACAGTTTTGTGTGAAGAGAAATTGCATATGAAGCCATGCTGAAATTTACAGGAACTGTTTCGGAGAACCTGAAATACAAGAACAAACACAAGATTTCAAGTAAAAAGGTTACATCCCATTTAAAAATAGAAAGAAACAAGCTAATGAAGTTAATTCATATTAATATGAGTGAAAAAAGGATTACAGGTGCATCTAAGTACCACTTGGAGAGCATTAATGGACATTTTTTCTCTACCGCTTTCCCCAGGCAACTCGTTAAATACTCCCTGATATGTTTTGAAGTGGGTGCTTCCTTTTGTGCATCCAAGGTGCTCAGTTCATATTCTCAAGGGCTGGTTTGGCTCCCTTGAGCAAAGCAGGAGCAGTCATGAGTCTGCCCTGATTTGCCCTGACTGGAGTAGCTTTTTAGGTCTGAGCCTAACATCAAGTGATTTACAACATAAAGTAACAACAAAATCTTCTTTTTCCTGACCTTCTATCCTAGGAATAGGGACACAGCAGTTAGCACAGAAAGATAAAACAAGAGAAATGTTATCTATCTGCTGAAGACCCTTTTTCTCTCACTGAAATGTTCAGTGGCTGGCCATGATCTGGTCCAAAGTATATTCACTTGCAATAATACTGACAGATATTATGTGTCACATATCACTTCACAATAATTTCCCGGATTCAGCAATTGTTTCATTAATGTTTTGTTTCAAGTCTTCAAAAATGCTTAAGTGAACAATCTGATTTTTCATGCATGTAAGTAGTTTTACGAAGCTGTGGCACTTTTATACAAGAGATGATGCTTTAGGAGCTCACTGCAAGATGAACATCTGCTATAAATACTATTTCTGTGTTTGTACTCTTTAAAATGTGAACACGTAACACATATATTCCAAGTATTTTTCTGGGAATTGTTTTTTCAAATTATTCTTACTGACTTATTGAATCACAAAATTGTTTCATTTGGAAAAGATATTTAAGATAATCAAGTCCAAGCGTTAACCCAGCACTGTCAAGTCCACAATTAAACCCTGTCTCCAAGTGCCACATTTACATATCTTTTCAGTACCTNACACAGCACATCAAGGTTGATCAACTTGTTAATGTGAACATTTGAGAGAAGAGCAATTACAGCAATAAAGGTTCTGACACGTAAATCAAAGTAGTTGGGTTAGACTAAAAGAATACTGTAAAACGCCCATGTGCTCAACTTTGCGGACAAAATCTGTATTATTTGAGGATGAGGGGCTAGTGATCACATAATTAAGGACTGCGAGGGTGCAAGCACACCTGGGTTAGCATGAGTTTGGTTGCTGGTTATGTGAATGTGGCTTTCACTGCACAGTCAACCCCAGGAACCCCATGCTCCTGGGGAGACTGGGAACAGATGCTTTGCTGTTATGTAGATTCTAACTGTTTAGCTAACAAAATTAGTGAGAGCTTTTGGACAGGATTTAGCCAAAATGTGAGGAATCTTTGGATCCCTACTTAATTATGATCTGCTTTGTTACAGTAGCAGAAATAGTGCTGGACAAAAAGAGACAATTCTCATAATAATAAGAGTATACACTCCTACCATTGTTGTATTTGTATTCTTCCTTCTTAAAAGTAGCTGCTGCATATAAAGCATCCACAGTAAATCCAAACAGTGGGATGGAGACAGAGATTGACTAAGTGAAACCTGCCATAAGTGTGCACCCAAGAGATCAACTGAAATCAATTTGTCTTGCAGAGGTAGGTGGTTATACACAAAAGCTGAGAAAAATCATACTGGAAGGCACGGGAACACTTTCAAACAGAAAAACTGGGGTTTTCTACTGCATATGCCCGTGCTACTGGAGTGTGTGTATGTATGTGTGTGCATGCCTGTGAGTCATGGAGAGACAGAGAGTGGAGGAGAGAGAACAAGAGAAAGGGTGAAAGAAGAAAAGGAAGAAAAAAGAAATCACTAGAGACATGCAGATGCAAAAGCACAATGGTTGTATAAAATTATTTTGAGCTTTTCATATGACTTACATAATTCTCAAGTAGAAGAAAATAGGGCCATAATTTATGCAGTTCTCCCTAGCAAGTAAAAAAAAGTTATTTTTACAACTCCCTATATTGATTTTATTTTTAGAACACTTTCTAAAATAAGTGGAGAATTCAATCCTACTCTCTGAGGCATGTCAATTTGTGCCCACATAGTCGATGGAAAGATTGAACCCTAAGTGCAGATCATGACATTCTGCTGTGATAAAAGCTGTTTCTGTTTGCTTTAAAACTCATCTATAGTGGTAAATGCCACCTTTGACACATTGGGATAAGTACAACTACCTCTATCGCATCCAGGGATTGCAATACACTGGAAGTTGTTTCTGGAAGTTACCTGACTCTCTCCAGTCATATAAGTTAATTTTCCCTAAGTGTTTTAATACAGGAGAAAGCAGTCACATTATAGACACAAATAAAATTCACTTGCCAGGATTTCTTTCAGAACATGATACCAAGTAACAAAAAATAATACATCTCAAGAGAAAATCAGTCTGTGATCTACTTTGGGATGTGCTTTTTGCTAACTCTATTCAGGAAAAGCCTTGAATTTTTGCTTAAATCTTTCTTAATTGTGCCTATAGGCATTGCTTAATCAGTGCTGTGGTAAATAGCCATTCCCCCAACCACTGCCCTCCATGTTTGGTGCATGTAAGGACATGTATATATTAGTAATTAAGATCTGGGCAGAAAAGTGTCCTTTGGCGTACTCTTTTCATTGCCTCCCAGACACTGGCTTCTTCTTGTACCATCAAATGGACTTGTTTCCACTGTTACTAAAGTCATTATGGCTATGAAAGCAGAACCACAAGCTGCCAGAACCATCTAAATCAATGATAATCTGTTGCTCAATGAATCTGAACATTTCTTACTTCATTATCTTTCCAGATATGCTGCCAGTGGCATATTTCTTTTTGTATGGTGTGAAAGCTCACAGAGGGCAGCAGGGCAGCAGACTGCCTTCCAGTGACAACTTGTGGAACTTTTCCTACTGTCTCTTTTATCTTCCAGATGCCTCCTGCTTCACAAAGCTATTCACAACCTTGGGCCTCCCAAGGAAGCCTGCATACTTGCATACCTGCTTTTTATTGACTTTGGTGGCTACTATATCTGTTATATATTAATCAGCTTTTGGATGGGGAACCAGCTGTCTTGCTTGTCTGACTGAGGTTCTGGTCTCCATGGATGCTGCTCCTTGAAGTGGTTGGTGCCATGTCAAACTACATGGCAGGAACAAATTCTCTTCCTCTCTAGCCATGTTGGCTGTTCAGACCTTGTCTGCCACAAGGATGAAGAACTGTCAGGTTTCCACTCCAAAAATCATTCCTGCTCCCTCCTCTGTGATTCCCTCCCACACTGCCCTAGTTTTTAATCATGCTGGAAAATGCATGTAAGCATCTAAAATTTCCTTTCTGTGTAAGAGAATGTGCCCTTGTTAACATCCCAAGATCTTTAACAATTCTAAAAATCCAGGTGAACACTAAAAAAATTGTGACTATTGACAGGCAGTCTGACAATAAATAAGTGAAAATGTCTGTTTGTTAAAATTTTGTCAAGAAACTACTTTTGTCCCCGGGCAATATTTTATTACTCTTCTTGCATGCCTTGGGGTGTTTCCTTCTGAGCTGGCTATAAAGTTCTATAGATACAACAATATATATGCACACAAGCATTATCTATTTACCTCCTGTTTGCTAAACCTGGAGTAATTTATGTAATTATACACATAATATATTTTATCCAAATACACAAAGAATATTTTTTTCTAAATGCCACTTAGTATCTAGATTTAACTTAAACCACTACTTAGTCTATCTTCCTTAATAGGATACTAAAAAGGAATTTTATGACAACATTATCAGTAGCATTTTGCTGATAATTAGAATAACAATAATAATACCGAGATATTTTTTCAGTAATAATGGTGTTATTAATGAGATTTTTATGAAAGACAGACTTCTTTAGTATAATTATGAAAATTGATCTTTTTCATTTTACTTATTCACTGAAATCAGATAAGTGGCTTAACTACATGTATTATTTCTAATAAATATTCAAAAGAATGCATTTAAACAAGGCACCTCATTCTATTCTTGCTCATATTCCTTGCATTTAAATAAAAGTGTAATTGCTCTGCTTTTTTAAACTGCTAGTTTGGATTAGCTGTCTAACCTGTATAGTGTAGCTGTTTTCTGTTTGCATTTTTAATAGCTTTATTACCATTTGGTGAAGCCTTAATTTCTCACTCCCTTGAAGAGTCCTGCCTTTAAGTCAGCTCTACAATTTAACCAGCAATAATCTGTCAAGATAAGATAAAGACCTACACCAGATGAAATGCAGTATTTTTGTGTAGCATTCTGTCATTGTTAAAGGAAAGATCTGAGAATGTCAAAATGTAACACTTGAAAGTTTAATAAACTTTGTAGCATAATTTTACAGTTCACATTTTAAAATAAATTGTTCTAGAATACATTAGCTTGTTCACTAGTGAAATCAGTTAAATATCTATATAAATATGTTTGGGTGAAGGGAGCCAACAGTTTCTCAACAAGGATAAAAGTTCTTTCAGTTTTCAAGTCTCAGATTAAGTCATTTCTGAAAAATCCTTGCTTCAGTTCAGTTCTATTAACTCTGCAGTTTCCTCGTAGTTCCTTCATAATATTTGGCCATAACATCACTGCAGAGGCTGATTAAATATTACAAACATTCTTATTTTCAGAGTTGATAATACTGAAGCAATTGAAGTGAAGCGCACTTAAATCCTTGCTTTCAGGATTTATGCTGTTCTTTGAGTATTCCTGTTTCTTTTCACATTCCTGTTTCACTTATCCATGTAAATAATTTTTCTTTTTTTAAAAAAGAAATATATGAAGATGAGATCCTAAATATATGTCAGGGTAAAATAGTAACTGGACTATGTCAGGTATGTATGAACCAGTGCATTTATAGGACAGAAGAATGAGTTTCTCAGTTCTATCTTTAGCCGAACCTGCTATTCCACATGCAAAGGGACATTAATGCATTTCATCTAACCAGGCATATTCAATGAAGACATAGAAGCATGGGCTCTGTGAGCTACTCCCAAGTTCATGAGGGTACATATAGGGTCCATGGCTGGGGAGGAAAAACCAGAGCACTATGTGCAGAACTGTTTGGGAAGCCTTCTATTGAAATTCTGCACCCCTATGCCCGCTGGACAGCTTCAACTGTGCTGTGATCTTTCAGGTCAACCCAGGACGAGAGGAAGCCTTAGGATTTTACACCCAAGCTTTTATATATATGTGTGTATGTCTGTATATATATGTATATATATTTAGTAACAGACCTTTTATGAATACTTTTTCCTTTTTTTTCCTCCCTTAAATTAAAACTGCAGTAAGTAAAAAGCCAGTACTAGTAGCAGTTTGCAGGCATTCAGCTCAGCTCAGTTCATTCCTTGAACTCAAGCTGTTGTCTTTCTCCACAATGACAAGTCCTCCCCTCTGAGACTGGTTAAACTTTCTCAGGGCTAAAACATAGAAATGGTTCCATTTAGATGAACCATCATTTCGAAGTGAAAAATATCTGATTTGCTGCCAAAATCCCCAGTCTGCTTAACGTAAGTGTTCCATGTTCCTGAGCTAGTTCTGCACTGAACTATATTAAGAAGCAGCACAAAATGCTCTTTTGGAGGGCTCTGAAGGTTTGGCACCCTGTATTTATTGCAAATATCACAGTATAGTGTATTTTTATTTCTCACAGTCAGTGACTTATTAACTGCAACGCCATCACTGAATAGACTTTGACTTATGAAAATCAGGCCTGAGACTGAAAAGGTTGCTAATAATTCAGCTCTACTTTGACAAAAACTTGGTAGTTCTGAGGGCCTTGGATATTAGTTATGAGGAAAATAATCTGATTCTCGGAATAAATAGGGAAGATAGTTCTGCAACAAATGTATCTACTCTGTGCTTCATCAAACATGCTACTGCCAGAAAATCTGTTCCAATTTAAGGTTAGAGCCATAGGACTGTTCTGTTTTGCTCACATGAGAAAGGTCTGTATAATGTGGTCTTTCTAGGAAAAGCACTGAGATACAAACTTCACATTTAAGAAATAGGTACATTGAAAATGAGGGTCCTAAGTCCATCATTAGGTCTTAAAAAAGTACTTGGGACTTATGAAATATTTATTAGTGGTTGCTACTTCATGGCAACCATGGAAGGCAACTCAGTGACAGTCATTATCCCTATTCAATAGGGATAGTAGTTCTTTTTCTATATGGATATTTGGGAGTTTGAAAGTGGAATAAAGGCAGATCATGGGCAGTATTCCAAGCCCATAGCCTATGACAAACCAGGAGTGAGCCTGCAGTGGGTACTGCTTTAAAAAATGCTGAATATCTGCTGAAACATACTTGCTACAATCATGGATCTCCGTTGAACAAAGCATTTAATCGCATTCCTAAGTCCATACTTGTGCTTAAGGCCTGATCTGTGTCTGAAGGAGTTTTCGGAGCTGCAAACTGACATTCCTAGGCTCCAACTACCTCTGGAAGACACAGTTTAGACTAGGAGAAAGGGTTCTTGGGCAACTGAATCAGATCAGCTAACAAGACCACGAAATACATGGGATGAAAGTTCTTGTCTGCCAGTGTCAGGGGCCAGGAGATTATCATCTCTTGTGTGGAGCCTTGAAGCTGCGTAAAATGTCCTCTCTTAAAGCCATGCTAAATGACAGTGGTACTCTGCTGAGAGGCTGATCCCTGACCATTGTGGGAGGTTATTGCTCCAGCAGCTGTCTGTGTGAACAATTCTGTACAGCACTTTGGCAGAAAGCAGCCAGGTTAATGCCAGCTGCCCAGCTCATAGAGGCCAACCCAGGCAGCTTTGCCCACAGAGCAGCAACAATGGTGACCTCCAGGAACAGGCTGGTAACACCCTTGTGTGACACAGCTCTTCCTACAGTAAATATGGACTTTTAATCTGATTATTTTCTCCACAGTCTGAAGTGAGGAATGGATGCCAACATCTTTCCCAACTAGCAGCCCAAGCCTACATCCACCTGGAAAAGCACATATACAAGTACGAATCAAGATAGAAGAAAGGGCAGGTAGACCTCCCTCTGAGCAGGAGGAGCAGTTCACCTGGTGGAGCTGAAGCCAACTGGACACCAAACTTGCCCAAAAGCCTTCTTGAACTGCAACCTTACAGCTGCTATCTCAAATTGGTCTTTAAACGAGATCTCACATCCCATATTTTTGACAAGTCTCTCCACACCAAAACAACTTGAGTTTCAGACTAGTCCAGGCTGGAAACACATGTACCTTTGAGGTTAAGGTAATGTAATTTTTTGTTTTTTAAAAAGTAGGAGCACTACCCCACATGTGTGTGATGTGACTGCACGTGTTAATTAAAGGTGTAAAAAATGATTACAGCAAAATGCTCTAACTTGAGTAACCACAGAGAAGCCAAGGGGCTCATGGTTCTATAACAAGTTCATGCAGAAAATCACAAGGCAGTGTGACAGCTGGAGTGAGGAAAGACTTGTGGCAATATTTTTTTAAGAATTGCATGATGAAAAGATCATAATAAATATTAACAATGGGGTTTGGGTGTTTTTTTCTTTTTTTCTTTCCCATGACATAAACAATGGTACTCTGGTCATAAGCCAAAACCTGACAAAGGTCCAAGGTTGAAAAGGGTTTCTTTGAGCCTGTCTTCCTGGTATAATTATTGTAGGTTCAGAGGAACCAGATCTGGAGTGTTGTAAAACTCAACACAATGAACTTGACAGACAGCCAGATTTCTGTTTTCAGCCAGTTTAGGGTTACTATAATCTCATTATTATGCTTGAAAGACGACAAGTAATAGAATCTCAGGTAGCTGTTCTGTCTTTACTCAGCCGCATCTTCTCTTTTATGCCAATTTCCCTTGATTACCTGAACTAGTGAGGCTCGGTTTTCAACCACTTATCTTCCAGCAATAATCATCTGATCAACCTTACAAGGTTCTCACTGCACTCAACGGTTTTAGTGGGTCAAGCGTTAAATTAACCCTTTAACCATATCCCAGGAGAATACAAAACTTATTAAAAAACAATTTACTATTCAGTCATTCTTAACTTTGGTGAGAAGGAATTCTTTAAACAGATTTGCTTGTTGTTTCACCCACTCATATCTGGGTTTGCTGCATCTTTACCCTTCCTTACATATGAAATCTTTTTAAAGCTTCTGCTTTAAGGAAATATTCTTCTGGTTTCTCACTTCCACAGAAACGTAAAATGAAGCCACAGGAAAAGCTCTGCATATCTTATGGCCTATTTTAAGGCAACTTTTCACAAAGATTACGTTAATTTTTCTGGGTATAGAAGAACAAGTCTACAAAGAAATTGCTCATGTCAGTCAATGTTGTATCTTGTAAAAATTGTAAGGCTTGTGAAACTTTTGTGGACCCATCTATATGATGGGAAGGGTTTGCAACTCTGGTATGGGAGCTACAGCAGGGAAGCAACCACGCAGGAGGTCACTTACTCATGTATATCTGTGTTGGTGTACAGGGCAGTCAGCAGCTGTGCTGCCACTCCAAGCCTCCCCAGAAGACTCTGGAGTCCCCTCTGGGAGGAGGCTGGAGGCAGGAGCCCAAGCAAAGCTCTCTGGCTTTATCCTTCCCCAGGACAGTGCACAGCCAACAGAAATAAGTCTTCTGCCTTAACTCAAAACTGGGGAAACAAAAGAATGTGTGAGAGGATGTAGTTGTGAAGAAGCAGCCTTGACAAAGCTGCTCCTAGGAGTAGGTCTGCAGTATCACAGAATTACACCATGAGGAGGGGCTTGAACAAGATGCAAATGGCATCAGGGGCTTTACTAGACCTCAGTTTTCTTGCAAAACTAAGGGCCCCTGCACACAAGAACTGCTTTAGTAGAGCAGCATATCCATTCCAAAATGGGGCAAACTCTCCCTTTCAGCAATGCTCCAGCAGCCAAAAGAGAAGAGAGCAGAAATATTTCTTGTAAACCAAGGTGAGAAAGAGCCTCAATTTACCAGCTGTTATGAATGAAGGGTATGATACTTTCCGGAGCTGCTTCTTACAACAATACATAGTAGAGATGCCCAGGGTGTATCCTCTCTATCTTTAACCAATTTTTGCTCACTCAAAATTCTCGCTGCTGTTCACAGGGGTATTGTCAGGAAACTACTTGAATGAAAGATGGAATTTTTTACAGAGACATCTTATACAACATTTTCATCACCTTTAGTTTGTACAATCCCATCTGATCTTTGATGACAACTGGAACTGCTTAAGGGACTTTAGTAGCTCAGGTTACTATTAACCTCAGACTGAAAGGACTATAAAATCTACTGTGTATGTTAGTCATTACATGTCTGTATAAAAATAATGTGGTGATTTCAGTCTGTTTATAATATATTGGTCTTTTACAGAGGGTGAATGGAAAGAAAGAAGAAGCAGTGCTTAAACATTAGATGGTGTGAAGATTTTGGGTAAGTGGGCTTTTAGGAGGAGTCTAAGACAAACTTCCAGGCCCTTACACAGAAAAGAATGACACAAGTGACGAGGACATTGAGCACAGCCAACCTGCTGGGCAGAGCACTGCCAATAGTTAGCCAAGAGAAATGCCAGATAGAGAAATGCATCTTGGGGCTCAGTCCTCTGCAAAACTTCAGGATCTTACTGTTGTCTGCTGTGAAGGTGCCTTGTCTTTGAAGTATTCCCATGGTGTGGCATGTTTCTTATGAAAGGATTATTCTACTCTATTAAAGCTCATCACTATTTCTCTTCAAAATACAGGCATTAGAGAAGATGTGGTGGTGACTTTTCCACATCATTTCTAGTGGGCAGGACACCACTTCTTCCCCCAGGACACCAAGGGTTAGAGTTCAGTGACTCTCAGTGTGCAAGTGTTTGATCTCAGATCTCCTTTCTACAAGTTCTTGGATCATCAGTCCACACACAAGTATTTTTCAAGCAGAAAAATCTATATAAAGAGATATTTTTCCCCAGTAATTACTAAAAGAATGTGTATGGCTGGAGCTTTACATGTGATTGGTGTTTGAGAGTCGCATCTTCAGTCACTTTCTGTGCAAGTTCTACTAACAAATGCCCAAGACCAACCAATATTGTATATATGTCAAAGACGGGATTTTCCTGAAGAAAAACAACAGTGAAAATATAAAATTAAATGTTAAAAAAACCCAAACAAAACTCAAGGGCAAATTTTCACAAATTAAACTAAAAAGAAAAGGCAAGATTCACTTTCCAAACATAGACATAGAGTGTCACTTCAAAGCATTTCCCCTAGTCTTTGGTCAACCATTTTAGATGCCAGTGCCAGATGTTGGCAGATATATTAGAAACCATCTGAGTTACCTACACTCCCTTATAGGGGCAGATGGAGGCAACTAAATAGGTACTCTGCACACTTAAAATAGCTCTAAACATTTCTGTATAGGCAACTGAATCTCACACCTTTATTGTTTTGCCTTTGACATCAGAGCTGTATTTTATAAAAACATTAAATTAATATCTTTTTCTTTTCCATCAATTTCCATTTAAGACAAAAAAAATATTGTTTCTTCTTCATCAGTTGTACTGTTGCAGATCCCCCCCCCCAAAAAAAAACCACATTCCTGTAAGATCACCAGGGAATAGATGTTTGTATGAAGCCAACATATGCATATGAAAAAAAACAGAAAGAAAAGAGTAATGTGACATTTAAATTAGTTCTGAAGACAAATGAAAACTGTTTAATTTTGAAAGGAAAACTAGATAATTTCTATTTATGGAAATGGACATACGAGTAATTAAAAAAAAGAAAGGACAGATAAAATAAAGCAAAGAAAGAAATTGCTGCAGTTTACAGACATGTATCAATGCACATTGAGCCCTGGGAAAAATGGATTGAGAGCAGTCCTGGGAAGAAGGACCTGGGGGTGTTTGTGGAAGAGAAGCTCTATATGACTTGGCAGGGCATGCTTGCAGCTCAGAAGGCCACCTGCACCTGGGGTGCATCAGAAGAGATGTGACCAGCAGGTCAAGGGAGGTGATTCTGCCCCTCTACTCTGCTTTTGTGAGACCCCCACCTGGAGTGCTGCATCCAGATCTGAGTCCCCCAACATAGGAAAGACATTGACCTGTTGGAACAAGTTCCGAGAAGGTCACTAAGTTGATCAGAGGGCTGGAACACCTTTCCTGTGAAGACAGGCTAAGACAGTTGGGGTTGTTCAGCCTGGAGAAGAGAAGGCTCAGGAACATGTTATAGCACCTTCCCAGTACCTAAAGAGGGCTTGCAAAAAGGCTAGAGAGACACTTTTCACAAGGGCATATAGGGCATATAGGACATATAGGACAAGGGGGGGATGGTCTTAAACTGAAAGAAAGCAAGTTTACATTAGCTAATAGGAAGAAATTTTTTATTATAGGAGTGGTGAGACACTGGAACAGGTGGCACAGACAAGTTGTGGACTCCCCATCCCTGGAAGTGTTCAAGCCAGGCTGGATGAGGCTCTGAGCAACCTCGTCTAGTGCAAGTTTCCCTGCACATTGCAGGGCGGATGGAACTAGATGATCCCTTCCAACCCAAACCATTCTGTGATTCTATGTTTCTGAACAGCCACACTTCAATATAACAAGGTGACACACAAAATTCATATTCAACTTCTTCTCAAAGGGCTAATGTCTTTCTGAGCTTTCTGGAAGATTCTTAGGAGTATCTTACCCAAAGTTTATGGCCTATATTTACCTGACCCAACACAAACATCTGTAGTTCTTCACCCAAGACTTTCTTTGTAGACAATGGGAAAAGACACATCTAGGGGTAATTTTGTCTGAATAATTTTAAACACATATTTTGAAGATGTACATTCAAGATGACTTGTGCCCATGAAGATTGTGGAAAAGGGAGAAAGTCCCAAAATATTTGTAGGGCCTTGGTCTTGTCAATCAAACTGTAATTAGCAACATGACAACTCCATTCAAAGGGCCCTTTCAGTCTTAGAATCAGAGAACAGTTTGGTTTAGAACTCTAACTCCGTGCAATGAGCAGAAGCATCTTCAACTTGATCGAGTTGCTCAGAGTCCCATCCAACCAGACCGTGAAAATTTCCAGGGATGGCACATTCACCACCTCTCTGTGCAACCTGTGTCAGTGTTTTCCATCCTCAGTGTCAGAGTCTGTTTTTCAGTAAAACTTACAAGTTATTACTCTGTTGGGAGACCATTGAGTCCATTTCATTCTCCAAAAGGCATAAAGTGCCTGAAACTTGTCAAATGCAAGATTCTTCTTATGTAGTCTACCACAGTATACCTCTGAGCCAACTTTGGATTAAAGGCCAGAGTCTTATTTCCTTTAGCTTGAACAAAGTTCCCTGTAATTTAAGGAAATGGCTTGTAGTTAAAGGATAAAAAAGTGGCAGTAAACAGTATCCAAAAACTATACTAAAAAGTGCTCCAGAAGAAGGGGTGATTTTCTACTATACAGAGTGGCTACATTATAACACCTAGCATAAAATCAGTGCAAAATCTTAGCAATTTAAAAGTATTTTCAAAATAAAAATACATTGCAGTACACAACATGCAATTCGGACATTGTATTTCTGTTTTTTAAAACTAATTTTCTGCTTTATGCACACACAGAACCTTATTGAACTGAAAATGTCTTCTGTAAGACAGCAGTGTTTCCTAGGTTTTTAAATGGGATACAAGTTCTTACCCACATAAATATTTTGGAATTCACCTTGAACCACAAAAAAAAGGTTTAAAGGAAGCTCTTCTTAAATTTTGTTAAATCTATCCACTGTGAAGACAAAACTTTTAAGGGTGAATAACCTGAAAATAGTCAAAACATAATCAGACAAATCATTTTTATGAGTGTGGCTGATGACAAATTCCATTTGACTTGCTGGGCTCCCACAAAATTCAAGTTTTAAAAAAATCGCATCCATCTGTGAGCGAGAAGACAACTTTTCATCTCTTTGTATGTAGTATTTGTATGCTGAATATCAAGATATCATATAAACAGGTAAAAACAAGGAGTGAAACCTTGGCCCTATTGAAGATAAGAGCATTATTTCCAACGCATACCTTCCCATATCAAATGCAAGCTGTCCGAAAGTTTGCTATCCAAACTGAACCACTTGCCTAAAAAGTTTCTATAACAAAAGGACCTTGTAGAGCAATTCAACTCTTCCATAGACCGGTATATAAAACAGATGGTCTTGTTTTTCTCCATTGGATCTAGCAGAGACATAGATATCTGTCTTAGCTTGTCCATCTAGATGTCTGAAGACAGATGGGCTGAAGCCTGCTGTCCATGAGGGTACCATTTGCTATTAAGGTAATGTGAGTAGAGAACAATTTCAAAACCTTCCAGTGGAAGTTACTCCTTCTTTGGATGGTCCTGAATTTTTTAAATGTATTTGGCCATTTATTACAAACTTTAGTGAATCAAAGAAAACTCTACACAATCTTCCCATGTTCTGCCAGATACAAATACCCAAGGGCTCACCTCACAGAAAAGAAGCAGTGGAGGAAATAGATGGAGTTTTTGCTTGGACTTTAAATATGCTTATCCTTAGTAAAGCCTGACCAGACAGTGAACTCAGGAGATGAATCATTGTTGTGGGACACAGGGATGTCTGCTCCACTCTTGCTTCTCCCGCTGACCTCCTGCATGGCCTTGGGCACACTACTGCACCATCTGTTTCTCCACCCTGCTTTTGTCTGTGCAGGGGATTGGCTACAGGCCGTTTTGCAGTCAGATGCAAATGAGCTGTCTCCATGCCCTGACCTAAAATGGCATGATCAAGATGCTGTGGTGCCAAGTCTGAAGTAACATACCTAGGACCTCAGAAAACACTCTTCAGCTCCATCTTGTGCTTTGTCAGTCATAGCAAAATCACTTCTGTTCAACATGTGGCATTGGCAGAACACAAGTCCAGGTAGATGTATCCATAGACTGTAAGCACCTTCTTGCTTGTGTCTTTTCTTCTGTGCATGTAGAGTGGGCAGCACAAACAGACCTGTAAACTTTGCCCTAGGGACTAATAGCACTCTCAGCAAGTGTGTCTGTTGATCTGGCTAGCAATCCAGTTCATGTACCTACAGGGTAAGAGCAAGTGTTGAGCTAGGATGGTGGCATTTCTAATTAATCCTTCACTTCCCATAAAGAGCAGGAAAAGGGTTTCATTAACTGTGGAGATCAAATTTAAATTAATAATACAAATGGAAAAGTTGTGTGTGTGTATATTTGGGTATGTATCTGTGTATATTTATGCAATGTATTTAACCACTGAAATGAAAAAACAAGAAATTTCCTTGCTCCTGTCTTTCCCTCCACCCCCACTTTCACTTATAAATTTTGGTTCAGTCAAGAAATACAACCATTTTGTCTTTGAAATTAGTGAGTTACTTACTACCCAGAATGAAAAAGTCACAGAGGTACTGGAATCTGAATTGATTGCTATGAATAGATACTTAATATACAAGAATCCTATGTTTCTGAGCCATTCATTCAACTAGCTGGAAATGTTCTTAGAAATAAGTAATGAGCTTAACTTAAAATCCATTAACCATAGCAGAGTAGCCAACCACTTTACTGCAATGACTGTGCATATTTGCATTGAAGGGCCACATCTGACATGTTAGTCTTATGCCATAGACTAGGCTTGCAGTCTTTCAACATATTTTCAAACATTTAGAAGAGAGTCAAAAGAATTCTGTTGGGGGAGATTCACAGTCATTGCATATACTGGACTTTAAACCTTAACAAAATTTTCTGTGGGGTAGATGCTCTACATTCCTTTCCAGCAGAGCATGATCCGTTACCCTGTACCACCAAGCAGATGCTCTCAGGTGTGAGCTCCTAGCAACAAGTTTTCTTTCATGCATGAGAGAGATTTTATGTAGGAAAACTGGTCCACCTTTCTGAGCAGACAAAAACTCATTGGTCTTCTCATCAAACTGCCCAAAGTTCTGCTTCTGGTAGTTCACACAGTTAGAGTGTGGCTGATAAAAACCCAAAGTGGGTTCCTCTTGTGTATGGTACGCTACAGAGTGGCTGTTGGCCTAGAAGACTTAGAACAGAGCCAAGAGTTTGTGGAGAAAAGGACAAGAATTGCTTCAGCTTGAAATACATAGTAAAGGTTTGAAAGACCATCCCTTGGGTCTGCAACAAGACCTTTTCCATTCTGGCCAAACCCTGCTATTATGAATATTCATAATTTCCAAAACCGCACTTGTTTAATAATTGGGCTTGAATATAGGGCTTGTAAAATTGAGTACGCACCACAGCTTGATCTGAGACTTCATGCTGACAGACGTAACAAGTGCAGGAAATGAATGTTGCTGTCATCGGTCTAAATGCCAAATTCTAACACTGTTCATTTCCCTTTAAAATGTCTGCAGAGGAAGTACTGACAGCAAGAAATGAATCACTCTTTCCTGTGATAACCACCCTATTGCGTTTGTCCAAGATAATCCAGAAAATATATGGAGTTTGACTTCCTTTCAAGTCTCAGCCCTCTCTCCCCCTACACTTGACAGGCTATATTTATACCTCAGCTGTGTGGTCCAGGAACATGTGCTGGACAAACTTGCAGTATTGGCAGCCAGGACACCCTCCTGTAAGGTCCTCCCTTTGGAGAGTGAGATGTCTTCCCCTAGTATGGTGGTAAGTGTCAGAGAGTATGTATGTGACTTCAGCACAGCCACAGATTTTCTGAGGCTTTGAGCTCTGACCTTGGCAGTGCCAGGCAATTTTCAGGGAGCCCTGCCCTTGAATCTACTACCAAACATCCCATCATCTTCCCATGATACAAGTATCTCAGTCTGCACCAGCTGAGCATGTACACACCTAGTATGTGTGCTTCCCAGAGGGTTTCTCTGCAGAATAGGGAAGCAGTGTCTCCACCAACCCAAAAATCATAGATGCATGAACCAAAGAAAAATTAGGAACAGTGGAGCATCAGACCGTACCTTACGTATCACACAGGTCTCTGCATTCATCACATAAATTTGGACACCCAGGTAAGTCACGCAAGTGTCAACTCTGTGTCATAGATGGAAGAGAGAGAGACTGACTATAAGGCAAGTAAAGAGAGAAACTGCAACTGTGTGCCCCGAGTCCTGAGTGGGAAAACACAGACAAGAAACTGTAATCCAATTTCAAACAGCAGCAGAGGCTCAGCAGCATGAACGCAGTGATACTGCGACTCCACCACCACCAAAAGCTACAAGATTAAAGCAAAATACATCAATGAAAGAAGCCTGGGAATGATCCAGATATTCCTCTGGCATGAGTCCCAAATGGAGAAAGAGCATCTTGCAGAGACTAGGTTGGGGGGTAGGAAAGTACTCCTTTTTCCTACCCCCTTACATCACTTCTAGAAAGAGAGATTTGCTCCAGGCATGATGCAACATTCCTCGTTAGTAGACATGGCTACAACAAGATCCACCCCATTTTGAAGCAGATTCTCCTTTCTTTCCAGGGGGCTGCAAAGGATTTGCAACAGGAAAAAGCCCTGGAAACAGGTAAGTCTTGATCAAAATAGTCCTCTGATTTGCTGTCACCTACCCATCAACTGGGCCCTGCATCTTTGCTCTCAACCAGACGATGTTTTGTCTTTCCATGTCGCTGATGGAGTGCTCTGCAGGACTTCACATGGGGACTGTGTTGAGATGTGAGGCTATCGAAAAGTTGAGGCAATATATCATTCAGCTACTTAACTTTCCCACCAAAGGCAAGATTTGTCTCCTCCTGCAGCTGGTCTTGAAAATTGTAATTGTTAGGAACTGAAAGACATCAGGAAAGTCTGATCAGCTAAATGGTTTTGTCATTATCCCCCCTTCCTTAAACTTAAGTTGCTCTGGTGACATAAACAGTTGCCTTTGCTTGGATAGGCCAGCACTACAGGAAATCTACAATCTCGTAAGAGTTAAACTTACAAGCTATAACCATTCAGCACAAAATCATGTATGTCACTTTTGCAGGGATGCTCACAGTTTCCGTGTCAAGAAACAAAAGACTGTGCAAAGCTTACCCCCTCCTCCTCCACAATTTCCTATCAAAACTTTGTTCTGGTAAAAATGTGGGTTATCATCCATACAGGTTTACTCTTGCAAACTTTGCTCTTCAGCAATCAAATTTCATATGGAATAAAAGAAAAAAAAATAAAAAAAGAGAGTTGATGAATATTATTGAGCTTTCCACTAGAGATCTGGGATTTTACAGATTTCAAAGCAAGATTTCCATGCAGTGTAAATCTGTTTGGAAAATAAGTCCATCTTGTTTGAAGTAGTTAATTACCTTGGTAGAGGAACCAAATGAAATGAAAGATTTATGGATCCGTCTTTCTCATAGTGAAGGAGAAAGTGATCTGTTTGCAGGAGTTATATTTTCAGGCACTTTGCTGAGACACCCCAACCCCCCTCGGTTGCTGACTGTAAAATAAGAAAACTATTACCCAGCTGGGGTAACAATAGGCTCCCACAGTGCTTTTCTGCTCAGCCCGCAGCTGCCAGTGAAAGTGGAAACTACAGCAGCAGGATAACATTCTTTTCTTACAGCCTGTTTCTATGGGCAAGGAGCCCTCCCACTGCTTCAATGTATTTTCTATGCAAAACTGTTGAAGAAGTGACATTTTAAAAGTTTTGACCTTTGTTTTTTTTTTCTCCCCTCCCCCCCTTTTTTTTTGCATGAAACAAGGCATAAATTTTTTAAACCTTCTGACAGGGTATGTGTTAGGAACAGCAATAGCCATTACTATAATAAGAAAATGCTTCAAAATTTGAAAATTCTATATTATGTTTAGCATACTGCTAACCTTTGTATAGAAAAAAGTAGTGATGAGAGATACAGAATTCTGGTGATTGTTATAGGCAAGTAGATGTCTGTGGCACATCTCTACACCTTTGCAAAATACTGTCATTGAACACCACATTTTCATTTAAAAATTTAATATTTTGAAGCTAATATTTTAAAGGATTTTACAGTCAAATATATTTTGTCCCCAACTCTCTGCAAGGAAAAAACCCAAAATAATAAAATTGCCTTTAAAAATTGTAAGAGAAAAATCAGTGGGCTGAATAATGCTAGTGAACATCAGTAAATTAACTACATATACATATATCCAAATTGTATGGATCTAATAAGATACCCTATTGGTTAAAACATAAAATAACACACTAAATCCCAGGAAATGATAAAGGATGTTAGAAATATAAAACATATTTTCCCAAACACAAGCAAAAAACATTTTTTGTTCAAGTGAGATGAGGAGTGAGGGATGCCCATGAGCCATTGAAGTGAATGCAGAACAGATTCCAAAAACAAGTCTGGCAGGTTAATCCATGTGAGAGACTTCCATTCACCACCGATTCCCTCCGCTGGTTACCACCATGAGCTATTACCAGCTCACCCATATGGTCACTTTAAGCACTGGTCCTGCTGTTGGTCCATTTCTATATCTATCTCTCTGAGTCTAATCCCACATTCTTTTAATACCCTGCCCTCTTCCCATCAAATATTGAAACCAATGGAAATTTGACCAATGCAAACAATGACTTGTATGCCTATAGGGCAGCAGTGTTCTGAAATAATCAGTTTAAAAGCTGTTTTGGAATTCATTAAGATTTGGAGGATAAAGTAGAAAAATCCCACATTTTAAACTGGTGGCTCCACTGGTGGACTGATAAAGAGCTATAAAGACTTCTTGGTAATTCGAGTCCTTCATCAGAACAAGATAAAATCATCTCTCACTCTACAACACACACACACTGTAACCAAATCCATCATTAGCAAACTACATCATTCATCATTAGGCAAGACTCTACTATAAATTACAATGGGTCCATTAAAAGATCAGGAAACCTAACAAGAAGGAGGAAAAAAAAAAAGCAAAATCAACAGAAAAAAAATTCTCCCAGGAGGGTCTGTGTCAAGACAGAAAAATCTTTCAAGTTCCCTTGATCTGTGCCCGAGATACTATAAACTCCTAGGACACCCCTTGAATTTCACATGCTGACAAGCCATCCAAAGGAAGTCCTAACTTCCATCTGAACGGTATGGTTTTTTGTTTCCCTGTAGATTTTCAAGCCCAAAGTTACTCTTTCTGGTATGTGAATAAAGATCTTACAAAAAATATTCAGAAATGTTTTTATGGCAAGCCTGCCACCAGGGAGCCAGAGGCCAGTGATAGTTCTAGGTAAGTCACCAGGGTATCTACACCTTTTCTGGGGGCTCCTCAGGGGCTGGAACACAGAGCTGTGGAATAGCTGCCAGACCCTGCACCCAGGGAAGGTCTTCTTGGCTTTGGTAGGCATGAAACCAAGTCAAACCAAGTCACCATTTCAAAAGTGTGTCTCTCATCATCTGTTGTATTAATAGTTATTTGCACGTTTCTTGGGGTTTTTTTGCTGTAATATGTGTGTGCAGGCAGAAGAATTCTAAAGAATTTTTAGGTTGATAGTCCTGCCATTATTCACGACAATGTGCTATCCAAGGCAGGCAGCTATTTGGGATAAATAGCCTATCCCTATTTGTCCAAAATAGCCAAATGTCTGGCATGAGTCATGCCAAACAGGCAGCTGCTCAGCAGGAGTTTAGTACTGGCATACTAAAAAGCAGAAGATATTGAAGGGGGCAGAGAGAGCTAAAGGTGGCACCAGGGTATAGTGACAGAAGATTTGTGGGGTCAGGAATACACAGCTATCACACTCATTAAAACTGTCAGATGACACCACCATAAATGACAGCATTTCTTTGCAGTTTGTGCACAACAGCTTTTAAGCTACCACTCATGTCCTTACTACTTTAAACAGACAATAAACAAATATCTTACAGGCCACTGTGTGGGAGGTGCTGGCAGGTATTACCTCTGGAAAACTCATATTGCAAGTATGATATTACCATCATCACAGACAGGAGAGTCTTGGGAAACAATTCCTTTGGTAAGTGTGCTGTTTTGTGATTTGCAGAGCACAGGGCATTTCGTCAGCTGTCTGAAATGGATTCCTGAGAAGTAATGGCAATCACAAGGAGCAGGATAGATATCGCAGGGTGGTACATGAATAAATTTCCAGGTGAATGAAGTGGCAACATAGGCCACATATCCTCAGCTGGCTTCCAGGTAAAGTCATGTACATGCACACTTGTGAGCACTGTATATACCCTTGCCCTGGGCAGACACCCTCCTATCTTTTCCAGGCTATAAAGTCCCTTCTTCCCTCAGCATTGCATGAGTACTTATCACTGAAGCTGCAGATACTCCTGTGAAGTAGGTAATGTACTCCATTTCGCAGAGCAAAGAACTGAAGCTGTAAAATTTGTGCCATGCCCAACATGGCAAAGAAAGCACGGGGCAAAGTTCTGAATGAAACTGGCTACTGAGAAAGTCTTCTATGACAAGAGTATCCTTTGTCACAGTCACCAAGATGCAAGCTCAGCAGGTGTTGTTTTAGATTCAGTAACTTGGCCACATACTTCTCTTTTAAAATAAATGAAAACAATCCCTGGCATGTAGTAAACTTCTTGCCAGACTTTGGAATTCTTTAGCTTTAGCACATTTAAGTGCCAAAAAAAAAAAAGTGCAACTGGATAAATGTGTAGTTAGTCATGCTTGAAAAAATGTCAATGCTGTCAAAAATATTTGTATGAAAATCATAAACAAAATCTGCTGCCATGAGAAGCTATTTGATTCTTAATTATGGGACAAAATGACTTCTTTTTCATGAAGACTTAAAAAAAAGAGAGCTAACACTGTGATGGAAATATTGGCACAATTTTGACTCAGCTGCTTCCCTGGAGTAATAAAGTTGCTCCCAGAAAGAAGAGGATTATGATCTTCACAGAGTACCTTAAAAATCCAGCTAGTATGACAGGCTAGCTTAGCAGGTTCCTAATAGGATATGCAATCCTCTAAATATATTTGGAAGATTTCAGGTGCTTAAAGGCAAGAGAGGGTTGGTTAGCAGTCCTTTAATTGGTGTTTTTGAATGGATTTCTAGAGCTGCAACTCTCAGATTTGCACACTTGCCTATAGAAGCTGGATAAGCATATTTTATAACCTAAAAAATAAACAAAAGCAGTAGGTCACAAGACCAAATCATGTAGGTCAGTGGAGAGGAATACCTATAGCTATCGTGAGGTTTGTGTTCACTGACCTGTGGGAACAGTTGGTGGTCCCACTCCATTTCTGAAGGACAGATGTTCTCACCCTCATGCTAACGCAGGTGGCAATGCTGGGGTCAGCAGACCCCATGGGCACATCCCAGGAATAAACTCCCACGGAGTGGGTTCACTGAGGCCAGGTACACTAACAGGTCCTTTGAGAAGTTGTACTCTCTTCCCCCTCTATTCTTCACAACTTTATGAAAGCAGACACACACTTTTACAACTTGTGATTAATTGGGAAACTTTCACTGACAGAAAAGTCACCAGGAGTGGAAGTGAGCATTCAATGGTATGGCCAGTTGGGGTCTTACTCCTCAAACCATGCAGTGAGTATAGCTTTGCTGTCTTCTCAGAGCAGAATCATGTATGTTTGTGCATGGTTATAAAGTATAAGACTCATAAACCAATATTGAAACAGAGAGAGAAACAAGTTGTTTAGGATTTTTTTTTATGATTAGGGTGGTGAACACTGGAACAGGTTGCCCAGAGAGGTGGTAGAAGACTCAGCCCTGGAAATATTCAAGGCCAGGTTGGACGGGGTTCTGAGTAACCTGAGTGAGTTGAAGATGTCCCTGCATATTGCAGGGGGATGGGAACTAGATGACTTTTAAAGGTGCCTTCCAACCCAAACTATTCTGTGATTTCTCTTACCTCAAACTGCTAATACGGCTTGTTAAAATTAGTGTCCCACTGTACTGCTATGGTCCCATTCAGCAGCGGTTGGTTTCTCAAGTCTGGGGAAATGACACTGAAAAGTCTGTCACAAACATGGCACAAAGTAACTAGCAAGAAGCAAATTCTGAAAAGGGCTGCAACAACTGAAGCAACATTCCTGCTGAGCTCTGTGGTTCCAAGGCCCCTTACAGAAATGGTTTCCTATTCCTTAATATCCCTGTGAGTTCAGTACCAATGTGCTAAATTGTAAACCTAAAACATTTCTTGAAACAGAACAAAAATTCATAGCATTTATCTTTTATTACTCCATTCCATGTCTCTCAGTTATTATCTTCTGTCCTCATAGAATTTCAGATTACTACTTGAAAAGGTAAGGGAAAACAATCTTATATTAATACTCACTAGAGTTATTCATGGAGGGTTATGTTATCCTATTTTATAATTGAAAATATCTGCATAGAATTGAGATACAGTAAAAATTCAAGTAACATTTCACATCTCAGAAAAAGAATAAAACCTGAAGCAGAAAAATGTGACATTAAATGATCAAAGACCATGTTATGTTGGCTCATTTCAATCATGTCTACCTTCGTTACTCCAAACAGCTCTACTGAGACAGTCATGGGACCTCTTTCTTGCTATCACCATGAAAACAAGCTTTTACTGGAAGAATAAAAGATGGAGAGACTCTCTTACGTACTGTCTTTAAGGCTTACCCTTAATCAAATAGAGGAATTTCTCAAATAATCCATGCATCCTGAAAAAAAAGGCATACAACAAGAGCTGGATAACTTTGCATCACCCATTTTTTGTTTGTTATGAAAAAATGATATTGTTTTAACAATAAATAAGAGCAGATTTGTTACAGTGTTCAGTGAGTGTAAGGACTAGGGGAAAGGCAGATCAGGAATAAATTAAGGGAAAGACAGTCTTCTAAGCAGGAGAAAAAGTATTTCCTGGAGATATTGAAATGTTAAGTAACACAAGCAGTAGTCTGCAATCTATCTTGCACAAAGGGCAGCAGGGAAAAGAAAGATTCTCTCTACCTTTGGTTGCCCTTGAAGGAGGCATTGAAAGCACTGTTTTCTGGCCAGGACCTTCCTCCTGGCAGTGGCTCACCCCATCCTCTGTACCCCAGCGAGTCAGCAGGGCATATTTTCAGCAGGCCAGCATGGGACATGCCATTTATGGAGTAAGGCAACAAGTCTGTCATGCTATGAAATGCCGTCTGCCTTCTGGACTATTCCTAGAACAGTACCTAAATATATTGCCAAAGGTTCACACAAGGAAACCCCAACAGGCATCAGAATTTTTTGCTTCTCTTGGGAAATGGGGTCTTCTAAGGCCATCTATTTCCAATGTCCCTAGAGTATGAAGACAAGCAAAGTAAGACCTTTTACACAATAAGTAGTGAGAAGTTTGCCTCAGCCTCGTTGAGAGCATCATCAAAATCCAACTTGATAAATTCAAGTCTGCTAAACTGTCAAGGGTTGTTTTCTACATACAGGTTTGCGGCTCATTCTCTTCAGGTTGTTGAGAGACAGAAGAGGGAAGCAGATATCCTTGGCTCTCTTGAAACATCACTTAAATATTTCTACAAAACCTTGCCCCCTTCTGTTAATTTTTCTGGGGTCCTGAATGTATCAGATCTTCCTTTCCTTGCTGCCGACATTTTAAGGTCCAGAAGTTGGGTCACCTCTACTGAGCCTGAGCAAAGTACAGTATCAGAGACATTACAACTTGTTCATAATGAAGTAAAGGATGAGCAGAGAAGATGTATGAGATAGGATAATGTGGGAATGTTTCCTGATAGGAAGGTTCAGTCACCTCACTAGTCTATCCATTATCCTGGTGAACCCATGAATAAGGCTGTTGCCCTAACCTTTCTTATTCTTCCATTGCTTTTTCACTTTCATCCAGGATATCAAAATAGGTGCCTGAAGATATATTCAGCCTCTTTGGTTGATCTGAGTTCTGCTAAGACAGTTCTTCCAGGGCAATCATGCTACTGGTAAGTGTAGTTATCTGCCTCTTTCCTGATCCTTCCTGAAGCTTTGAGAAGCTGTTGGAGAAGTCTGTGACATCAGTATATGCGATTGGATGGGATCCACCCAAGTGTACAGAACAGCTCAACAAGCCACTTTTCAACACTTACCAGCAGTCCTGGCTAACTGGGGAGGTCCTCATTGACTGAAAGTTGACCAGTGAGATGATCATTTACAAGAAGGACCAGAAAGAGGATTCTGGGAACTACAGTTCTGTCAGCCCAACCTCAGTGCCAAGGAAGGTCATGGAGGAGATCACCTCGAGTGCCATCACAGAGCATGTACAAGACAACCAGGGGATCAGGTCCAGCCAGCATGACTTTGTGAAAGGCAGGTCCTGCTGAACTGAACTGATCTTCTGTGGCAAGGTGACCCACTTATTGGATGAGTGCTGTGGATGTCATCTACCTAGACTTCAGTAAAGTCCTTTAGTAAAGTCTTCACCATTCCCCACAGCAGTGTCCTGGAGAAACTGTCTGCTCACACCTGAATGGGTGCAGTGCTTGATGGCTGGATGACCAGGTCTGGAGAGTGGTGGTGAATGGAGTTAAGTCCATGTACTGGATGGTCAGTACTGGTGTTCCCCAGGGCTCAGTACTGAGTCCAGTCTTGTTTAGTACATTTATCAATGATACGGACAAGAGGATCGAGTGCATCTTCAGTCAGTTAAAAGATTACATCAAATTGGGCAGAATGTTGATCTAACAGAGAGCAGGAAGTATCTGCAGAGGAATCTGGACAGGCTGGATTGATGGGCTGAGGCCAATTGTATGAGTTTCAACAAGGTCAAGTGCTGGGTCCTGCACTTGAGTCACAACAACCCCATGAAGTGCTATGGGCTTGTGGCAGTGTTTGGAAAGCTGCCTGACAGAAAAGGACCCTGGGAGTGCTGGCTGACAGCTGGCTGAACATGAGCCAGCAGTGTGCCCAGGTGGTCAAGAAGGCAAGTGGCATCCTGGTCTGTATCATAAATAGTGTGGCCAGCAGGTCCAGGGCAGTGATTGTCCCTCTGTACTCAGCACTGTGAGGCCACACCTCAAATCCTATGTTCAGTTTTGTGTCCCCCACTACAAGAAAGACATTGATGTGCTGGAGTGAGTCCAGAGAAGGGCAACAGAGCTGGTGAAGGGTCTGATTGCTTATCGTGGAGAAAAGGAGGCTGAGGAGGGACCTTATCACTCTCTACAACTACCTGAAAGGAGGTTGTAGTGAGGTAGAGGTTGGTGTCTTTTCCCAAGTAACAAGCAATAGGACAAGAGGAAATGGCCTCAGGTTGTGTCTGGGGTGGTTTGGATTGCATATTAAGAAAAATTTCTTCAGGATTGTCAAGCACTGGAACAGACTGCCCAAGGAAGTAGTGGAGTCTCACAACTCCTGGAGGTATTTAAGACGTGTACACATGGTGCTTAGGGGCATGTTTTAGGGGTGGACTTGGCAGCACTAGGTTAAAGGTTGGACCTGAAGATCTTAAAGATCTTTGATAACCTAAGCAATTCCATGATTGTATTCTAGCGGTGCATAACTTGGATGTGTAACTGTTAAAGTAGGTACAGAGATGCCTATACGTAAGGTTATGGTTAAATGAAATCCAAGCAGAGGAATTAAAATCTAAAATTAAAATGCTGTCATTTTGTGATAATGCTGTGATCTATCTATTTGGTAATTCCTGAATCTCTGGTTTGCAGCATCTCTCTGCTCTATTCGCTGGCAAGTTTACTACCTTGAATTTATGCAAGGTGCCATAACAATAGATTTCTACAAGATGTAAACATCTGCACCAAAGTTGTTTTTCTTTGCCTTTTCTTAATTGTAAGCCATGTGACCTATGGTAGCTGTTTAATTCAGGCTAAGCCAAATTACTTCTGGGAAGTGCTTGCATCTTTCCATTGACTCTAACAGTGCAAAAGAAGAGGTGGACTAGGTCACATGTCTGCATTGTAGATGTCTTAATTTCAGTCATTCATATATAAATTTTAGTTACTTAGCCCACCACAAGTGTCTCTATGCAGTGCAGGAGAATCCATTAAAACTGTATCTTCACATATGGGGCAAACAACAAAGGTAAGATGGTGAGTGAGCAGTGTGCAAATTTTCCATAAACAGGTTCAAGCTCACTTCAGTCAACAGTTTAGGATGGAAATCAGCCTCAGAACAAAATGCAGAGATTGCTTGTTTGGCATAGCTTTCCCACAGTAAATAATAGATACAAAATTAGCTAGTGAGGGAGGAAGGGAAAAAAATAAGTCATTTGCTTTCACTTGCAAAGCTTTTAAAGCATTCAGAACAATATAAATCCTGAGACAGACAGAGACTGTCCTCTACAGATGGGCACTGGGCATCTGCAACAAAACACAGTCATGACCCTACATATAAGTTTCTGTGAAGGGCCATTAGATGGGAGACAGCTCATTGTGTGCACATGTGTTTGGATGAGAAAAATGAGTCACTCCCAACTCTGGATCAAGCAGGTGATGTAAAGGATTGGCAGGGAGAATGATGCAGACAAAGGCTCTGCTTTCTGAAAAGCACTGAGTCACATCCTAGGAAAAAGCATTAAAAAAGAAAGGAAAACTAGATGCAGCAGTATCAGTTGAGAGTTGGGAGCAAGGATGAACACACCTACTTCTGCCACAGAGGATGCACACCTGTATAAACCAAGGAGCCTAGACTATGTATTGCAGTGTCTTCTGTAAGGCCTTAGGAATGAAACTTTCTGTCTGTTCAGCAGCAGTTTCATTAGGAGCAGATGTTTTTGTAATTTCACATGTCAGCACAATGTACAGTTCTCTGGAATGACAAATTTTTCAATGGTCACAGAGCCGGTAAGAAGTAGGCTACTGCAAAGAAGAATCAAGTTCACCATTTCCCCGAAGTTTTCCTGTTCTTCTTAGCAGTATTTCTAACTTGGAATCAGTGAAAGGGTAACCAGGAGCTATGCCATTACATTTGCAGTTTAAGAGATGGACCATTATGAACCTTCTAGGACAAAAAAAGCTATTAAACCAGTGAACTCTTATTTCCCCTGCTGTGTTTTACCCAGGTTTTAGAGCATTGGGAGGGCCAGCAGAGTTTTTTATCTCCAGGCTGTGGGCCAGTCTTAGTGCATCTGGGCTGCCTTTGTGTTGAGCTGCTCAGGTATCCTGCTCTCCTCCCCAGTACTGTTATTGTCCTCACATCACAGACTTCGTCTCCTTACTATGGATAGTGGACATTGGGACTGTTCAGTTTACTGACTTGGAGGAATTCGGCTCACACTGTGACAACCTTTGGCTGATTTTAGTAACCACTGGCCATTCATAAGATCGCAATGAAAAGATGAAGACGTTTATACTAGAGCAGGGGGATAGCCACCAGCTCTATCATCACATTCTTGGATGTAACAAGGCAGTTGACTCCAGTTAGCCCTTCAGAGGACTAGCTTCTGATACGAATAACAGATTCAGAAACCTGATTGCTGAGCTTGGGACTCCTCAAATGAGGCAACAGGTGTCTACCCTTTAAGGCACAGTCAGAGTAATTCTGCAGGGCAGCTTCTCTATTGCTTTACAAGTCTCCCTTCCTATACACTTGTAACAATTTGTATGGCAGCTGCTCTGAGAGGTAAAATCACCAGGAAAATTGAGTTAAAGATTAAATCAAGATGTGATGCCAAGGCACCATAAATTGACCTAGTTTTATTTTATATTTTTTTGAGCATCTAAGTCCTATTTCTTCAAATCTCACCTCAGGTTTCATTAATGCTTTATGAGGCCCTCAGAAGACCTTGATGCTTTGCGTCTGCTCCGACTTTGCTTCTGTAAGAGCAATTTTTATGGATTCTGGGAAACGGATGTAAGAGAGAGTTGGGTAGATTTTGGGATTGTAACTCTCTTGACACTATTCTGCAAGTTCAAAGAGGTACTTGTCACTCAACCCTAGCTTTTGGGAGAAAACATTGACCAGTTTTGGGACACCACCCATTTTTGTTAGGCTCTCACAGCTGGTCTTTGAAACTTTCTGGAGGGACCAGGCTGAAGCCCAGGACCAGAGTGACACATGAGACAATTAACACATTAGACCTCCCCATCCCCCAGTGAACTTTTGTCGGCCTGTCCTCTTTCTGAAAGGAAGGGGGAAAAATATCCTTTTTGTAGTGGCTGCTCATTATATAAAGCAAATCAAGAGTGAAGGGAGGGAGCAAAGAGATGGCACAGAGCCTGATAAGTGCACCCTTAAATCTATAATTAAAACCAAAGGCAAGTTCCCAATATAGCCAATTCAGTTATATAAGATCTTACAAAAGCTTCACACTGTTTGCTGGGTTTTGCTTTATTACTGTTCCCTCTCCATGGAGTTCACTTCAGGTCAGTAGCAGATGAGGCATTACAGTCAGAGTTTACGGCAGCATAGAAATCCAACAGTGTCCTGTTTGCAAAGATATGCAAGTGTGCACCCAGAGGGAAAAAATAATCACTGGCTCTACTTGAAAGAGAAAAAGTTAATGGTCATTTTGGAGTTGAGTTTAGACCACCTCCAGCTCTGGAAATGGATTTCTTGTTACTAAGAAATTACTTGAAATTATGTCCTGAGAGTTTTTGAAATGCTCCTCCTTGTCCACAGGTCAAAGAAATATGGCAAAACTAGACAAGAAATCAGGCTGGATATGGCTTTGCCAGCCAGCCAGGCTGAGGACACAGAAGAGTGTCCAGAAAGCAAACAAGTCTGTACATCATTTCTTCATGCCTACTAAAAGCATCTTGCAGGAAAACACAAGATCAGCTGGCATATTTGTAAGTGTAGGCAGCTCACCACAAGAGTACTGGAAGGAGTTATTTCCTTGTGGGAGTTGGAACATGTATCAGAACCACTATGTCAAATAGTATGCAAGCTAGATTTCAGAAATATAAATAAAAAGCAGTTATCATTACTTATAAAAGCTTTCACTGCTGCATCCTCCTCTTGCATTCTTTACAGCAGCAATAGTCAATAGCATTCCTAAAAGCAATGGTTTCCTAGGGCAAACTAAGCTCTTCTTTCATATAAACCTCCCAAAACCCCAAACTACCAAGAATACCATGTTTAAACACAGTACAACCACCCATCAGCAATCAGAACTGTGCAGATATCCAGGTATTTCTGAGGTACAGGATTGCAAAGATAAGGAGAATGTGGGAGCCAGGGGAAGAAGGCAGAATTGTTTTCTCCACTTTGGTTAAGTGACAAAGTGCAGGCACATGCAACATTCATTCATTAATGCAATTTGCTGAAGTCCCTTATCTCAGGGTGGTAGAAGTCCTCAAGAAGAACTTACCTGGAAGAAGCTGATAATTGCTGAGTAGACCACCAATATTCACATATCAAAGCACTTTCATTTTCTAAATCCCAACTATATTTAATTTGTCCCAGAAAAATAGAAGTAGGGGAAAATAGAACACTCTCAAATAATTCTTATAATACTGCTCTTTTTTCCCAATGACAAGCAGAAATGCTACTATTTTTTACCAATGTCATAAGTAGTAGAAAAAAGGAAAGAATTATTTGCATGAATGTTTGCAAAATCTATGACCATCTTCTCTTTGTAACATGAAACTTTGCTACGGTGCCTTCTCTGGTGGCTTCTCCTCAGACCCTGCTTTAGCCCAGGCTCGCTCGCAGCCACCTTTGAGGGCCACGGGGCAGATGTCTGGGCACCAGAGCACCAAGCGGCTCTCCACTTTAGAGCTCGGGCACTCCGGCGACTCTGGAGCCACTAGTTAGGTGGTAACGCCCTGCCACACACCTCGCAAGAGGCTTCTTGAGTGTGGCCAGTTCGCCCTTTACCTAAACAGCACTCCAGGATGAAGGACCTGTAGCCACTGCTTGCTAAAGGAAGCAGAAAATGTCTCTCTGAGTAGGTAGAACAGAGTTCAGTTTATTGGGGGTTTGGTCCCAATGGGAGCCTACTGCAGAGAGCACCCGGGACCCTCGGGCTCGACCTTTTCTAGGGGGTGTGATTGATGGGAGGGGAAAGGTAAAGGACCAACTAGGGACAAGGGAAGGTGGGATCTGGAGGCAACAGACAGGGGCAGAAGCCAGAGGCCTTCTACTCAACCCTATCCAGGACCGAGTAACTTTAGATTGATAGGGAAAGGACTAGAAGAAGGGGGGAGCTGGGATACAAATATGGAATAAGGGAGGAGGGGTCCGAGGAGGGGATACAGCTGAGGGCAGGGATGACATTGTCAGGAGTAACCAAATGGGAAGGGGAGAGGGGAGACTAGAACAGTCTATTTACAGAGAGTATATATGAAAGTTAACAAAACTATATATCAAACCCTTATAAATGTATAAACCCATAAAAGCACCGTCACAAAACTTCAGTGAAATATACCTTTCAAAAATTAAGTTTTAAATGGTATGTTAGTTGCTTGAATTCTCTTTGAGCTGTGACAGTTCCCACCTTGTAAATATCATACGGAAAAAAACAGAGAAAATCACTATGGGAAAATCTGTGTTGCTGATGCAGTACAGTTAAATATGATACCTGACGGGGTTTAGTTCCCATTTCTCCTGCATGCCTCCATCAGAGAACTTTTGTGATTAATAACTGTCAATGTCAGGCACTAAAATGGTTATCCAAAGAGTATTTTTTAAATTGCACTGGTGTAAAAGCTGAGGCTCAGCTCTGCAAAGACCTGTGTGGGAGAGCTGTGGAAAGGAGAGGCTCATGGATCTTACTTTCCTCATGTACCTGCCAGCCCTCATGGCAATGTGGGTGCTGGCAGAGCTTCAGCCTCACAGTGACAGTAGCACAAGGCTCTTCAAAGGCAGATTGGTCTTTCCAGGACAACAGCTCTACAGCTGCCACACAAACCAGTGGACCTGGTGGTATGCAGAGGGAATGCCTTCTTACTCTTCAAAAATTTACACATGGTGCAGAGACACACTGGATCCCAAAGTACATCTGCATACAACATAAATGCGATGTTTTCACAAAGTTCTGTGAAGCCATGTCAGATGTTTAGGGCATAAATTAGAAATTGGGTCATTAAATTTCATTGGGATGTAACATCAGCCCAGATGGTACCTGCTGACACCAATTGAACTCACAATCACCAACAAGCTATCTGCAAGACAGTTGACATCTCTATATTAAAATGGAGGATTGACACTGAAATTAAGGCTCACATTTTTACTATTTTCATCATAAGAGTGTGACGAGAGCTGTTGTTTTCTGAGCAAAGACAATGATCAGCTTTTGTGATGCTATCGCAGAATCACAGGCTGGAAGGGACCTCCAGGGATTATCTTGTCCAACTCCCCTGCTCAGGGAGGGACATTTAGAGTAAGACCATGTCCAGACACCTTTTGAATATTTTGCTATACAAGAATAATTTTTAATATCTCCTCATCTACAAACCTGTATAGCCTTTCAGCTGTATACTCAATAAGACAAATATCAGCAGTAAGCAGTAATGATCTATTTACCAGGTAATATTCTCAAACAAAACATAATTTTTACCCAGAGAAGTAAGAGATAGATTGACACACCACAGGTTCTTAACACTAGATTATAGCATGTCTTTCTGTTTTTGGAAGGGTACCACACACTGTCTAATTAGAAAGTCTATAACCAATTTGAGTCTAAATGAGATGCACCACTAGCAACTGCATATACACAAGCTCTTCTGTTATGTTTATCTAGAATGTTTAAACCATTTTCCTCAGTATACCACCATCTTTCCCATGTTCTTAGAAACAGAAGCTCAAGAAAAAAAGTACATCTGACAACTTTTTCACAGCCAAAAGATGGTCAATAAATCTTGTGCAAATCCTGTGAGGAAGAATCAATGTCTATGTTGGTCTTACATTGCTTTCTTATGTGACACCCACTCTAACTGAGACCATAGGGAAAAGAAAAATCATTTGATGGTTCAAAATGTCTGTTAGTTTTGTGGTGATTTTAGCTAATGAAATCAAGGTAATCAAGCCTGAGCTCTAAAATCTATTCAGATTCTGGATGGGAATAACTTGACTACAGGATTCCATTTCCTTGAACACATTTGATAATCATTACAGTCTATCAGCTTGGTAAAATAACTTCCAGCATTATGTCAATGCTGGAACTAATCAACTCACTTTCCAGGGCTCAGATAGTCTAGTAAGTACTTAATTGACAATACTTATTTCAAAACTGATTTGCACTTTCTCATAGATTTTCAGCTTCAGGTGCCATGTCTCCTATAATATGCTGAAAAATGAGTTTCAGTTCATAATGCTATGCTGAAGTCTCATTCCCTTCTTGTCGCCCTTTTTATGTTTTTCATCATGAAACAGCATGAATAATTTCAGGGAACCATTCAAATAAGGTGTACAACATGCATACGACAGATCTTACGTACTGTGACAGAGGATAAATGTTATAAAACAGTGTCTGGTTTCTCGGTACAGTAACAGTCTCTTTCTCATTAGAGTCATCAACTAACATATCTTTTTTCATTTATCCTCTGTTTTGATTTCTCCATGCCTTGCACTGCTTCTTTCATTTTCATCTCTGAGGTTTCCACTTTATATAGAAAAACTGATAAAGGTAATACCAAGTTTCCATTCATGCTATTTCCTTACTTAATGTTTAAGAGATAGTTATCATTAAACATCCCCCTCAGAATGTACATGTTCAAACTTAAGCTTAATAAGCGTGAAAATAGAGATCACTATGGCAAAGGCAAAGTTCAAAGCCTTTCTCAGTTTCTTTGCTTCTTTTTCAGATGTGTAATTGCAGGAAAACTGCCCATGAGTTTTGAGACTTTTCCTGTTCCACCATTTGGAGCTGACACATCTAGCGAGAATCTGCCTCACAATGCAGTTTCTGAGCATGTTTTGCTCTGAAGATTTCAAATTCTTCTCACGTGACATTTTTTTTAAAAATATACTGTGATAAAGTGCCTAGATGCAAATAAATTGGTCACCAAGATAAGGAGTAAGTAAACATCTTCTCTAAATAACTCAGTTTAAAAGATTTTTATCATAATGGGGCTGTGCACTCTTTTAGAATTGATTTTTAATTTCTATACACTCATGAAGAATTCTGTGAACAAATGATTCAGCAATGCTCCTGTACTTAACATACTTTTGAAATGGGCTCAAGAGTAGAGCTACTCATATTCTTGGGCCCCTCAGCTACGAAAGAAAGAAAGAGAAAACTCAGTTCAATCTTTGAAGCAAACAAAACGCATAGAAAAAATAAAATATGTGATCCTCTACTTGTCTTCTTCCCAGGGAAACCATGACAGATGAGACCCAGGGAGGTAGAAAAGATTTTTCTCAGTGCTTCAGAATTATTTGTTCTTCCTGCTTGTGGAGATAAAATACAAAATACAATGATGGGTCCTAGTCAGATTTGCACTTAGGCATGGAAATTGCTTCTCTCCAGTGACTGTACAAAGAACCAAGGTTTGTCAGTAGCAGTCTGAATCGCTGAAGATTTTGGATGCGATAGTAGTCAGAGAGCCTAAATCAGGCACCCCAGGTAGGCAGCTGAAGTCTAAAAATGGGAAAAAATAACGAAGACAGAACACTATAAATTCAGAGGGCAGGTATTTTTCTATTCTCAGTCTTCAAATCTGCCTTAAATCTGTGCTATGAATGTAGCACATTGGTTCCTTCTGCTGTGGGTAATGAGGCACATTCTGAAACTCCTTGCTAATTTACACAACATCTGAATGCAGGGCACCTCTCTGCTGTTTTAGCATTTCATTTGCAGGCAGCAACTGCTCTTATCTACTCACATGCTGTCTAAAATGTGTGCATCTTTTGTGTCCCACAGAAGTTCTGTGAATGGGAGGAGGTTCCTCCCTAAAATCCATCCCTTACCCTGCAGGTATTTGAGCTTTCCAACCTGCTGGTAGCAGGCGGACATACATTATTGGTAGTGCCAGCAACTGTTCTCTTGCCTTAGCTCAATGTGGAAACAATTGCTCAGGGGTCCTGTAAATAATAGTTCTTCAGTACAATTTTCAAAAAAAAAAAAAAAAAAGCCCCTTGGTACACAGTAAGCTGGCTGTAATTTTCCCATTACTCCAGACAGTATCCCATTCATTGCTTGACAGATCTGTTTTTAATTCCAATTTCTCCTTCTCCTTTAGCTCTCCTGTTGCAGGTAGACAGTAGAAATTTAACTGTTTGTGTCCATCATCCGTGGCTTTATTTGCTGCCAAACTGCTTGCTGTTTCAGGGGAATATCTAGCAAAACACGTAGAGTAGTACTGATGTCTGTAGGATGTCTGTCCTACAGAGAGTACAGAAACTTTGGGGGGAGAAAAAAAAAGAAAGCTAAGAAGACCTGACAATAGCTAGTGTGAAGACCACTGCACATGCAGGAAAATGATCTTTAAAAATACATCTGCTTAATGTATTTTTAAATTATGTCCCTGTATGATTTCCCTGATTGGATAAGTGAAACAGTATCACAAAGAATGAGAATGGAGAGGAAGCAATGCAGTTCTGAGAAAAAATGCACTCCAGCCTACTGCATATAAAAAATGTTCCTAAACTGAGTTTAAGTAATGCAAATTATGCCAGAGAACAGAAAGTACTCATACTTTAATCTGCAGTTTGGTTAGAATCTGTTGCCTGAAACCTGTCTAGCAAGCCCTTGGTCCACCTGCACACGTAACAAGATGCTTGTTTTGTGAGGGACAGAGAGTCAGATAAAGAACACAAACAAGTTTTGAAGAGTGGCACTATTAGTGCAATGATCCCTATATGGTTCTAAAGCAGCTTCTCTGAGGACTGGTTGTTGAGCTGTACACAAGAGGGCTGCTAGCAAATCAAAGGCAATGTTATACCTCTGCCAATTAGAATGAACCCCTTTTTACAACTGTCATAAGATCAATGTATTCCTGTTACTCTTGGCCTGACAACTATGATGTAATAAACTTTTAGAAGAAACAGTGACCAAGTGTTACATGAAGGTAGCCATGGTGTCTGCCTGAATTGTTCTCGCTAGATACAAAGGCTAGTCATAGGTTCCTGAGCTTTTTTTCCTGCTCACCACAGTAACTAAGATGCAGGTGTGCTTCTCAGAAAAATTCCTGCCCAGGATATCTGCAGTGTGCAGTAGTGTCTGTGCAGAAACAGATGATCCTTGTGCTTGTGTCAGCAGACCTGCGTGGCTGGGCAAAATTAGTTTTCAGAGCCACAATTCTGAGGTGCCATCTGTAAAGCACAAGAATGCATCACACCATGAGAGTACAAAATATATGCATCTTCATCCAAGATGCTGGCCTATCTCCCTCTGCCATATGCTCCAACTGCTAAGCTAAGTTCCCACTCCTGAGTATGTGCCAAACAGTAAAAACAGCGTAACCCCTTGAGTTATATCCAGTAGTGCAGGGCTACTGGATCTTCAACTGATCATGATTCAGCAGCCGCAATTCCAAATGAAGGTGTAATATTCACGGCTGATAATGAAATGTGAATTAAAAAGTATGAACCAGAAGGAAGTAACCCAGGATACGCTTAATTTTTCCTAAATTTTTTTCTGTGTTAGGCTCCCATATCTCACAGAGGGGGAAGGAACTCACAAAGGAATTAAAGAAAGAGCATAAAACAACATTAAGTAAGGCATAAGTAACTGAAAGGTCTGTGAACATAAATATGACCCAATTCACTGTTGATTCCACAGTGAAAAATTCATAATTTAAAAATGAAATTGATAGCAACTAACAAAAATTCAGATAATTGAGTAATTGCCCCTAATTTTTACAGAATTCATTAAAGAAATAGGTGTCCCATGAATTTTTAAGCCTATATAAATAACCTAATGGAGAATGGCTGCCCCACTAGCACATTGCACTACCTTTCAAATTTTTCATTCTGTTTAGAATGACCTGGTCTGAACTCCATGTTTTCAAACCAGAAAAGATGAAAGTAAGCCAACAGTACCTACTCCAAAGACTACTGGGGAATTATGTTCATTCTCGATCACATTTTATCCAAATTCAATAGTGTGGGGTTACACTTTCACTGGAATGAAGGTTTAAACAAGCACAAGAAAGAACCTTGGAGCAATAATTAGATAATTAGAGAAATGCCATCCCTTTAAGTACCTCTGAACTGCTCCCGCAGGGGATTTGCAGGAAGACCCTAGTACAAAATGAGTGGAAATACAGCACCAGTGCTGAGAGATTTTGGCCCCAGTTCTACAAACACTGACATAAATTACCTCACACTGGAAGTCCAGGCAGTGCTGGTTTTTACCACTGTTCATATAAGAAGTACACATAGGAAATGTTTTTTATTCTTTCTTGGAAAACTCCTGCCCTGGTCACTGTTCTTATGGATGCCTCATTTGCAAAGGAAGAAGTTGCCCTACTTCACTGGAAAAGTGAGCAGCAGGTTTCAGCAAGGGAAGGAATTTAGATGGCTGGGGCCACTGGATGACAGGAATAGCAGCTCCACTCTTCATGGCATTCTCTTCATGGCAGATACAAGGAGTGCTATGAGGTCATGGGGAGGACAAAGGAGAGAAGGAACAAATTCAGAAACAGTTTGGGCCTTCCTGTGTCTTCCTCTGCCTTTGACTACAGCCATTGCCATCGAGCAGCTGCACGCCACCAGCAGCAGAGAGCAGGTTTCCAGCCAGCCCAATCTATTTGCCCAGTATCCAACAAATGGGATCCTGAGCAGGATAATAGCTTGTCCCTTGTACATCTGTGATATCCAAATGTAAAAGAAAATGTTGTGTATTAGGCAGTACAACTTCTGTAATCACTTTGCTTTGATGAAATCTTTGGGAAGAATGTAATGACCCAAGTAGGGAAAATCAGAGGCACGACTTTCAACATTACTTACCCACAATTTGTATCACGTGTTGCCAGGAGAAGTCAGTTTTAGTCTAATAATTGGCTTTGTAGTTCTTCTGTTTTCAATATGTATTTGCCATCTCACACACCATACATATAATTTTTTAAAACATAAATCAAAAAATATGTTTCAGTTAGACTTGGGCTTTAATTTTCTCTCAAAGTGCTCTAGAAGTACAAAATCTCTTGGCTTTGCCATCATTACCTCAGTGCATCTCCACTGTCTGTGTACAGGCCTGCATAATTCCCTGAATCACAGACCTTCCTGGTGCTGTGCAGGGCTTACATCAGCAAGACAACATGTTGCAATGTGTACATCAGCCCCACACTGACTATTTGTAAAGCACAGGAAATAGAAGGAAAAGCACCAACAATAAAAAATGGTCGATGAAGAGAAAAGCAAGCATGCAGGAATCCGTTGTATGTGTAAAATACAAAGAATGTCATTAGAAACTGGGACAGGTTTTATATAGATACATCTACTATTCTTAGTCTTCTTTAGTTTAATTAAGGAATTAATTAAGGCTCTAGATACTGTGCAGGAAGTGCTATTACATATCTGCAAAGAGTGCTAGTTTCACATTGCTGCTTTAAGTAGCTGGGTGATATGGAGTGCACGTTTCCCTCTATCTCTTAAAAAGTGCTAGTTTTTGCATGAGTTTAGTGATCATGCACGCTGTCATTCCTATGACTCCAGAAAAATATTTGTACAGAGCTGCCTTCTTCAGCACAAGCCCTCTCACAATGGGGGGCTGCCAGGCACTTCATTCCTGGACTGGAGTGCCTGGAGGCAATCAGTGAATTAGCAGCATCTTCTTTAGTGATAGAAAGTCAGGTTTCAAACCACGGCCGTGACTCAGGGCAGCACTGGATGCATGTGCATGCACACCTATGCTTATACAGCAACTGCCAAGCCTATATTACAGCATGTGCTTAAATGACTCCAACACATTTCAGCTCCATGTGAAATAGGATCCACAGTGACTAGGAACTCAAAAAACATTCTCAGTATAACCAGATTTTGACAATTAGATTTTACTTGGACATAATTTGCTTGGGCACAGGTCTGTGGTAAGTGGATTTGAAGATAAACATATCCAAGATGCTTCTTTCTTTTGAATTTTTTGAGAACACGTACCCTGCATCTCTACATTTTCCCCTTGATATAGACTTTTCTAATGAGTGGTAAAGAGATACTAACCTTAAAATTTAAGGCATGAGACCACTGCTCCCAGAGATGTTTCTAGAGGGATTGATGCACTGTTTTGGAAAGTGGCTAATCATTAATGTGACTTTCACAATAGAGCCATGTGCCCAGGTTCCCCACCACCACAGGCACAGTATTTAAAGTCATTTAAGAGATCTGGAAAGAACAAATCCAACTCAAGCCTGTATTCTCTTTCAGCACATTCAGCCAAGGGTTGAATACATTTTGCATTTTGCTTTGTTACACCATGGAATTTCCTAGGAGGAAGTCACTGTTAGTGAGCAGCTCAACCAGAAGGTTCATTCTCCATCCTGCTACTCTTAAAAGAGTTCACCATTTTACTCTCTTTTTGCCTTTTTTTTTTTTAAATAACCTAGCTTAAATACCTCACAAAATACCTAGTTGAGAGGGTTCACGTTACTGTAGAAACCATTTAGACAGATATATTGTTTTTCCTCAGAATAATATGTAAAGGAAATTGATATAAAAGCAACTGATCCTATTTTATGTAAGTATCTCATCCATGAGCATTTCCAAAAATACATTTGTGCAGGACAGATGATAAGAGCGTGACTGGTCTTGCTTTAAGCTGTCATCCTCAGTATGTACACAGGACCCATGGCTTGTAAGTATCTTTCCTGGAAGGAACACTGTTGAAGGACACTGTTGAAAATGCCTACTTGACTAGGCAAAAATGACAGTATATGTACCTAGTGTTTTTGTTCCCCTCATCTTTGTGATTTTAAATCTGACTTAAGAGATGGGTGAATGCCAAAGGGTCAGTCCTGATGCAGGCAGATAGCAGAAGGGCCCAGAGGTTTTCCTCTAAGTTTTCTTTCAGATTTGTGTTGGTTTTGAAATAGAGGTTGCATTAGAACCAATTCCTCCGTAGGCATTTTTCAGAGACAAAAACACTGCCCTTCAACCTGCAGGACTCAATTCAGATGTGCAAGAGGTTAGTTTTGTGCTATTTATTTAGGGCTACTACATGGAGTAGTGAAGCATCTTCTTCTCTCTCACACCCACTCTTACTAATATTCTTACTAATATGATTAGAAAGTGAGCATTTCCTGTGGAAGGCATCTTGATGATGGTGCACTTCATTGAAGTTCCCTCACTGTCACATCCTATATATGAGGAAGAAGGTTTCTTTAAAGTCCTCTAATTCTTCATTTCTCTAGGATTTTCAGCAGCCATAAGAAATAAATGCAATGTGATGCATTATTTTGGCCCATGAAGCAACTTAACCATAACACATTGCTAATTTAGAGATTAATTTACATTTTGTCATGTGAAAAAAATATGCTATGGAAATGATACAAAAAAATTCCCCCCACTCCCAACCATTCAAATCTTAGACATGCAACAATTTCCCTGAGATTATTCCCAGTAAATCTTCATAGTTTCTGGCTCAGTTTCTGTATTTCAAGACTGTCTCTCTTCTCAAACACACAAGCATCCCAGTTTTCCCTGGCATCTCTTAAATAACCGCTACATATCCTTTCCTTCACCCCTCCTCCCCCTTGCCTTTCTACTGGGTTCTCCTCTTTTTTTCTTCCTTCCCTCTCTTGTTCTCCTGACTCCAGGACCTCATAGTTACTACTTCATGCCCAATCGCTCCTATTCAGTCCTGTCTCCTTTTCTCTCTCTCCACTGATAAGGAAAACTTGCCAGAATATGTGTTCTCCAAGCACTCTTTTCATTAAAATGTGAAGAAGAGTCATTTGAGCCTCTCTCCTAGCAAAGAATCGGTCATTTGTCAGTTAAAGAAGTTTCTATCTTTATGTACTTTCGAAAAACTTGAGATTTTATTGTCTTATGTTTTGGTTGTAAAAATAAGCATTTTGCAGGAAACACACGTGAAATGGTACATAATTCTGTCTAACACAAGCCATGACCACATCTTTGAGTGCTTAAACCCTCCAGCTATGCTTTTGACCATAAATTGGTATCCAGTAACTAGTATATAAAAGGAAACAGAAAGTAATGTTTTCCAAAATGAGTAAAAAGGCTGCCTTCAAACTCTGCACTGCTTAACTTTCAAACATGCTTTCCCCAGTGCTGCTGCACACCAATTCTCTCCCGCCCCACTTACATGCATATTCAATGGACCATATGCTTGATCCCAAATATCTCCGGGCATTATGGATCCTATTCATCAAGAAGTGGCTTCTACTCTCGTGAGCGAAAGGGGAAAAAAAAAGATCTTTTCAAAGAGCATTCAAGAGTTTTCTGAGAAAGAAATCCTAGTACACAGTGACCTGTACATACCAGGCTGCAGTCCACTTTAAACTAAACTTGCATATTTTTGCTGAACACACACACATGGGCATTAAAAATTTCTCATTATTTTGCCGTAAAGGAGACCTATATAGAGATCTCATGAGGGATTTAAGCAGGAGCTTACTGACAGACACAAACCTAGCGATTCCTTGGAATCCAAAGTGGTTTGTGGAGTGACAAGGCAGTCCCACCACCAACCCCTGGTACATGACAAAAGCAGAGGCAGCTCCAAAGCTGACAAACCAACTGCCTGGGGACCTGCCACACAGCCAGATGCTGTGTTGGGAATTTTTCCCTGACACTATAGCATATGGGCTTTGCATTGCTGTTTGAAGAGCATGAGATGGACAGAAACGATCTGGAGAGGGTGGGAAATGGATGATATGTCAGCCTGGTGCTTGTATTTGCTGTTTGGTTATTAGGAGATGCTTAAATGTGTAAGCCTTTGTGTAACTCTACTAGCTGGCGGACTACAGTATGCCATAGTTATATATAACTATATATAACTATATATACATAGTTACTATAGTGTGACTGTATAGTATGGGGATTAATTTATCAATTTGTTTGAATGCATTTTGTTTGGTTTTTTTTAAAACAAAATAAAATAATTTTTACCCCTACATGTTGTCAGAGAAATGCAAAAGCAATTCAGAATTATATTTAAATAGAAATTAGGCTGTTGTGTAATCACACTTATTTCTCAAAGATGTGGTATTCCATTTGCTGTCTTGTCAAACCTGAGTAAACTAGTGTCTACAGCTCTGTCATCTACTGCAAAAGTCCCAGCAATAGCTAAGAGGATTCCAAGTGTGAGTGACTTACATGTTCATGGAGCTGTCAGATCCATCCATTCCTTCTTCATTAACGGTTGTCCAATGTTACACCTCTGCATTGCTTTCTCCAGAGCATGAAAAAGGTACTATAGAAGCACTATACAAAAACCAGCAGGGGCTGGAATTGCCAGTGGGAGAAGGTGATGAGAGCTCCAGAGGAGGAGAGGATCACACACCAAGGAAGTATGTACCAACAGAAAAACACCAAAGAGCAGAGCAGCATATGCACTGCAGGAAGGGGATAGAGAAGACCAGGAATGTAAACAGCACCACAGAATATTTGGAAAAAACATGTAGATTTTCTGAGTAAGGAGCAGTGATGAAGCACAGCACTGCTGAAGGGAATCCCTGAAGATACCACACATGGGAGTTTCAGTGTGCAATGTTGGCTTGCTCTTATCCTTTTCAAGAGAACTTGGTCTGATGGTTGTTAAAAGTAGTTCAAGCAGTACTAGACTAAACAACCCCTTGCATGACAATTTCCTTTTTCCATTCTCCTCAACAACCCTTCACCCACACATAGACACACCTGCCTTCTGCACCCACACGGCCTCCGTACAGGAGTCAACACACAAGCCACCTGAGAGCCATCTGTCAGGCAGAAAAACACTCTGCTCCAGATGCTCTGCAAACTCTGGAGATTGGAGAATCGTGATCACCATGTGTGTATTGCCCCAGGTCAATTGCACAGCAAGTAGGGATCCATCCACCTATTTCTGACTGAGCCAGCACTATGTGAATGGAAAGACGTAAGAAAATCATGTTTCTGCATCAAATATTCCCAACATCATTTGCACAAAACATATCTCTCTTTGAATGCAGTACACTCTCCTGAAGCCAGTCAGGAAAACTGTGCTTCTCCCTGTCTTGTTGGCCACATGTACCATCACTATTTGATCTTCTTTTTTTTTATTTTCCTGCAAGCAAGATTTTTTTCAGTGGTATTCATGAGCTGGAAAAAAAGAAATAAGGAGAGAAAAATAAAATATGTGAAGAGAAGGAATTTCATTTTTCACTTCTTGCATGCACTGCTTGAACTACAATATTTGTACTTACGAATCCTGAATAAATGCTTGACCTTTTCTTTGTTTCTTCATTTATTTTCTCAGTTCCGCTTCCTACTCTCTGTGCTTCTGCATCTATTTAGGTAGTTGCTCTTCAGCCTGTTTCTTCTTGCTTTGTTGAATTCTGACTCTGCAATCAGATGTTTGTGCAAAAGCTCTTACTGCCAGCAGGACTCTGACACAGATTTGGGTGTATGAATGTCCCTTGTCTTCAGTAGAGTGCTTGACTGTACTCTAAAAAAGAAAAAGCCTTAGGATAATAATACATTTTAATTAAACCATGAACAACTCCCTTGGCAATCACAAGGAAAATCCTACCTTATCTCCACAGCTGTGCTGCATAAAAACAGAGAGCATCTTTTCATACCTGTGTCTTTAATGGCAAGAGTCATGAGACATATACAATAGCATTTAAAAACTACACTTATACTTTCACCCTGTGAGTGGCTCCTTGTTATGGGGCTTACAATGGATTAGTTGCATCATAAAAAGGGAGATAGAAAGATAACTCCTTGAGCACGCTGAATGAGGTACTGCGAGCTTGTTGTGATAAGGACTTGGTATTAGTTGATTGGCATCAAAGATCACGGATTTATTTATAGCACATCAAGCATGATGACGACATCAATGCAGGTTGTCAAAGGAAGTCAGTTCACAAAGAAAGCTAAATATTTAAGGCCCACATTTTCAGATAAGTTTGAGCTGTGAGCCTGCCTATGGGCTTAGATCAGATCTAGGGCAGCCAGAAGTGAGAGCACATGGAGGCAGAGATTTTGGGGATTTTTTGCATGAACTGCAAGAACCCACCCTACTGAGTGAAAGGGATGCAGTAACAGGGAGGACTCATAATTAATCAGTAGTCTGCATCACCTACATTCCCTCTTCTACTTCCAGGCCAAGTTGTTGCCATCAAGTTCAGCAGTTCATCCCTAATCCAGTCAATATACGCAGAAGCTGCTTTATTGGCTCCTTCTGGACATCTGCCTACAGGTGCATTGCAGAAGATGTACAAAACCTATAGAAAAAAAAATTATCTGAGAAGGATTTTATTCACTCTATAATTTTCTGAGAAGTGTGGAGGAGGAGATGGCAATTTTTCAGCTCTAAAAGATGCTTTTTACTTTATTATCTGGGCATTGTGTTATAACATGTGCTCATGGGAAACACTAATCAACAATTCCAGAAAGAAAGATCAAACACAAATTCCTTGACTAAAACAAAGCATCCCCTGGAAACATCCATATGATTTTTATCATTTTAACTTAGTGTTTGATGACACTTTGGAACCAAGGTATTATATGAAGCTGACATTCTAATCTATATCTTTTCTTGCACTCTTGGAAATGGGAAAAATAAATTCAGCTGACTGACCAGAAACCAGAAGGACTAAGCTTACAAAGAGCTAATGAAATCCATTCTGCAAGGTAATTCTAACTCATTGTTAAGACAGCTCCATTGATTGCATTCGACTTAACCAGAGGAGTTAATGTGCTCCACTAAATTAGAAGTAGTCAGAAGATTACCTGGTAAAAATATGTATTTTTTTAATATTTACTGCAGCCTTTTAATTTTTTTTCTTTAATGATTTTCTTTTTGCTGTTTTCGAAAACTTATAAATAAAACAGGAGATTTGTATTTGGCAGCCTAGGTCCTCGCTGCTCCATGCCTCGGTTTTGTGGTGTGGTTTTGTCCAACCAGTAGCGAATGAGGTCTGTATACTGAACAACTCATGCTGAAGGAGAAGCAGCTGCTCACTGACACTGCACTCTACAGCACACAAATCTTGCACTTTTGCAGAAGGAGAACAAATACTTGCAGAAAATACACATGGAGTTTGATGCTCAAGGGGTATAAGATTAGGTCCAGTGTATTGACTAGGGAAATAGCCTGCAGGCCTTAGGCCAGCAAGGCTGCATGCCAGTGACTTCATTAGGCCTTTTGTGTATGAAAGAGCTGCCTGTTTGGATCCTGGAAACTTGCATCAATACGTCATTTTGTGTGACTAAAGTAAGCAGAATTTGTCCAAAGCCCTGGCCAGTTACGGACCTCAATCTGCCCCCGATTGCAGGCAATGTCACTCTTAGGAAAACAGGTTTTGATTTGATCTGAGGCTCTTTTCAATAGGATTTCCATCACTGGCTTTAACTGACAGAGTCCCCATTCTGTCTTACACCTTCCCACAAAAGACACTGGCAACTGATCTCCTTCACCGACTTTGTCCATGAATTCCAGAAACCCAAAAACTGTTGCAAATTTCTTTGCATCCTCATAACCCTCCCCACTCTTCGCCCTCACCTCTTGGCAGTGAGACATCCATGAAACCATGACGCCAATGACTCCCAGAGTTCCTTTGCTGGGAGGGGAGAAGGGAAGTAACAGGGTACTGTAATAGACGCAAAAGCTCTGCACTTATGGCAGTATAAATCTACATACTTAGAGTGCAAAAATTTAATGAGATGAAGCTCCAGTGGTTCAAGGACAAAAACCAGAGAGAATCCAGCAAACAATCTCTTTCTGATACAATCAGTAGGAGGGATAGACCAGTTTGGTGGACTGCTTCTGGAATTGCAAATTTTTGTCAAGGAGCAAATAGAGAAAGCAAAAAACTTAAGGACCAACACTCCAAATCCCTGAATTAGCATTGCATACAGGTATCTACAGCATTCTCACTGATACAGGACAAAACCAGGAATGCAAGAATGTTCAATTATTTGTTATATGCTAAAAAGATAATTCTTTTCACAGGTTACAACAAATTATCACCCCTCTGGTTTTTTTTTCCAGAGACTCTACGTTTTTCCTTCATATTTGCTTACTTTCTTAAGTTCACTGAGAATATGCACTTTAGTTGTCTCGAACTAAGTACATAAAAATCTTTGTTAAACGACAAATTGAAAGTGATTACCCTACTAATAAAAATAGGTAGTAGAATTACTTCTGGAGACTTCATCTGCAGCTCACAGCACAGTAGGTCCGATGATTTCTGACAATTCATGAAGTATTTGTGTCATTATAAACATGCTGTAAGTGCCACACACACATATTTATTACTCTGGTGAATCAATGCTGATTTGATCAGCTTACCTTTGACATCAGCATTTCATACATTTCTTAGTCATTTCCCCATGATGACCTCACCAAACATGGTCTAAAGTAGCACTAAGCTATTTGAATGCATCCCATCCTTTCCATTGTGCAGCCTTGCTCCTAAAATCTTACTCTTTTTCTTTTCCCAGTCCCCCCTCTCCTCTCCACAACTTTTTGCTTTGATCCCACGTGCTAAAATTCTGAATTAGCTGCAGTTACCAACTTACCTCTTAAAATAGATATCGTCATAGTGAAGGGAAAGGACAAACAGAAAAACACAAAATATATTTTTAGCAGGTGCGTCCCAATTATACAAACTTTAGTGGGGGTTATTTCTCTCTCTCCCTCTCCAATTTTTTTTTCTCCCCCTACCCACCCCCCACTCCCCCCAGTTCCTGGGTTGCACTCCCTTCAATCTTGTCAGCTGTAAAATGGGTCTCTTTTTAACCTATAATGGATCAGTGAGATTAAAGGTGAAGTCATGAATTAGTAGCAGTGACAGCCCAGCACGATGGCCCCGGCAGCAGGGGGTCTCCCTTTGTGCTCGTCCACTCTGACCCCCCGTGCCACTCTCCGCCTGTGGGAACCGGACAAGAAGAATGTCGGGGTGGGGCCGGGGGCCGCCAGCCCCAGCCCCTGCGCCCGGCCAGCGCCCCCCGACACATTCTTTCCCTGGAAATATTCTGACATCACCCCGTCATACCTCCTTGCCGGCTCCTTCGTTAGCTCCTTTATGCCTTGCCGCCAGCGGACAATGGGTCCTGCTGCAGGGTGGAGGAGGAGGACGAGGAGGAGGGGAGGGAGACATCTTTCCCAGGACAACTTTTTCAGAAGATGTGGACCTAAAGCAAACGCGGTTTGCCTTTGGAAGGTGTGTGACTTTTCTAGGAGTTGGGCTGTAGGGTTTGAGATGCTACTCTCTGCGACAAAAAAAAAAAAAAAAAAAAAAAAGAAAAAAAAAGGGAAATGTGTCCAACGATGCGGAAAGATTTCTTTGTATTTTTAAACCCTAATTTCTAAAACAAAACCATCCCTACCACAAACACGGCTTGTTCAACATTTTGCCTCTAAAAGTACATCAGAACTGCTCATTATAACCATTGCAAATGTATGATGCATTTCCAGTTTCCTCCATTAAAAACTGCAGTAAGGCGACATTGGATACAAATGATAGGAGCTTCCTCTTAATTCCTCTTTTGGGAAATACTTGAGAGCAGAGGGACATGAACAAAGCTACATCTTCCTGCAAATGTGAGACAGATCGGTCTTCCTGCTCATGTTCTCTGAGATATATTTCATCCTTACTGAAATTTAAATCGAATGTTGCCTTCAACCTGTCTCCTAGGATAAATAGCTAGACTTTTCCTAATCCTTCCCAATTAATGCACTAATTAATTAATTAATTATAAGAGGATTCCTTTATCCTGATTGATTTACCTTGTTGAAGAAAGTTCACATTTCTGAACATACTTTTCTGACTCTATTAAAGTTATCCTGTTGCACCTGTTCCCAGAGCCATCCTAGTTCATGTCAGTTCACTACAGGACATATCATATGCAGGACCTAACCAGAAAGGACAGTCCTGGGAAGCTTACAGAGGATCTTCCCTAGAACACCATAAGAGGATCACTAGAAACAATTTCACTGCGTAAGGAGATGTTTCATTCTTGTGATATTAAAAAATCTGGTGAGAATTCATTATCTCTGTGCCTTGAAGTTCTCCTCAGAAGGGTCCTACACATACCCCAATAGAATCGGGTGGGATTTAGACACCTGAAACAGCATAAAGGCATTTTAAGGTGCCTGTACTGGGTATTTCTGGCCAGGTTTAATAGCAGGGGGACTATAGAGGTGGCTTCTGTGAGCAGCTGCCAGAATCATCCCCCCAGGTGCAGCAGAGCTAATAGCAACACCTCTGTGACAACACATTTAAGAAGGAAGGAAGAAAAAGTTTATTGTGCAGATGAAGATGGGAGCCAGAGAAAAGCAGAGTGAGAACATGTGAAGAACAATGCAGACACCAAGGTCAGTGGAGAAGGAGAGGGAGGACATGTTCCAGGTGCCTGAGCTGAGGTTCCCCTGCAGCCCGTAGTGAAATAGTGAAATGGTGAAATAGTGGAATAGCTGTGCCCCTGCAGCCCATGGAGGACCACAGGGATGCAGAGATTCACCTGTGGCCTGTGGGAGAGACCCACGTCAGAGCAGGTGGATTCCCAAAGGAGGCTGTGACCAATGTGGGAGGTCATGTTGGAGCAAGGTCCTGGCAAGGGACCTTCTGACCCATGGAAGGGTCCACACTGGAACAGGTTTTCCTGGTAGGACTTGTGGCCCTGTAGGGGACCCATGCTGGAGCAGCCTGTGCCTGAAGGACTGCACTTCGTGTAAAAGTCACTCACACTGCAGCAGTTTGTGAAGAACTGTTGCCTGTAGGATGGATTCACATTGAAGAAGTTTGTGAAGGACTGTCTCCCATGGGAAAACCCCCACAGGGAGCAGGGCAAGGACTCCTCTCTCTGAACAGCAGCAGAAACAACAACTGACCATAAGCCCCATTTCCTCTCTCCCTGTACTGCTGAGGGAAAGGAGGTAGAACTTGGAAGGAGGAGGGTGGGGGGAAGGTGTCTTTATTTTACTTCTTATCCTCAAGATCTGATCCTGTTAGTAATAAATGTAATTAATATCCCCACTTTGAATCTGTTTTGCCCATGACAGTGATCAGTAAGGGATCTCTCACGGTCCTTATCTCACCAATGAACTCATTGTTATACTTTCTCTCCTCTGTCCAGTTGCAGAGGGGAATGAGAGAGCAGCTTTAGTGGGTAATTGGTGTCCAGCCAGGGTTAACCTACTATAGACTAAATTCAAGATCGTGATTCCTGCTTGGAGGCTGTCTAGCCCCAGGGAAATACTAGTGTTTACAAGATTCTCCCATTTTACCTTAAAAGATGCTAGACCATTTGCTTTTCTGCTCCAAGTCAAGTAGTCTGGAAAATGGCCCTTCCTTTAACTTACTTTGCAGATACTCCTGGGGTTCACATGAGGAAATTCTCGATCCAGTCTTGGAAAATAGGGTAAAGGAAGTAAAGTATGAGTTACAGCCAGCTCTGTTTTCTTATGGGATCTCATTTTGTCTTTTCTGTGGCTCACTAGCCAAAGAGACTCTTAAAGATGCAGAGATATTTCACATAAAACTAGCACAAATAAATTAATGAATGGGCCAGAGAATGAACAGGGCAGATACCATGAGGCTCTTCATCTTTTGATCAATGGGTACTCAGACAACGTGCATCTTATTGGAAAATTCACTCCAGTTTGACATCACTCACTTCAGACCCAGCCTGCTCTAGTCCACACCACAGGACTGTGCATGTAAATCATTGCCACGGGAAAGGAACAGCTCAGAGCTCTTCAGGAGCAGCAGTTCTGTCTCCAGCCATGAGCAGCAGCATGTACTGGCTGGAAGAAGCCAGTGAAGTGTGCAGATGGCATGATCTGAAATAGGTTCTGAGTAGATGAGCTGACAGCATTTCCACACCAGTTCATGTCAGCTGTGTGTGGTATCCAGTTGCATTTTCTGCAGGTCTACTGGACCTTTTTCCCAGAACTATCTTATCCCTGCCTGGCATCTATGAGGCTGCAATCCATAATGCTACATTTTGAAGACAAAGGGGAGAGCATGTTGGAGTTGTACCTAACTGGTGAGGGAAGGCTGCAGGTTGCACACTGTAAAGTGTCACTTAGCAACATGGCACGTGAGGAGTAGACTAGGGCACAGTGGGGCCTGGACCAAATGGGACACTTGCAAGTTACCAATTAAATCCCTTTCTATATAATGCCCTCCAAGCTCAGGCCATTTCAGGAGAAGAGTTCAGACTGCATCCAGCAAAGTTCTTAGCAATCTGAGCAAGCTGATTACTCGGTGTGCCAGATCAGGATCCCTGCAAAATGTAGCACCAGTACAGAGTTCCAGTATCCACAATGCTCTTGTATTTTCTTAAAAAGTGGGGGATTCAGGTGTAATCGTTCCTCTGTCCAAGAGAAATCCAACTCACGTCACACTCTTCCTGAAGGAGTACCCAATCTCTATACGGTTGTATGTGCTCAGTAGGAAAAGTGGGGACATGGCTGATTTTACCTGTCAGATCTTTTCTTGAAATATAAGTAAATCCCAGGTATCTGGACTGTACCTAGGCTACAGGGTCATGTTCCTTCTCTCTGGCATGCCACTGAAACCAAATGACTGGATGCCCTGTGGCAATGCTCCAGCAAGCAAGCTCCTAGCCAGGCAGTAAGCATACCCTGGGAATAGGAGAAAACCATCTTTTCAGAAAGGGGTGGGCAAATGCACTGGATAGTAGACATTTGCAAAGGATTATATAAAGCACTGGCTGTGCCCTACATTTGAAATTGTGTTCTATTTATTTTTTTAGAAGTGTGTTGGCCTCCCACAATGAGGGAGGTGAGCAAGGGAGTACACACAGGCAGGCAGGGCTGACTCCCAGGTGATCAAGGGAAGGTGCCTCAGGGAACACCTCAGTCCAATCCTTCTTGTCTCTGTGCTGGTTATTTCAGGCAGTGTGGGCTTTTTTGGGGTCTCCTGTACACTGCGTTGGGGTGTAGAGGTACAGCATAAGGCTCAGGATCCAGCTGTCAGGAGGAGTCAGGAATGGGAAGGAGTTTCTTCCCTTAAAGGCTTCAAAGAACTTTCCTGGAATTTGTTCCTCGCCTCATCCAAATAGAAAGAGCAAGAATGGCATTAAACTTGTAAACTGGCAGTGTTGTCACAAGTCATAATTTCATCAGTTATATTGTATTTCTTCTTAAAGCCAGAGCTCTTAGATTCTCTCCATGTTAAGGAAACAAGGCATTTTGTGTCCTCCAGGTCTGGAGAACAACTTAGAAACAGCTAACTTTCTAATATTAATATGAGATAACAAATAATTAATAAGTCAATGTCAATATGTACTTACGAACAGTGTTGATTAAAAAACATTATAAAGAATTCATTTTGGCTTTGTTTGTTTGGGGATTTTAAGTCCCATCCCATGTTTTGTGGCCTTTGACTAGTATCTCTTGAATGATGGAGCTTGAGCCTATTCTGACTTCACCACAGTCTTCCTCTTTGGAGCTGGGGGAGGCTCCTTTCAGGGCTGGTGAAGCCTGGGGCAGGTGTGGAAGTCTTCAGCCAGGAGCTATGCAGAGGGATTCACCTCCTAGAGTTACAAAGGCATCAGACACTTGTCTATTTTCCTTGTACAGTGGTTTCCTGCCCCATCTGACCCCACATCCAGCCCAAGTTCTTTTCATACCTCAGCGATCCAAACCCAGGAGTCAAGTAGCCCTGGGAACAACTTGGGCCTCCTTGGTGGCTCACTAGCAGCAGAAGAGGAGATCCAGAGGGGAGAAATCCAGTCCCAAGCCACAGTAATTGCAACTCCACATCTATGTGAATAAACATTATAAAGGCACCAGTGTAGGCTTCACCAGTGTCAAGCCTACAAAAGTGCATGGGTTGGAGCTAGCACAGAGACTTATCCCTTGTCATGCCTCTTGCCTGCAGCCTTCTTGTGCAGCCCTGAATCCACAGAGAGTTCCCCAGTGGGGCTCCCCTGCATCAGGTCAGCTTCTCTTCCACATCGCTGCTCTTTTCACCGGGGACCATGGCTGTGTGCACACCAAAGGGACTGCCTTGTTCTTTGCTTAGGCCTGGGCAGTTTACAGCAACTAGTGAATGTTGAGGATGGAGAGCTTTTGCTGACCACTGCCTGGAAAACAAGAACTTACTCCCTCTCGTGTCATCTTCTCTGCTCATGCCCAGGCAACCAAGCAGCAGGTCCTGCTCCAAACTTCCTCCATGGTTATTGCTGTTGCCTGCCCTCTTCTGCCAGTGTGGGGGTGAGTTGTGCTGCCTGCTGGGAGTCATTGGTAGGGCCAGTGCTCCCCTACAGGCTATCACGTCCTCCTGTTGCACAAGGAGAAGGTGTGTGCATGCAGGTATGTGCAAACACTGTTTGTGACATTGCTACTCTCCGTTCAGAGTGGGTCAGGATGGAGGGGGCATCGTTCGGTCCTTCCCCTACACACTGGCATGGGAGGGAGACAGGTGTTATCTGTGCTGGATGTTGGGTTAACATGGGCTATGTTAATCTCCATTTTTTCCATTTCCTGTTCCCTGGAAAAAGAGGGAAAGTAAAGCCAATCCTGAACCACTATGAGGTGTATCCTGCCTTAGAACTTACAGTGAACGCATGGTTTAATAGCAGCCCTTTACTGAGCCACTCAAGTAGTTTCTTTCTGGAGGAAGGTTTTGATTAAAAGCAAATTCAAATTATCAATTCTCCTCCAGTATCCCATTATCAGTCCAGTTCTTGATATTCAAGAAGAATCTATCTGAAAAAAACCTATTTGCCAAAAACATGGAAAGCCAAATTTTTAATTATTACATCTATGCCCATTTCTCGTACTGCTCACTTAGAAAACAACAGAATGAAACATTTCATTTCCCATTACTAGCTGCTGAGAAAATTCTGGAGATACATTGAAACATCAAGCTTTCAGATGACTGCAACTCCTATCAAATACTTTTAAAGACAACCAAAAATATCTCCATTAGAAATACAAAAACATTTTGTGACCAGTATTCTCCTAGGAAGGTTTATTATAGTTCTAAAGTCAATTCCAGCTCCATTTTTTTTCAGATATCTACTAAAGTGTATTGTGAGAAAAGTATAAAGAATTTTTATTTCCATTAGATTTTTATTTTAATCATCTAAAAATCATTCTTATGGAAATTAGAAAGACAAAAAGATTCCCCAGGGACTGAGAAACTTCACTGATTTGCATCATTAACACTGAAAAGAACTTGCCTGGAAATGGCCCCTTCACGTTTTCTTTTATTTACATTTCTAGACAAATACAAAATTAATTTCAACAAGAAGGCTTCTTGTAGATTCATATCCCATTTTGATTAGTCTAGCCATTAAAACATGAATATGCCTTGCTGTGCTTTGATGGACTGATTTAGTCTTTGCTATATATTTTTTTTTATTTCTTTTAGTTTTTACTTCATTTATAAAGGATTTGAAACATGGGACACTCTCACTGATCATTGACTGTATTAGCATTCATAATTAACACCAGTAGCTGTTAAGAAACTTTTAGAACAATTACCATTTGTGGCACAGAATGAGAGAAAAGTGGCTTTCATTTCACAAAACTCTGCAGTTTCCATTTAACGAGTCTGTCCAAGCATAAGTAAAAATGAAGAAACTGATAACAATAAATATATATTTAAATGCAGACAAATTTCTATGACAAAGTAGTTGTTTCAAGGCTCGTATCAAAATTTTAAACAGTTTACCTTCTTTGTGTCTTCTGAAGAGTTTTACGTAACAAACTTTCAGTGTCATCACTAATAGCAGTTCATGCCAAGGATTACTTTCTTAAAACTGCTACTCAAGCCCGGTGATTTGCAGTACACTTCTTATTACAGGATACATTATGCAGAAACCCTCTGCTATGTGATGGGACATGGCAACCCTGCTGTGAGAATGCCTATCAGTGCTTCTTTTAAGGCCCTTTCTCAATTGTCAGCAAGGTATTTTTTAAGGTTAAAAGGTGTAAAATTATTCTGAAACGCTTTTCTGACCTGTCGCCTATCACTGCAAAAAGCTATAGTTCATTTTTTTCTAAAATTGTATTTTTAAAGTGTGATAATATAAGAATAAAGCTAGTAAGAAAAATAGAGTTTTCTATGTTTTTCATTATATTTTTTGTAATTTTTTCAGTACTGATATACATTAAGATTGTGGGTCCCTTTTTATTTCTGATTTTCTTCATTATGATTTCTCCTTTCCTGTAAGTCAGTTACAATGTGTAATTAATGAGAAACCAAAAATGAAAAAAAAATATTTTAATTTATATTTTTGTGGATTTTCAAATTGATTCTTTAATCATATCCTCTAATATAAAAGTCAAATGCAGGAGGGTCATGAAGCACAATCTCATTTTACTGGTATATAAAGCTCACAAGATCTGTCATTCTTCAAGTACTACCTGTACTTTGATTTAAACAACACTGAATATCATCAGGAAAAGTAGAAGAAGGCTTCTATTCTTCAGACTGGTGGCTGGCTTTTATGGCTTTGCAAGCTGCTTAACTCTAGATTTCCCAGGCTACATGCACGATTCAAGGTCAATGATCCTATAGTTTTAAATCCTGTGCACAAGAGGTTACCATCTCCCATTGTCTGTAGCTTAAGATTTCCAATGGCAGCTAACTATTTATGTGCTGGTAAAATGCTAGAAGGTATCTGAAATCACTTTACACTATGTTTCATGGACTGTTCTATAGCACAATCTTATCAGATGATACTGGAGAGCTCAGCCTTGCAGTAAAGAAGCGTCAAACATGAAGGGCCTGATTGTCCCATCTGATATGTGATACATACACACAACAATGCAGGCTGCAGCTCAAGCCAAGAAGAAAAGTACAAATAGGTGGTGGAGCGGAAAACAGATGCTGTGCTGGGTTTATGCACTGAATTGTGTGGCTCATAGCAGAACACCAAGAGGATTACAGCCAAGACTATGACATGGCTGTAAGAAGTGACCAAGCCAGTAAGAGGTCATCATCATGTTGCACTCAGGTATCTATGAGGATTGTATCAGTCCTTTCCAACATGGATTCACCTACTTTTCCTGACACTTACCTAAGCAGCCAGAGACTCCAGTAGGGTTTTGTTCCTGCATTCTCCAATGCTGTCTGTGATGAGGTGTTCAAGTCGAGCGACTACTGTGTATTCTGCTGACATCACCTAAAGAAAGAAGATTGCAAATTCTTCTTCACATTAATTTTGTTATACCCTCTTTATTAAATTACTGTGTCTCATCAGCATAAAGTCTCATTTTAACCTGCTTATTAGTACCTTGATGATCAATCAGGAGAAGGCTGCCATTCATATGCACATAGATAAATGGACCACATGTTTTTTTGACCAGACAAATGTAGACAGCACTGCTCCCCAGCAAGAAACACTCCAGGAGTCTGGACTTCGAGAGGCATGGCCTAGCATCCCTGGGGGCTTTCCTCCCCTGTGTCTTGTGCAGCATAAGAGCAGGGCTTAGCTTCACCCAGCTCTTGAGTGGCAGGAACAAGGGTTTAGGCCTTGGACATGAGGACAGACAGTGAGTCTTTACAGCATGGCACAAAGCACAAGGCAGGGGAGCACATAAGCCATGTTCCAAGGATGATCCATCCAGGCAGCAGTGCCCAGAAAGGCTTGCAACCTCCAGCATATACAGCCCTAAACCCCCTCCCATGGGTGACTGTTTACAATTTTGCAAGATGGACTGATTCTTTCAGATAACAGCAAATTTCTAGAATTTAAGTATTTAAAATTCTATATTTAGAAGTTGCTAACAAATACAAAGTGCAAACAAGGTCATTTTGTCTAGATCTAATCACAAAAATCTTAATAGTAGACAATTCTATATGAGATTGTTACAGGTGCCACAGGATGATTTTAAGTTAGACACTAAAAAATAGTCATTGTTTTTCACAATATAGAGATATATACACACAAAGCAAAATAAAATAAATCTATCCAACTGAACAATTTCTTATTCCCTGTCAGTCTTTCTGCAATCACTCTGAATGCACAACAGCCTTCTCTTATTCAGCTCCTTAAAACCCCATTTCTTCCACAGGGGGAAATTCAAGTATGTTGTGAAGTGAAACCTACATTTGACTCTCTGTAGACACTCTGTCCTTTCAAGAAGGTAATTTCATATTCATCCTGTGCATTTTTAGGAATGGCCAGAGTCCCAAGCACATCCCAGACATAAAGATATGGAATGGTCAACAACATGCTAGCTAGTTCTCCAGGATCAGGCTAAGACACTTTTTAAAAGCACCTGAACTTGGCAGACAGGCTTCACAGGGATCTCAAATGCAATAGAATTCATCTGTTTTAACATTTAAAATTCATCTGTCTAGAACTAAAATTAGGGTTCCTTTCATGATATTGAAAAGAAATTTGCATATCCAGAGGCATTTCATCTCACTCTAAAGTAGATATTTAGGATTGAGATCTTATCCCTGGTTGAGAAGAAACAATTCACAGACCTACAAATCTAGGATTTGGGAAATATTTACAAGAAGCTGCTATTGTTCTTCTGAAGCTCCACATTCAATTTCTTCTGCATTTGAATTCAGACTGTGAACTCTGGATAAGTGAGGAAAAACAGGCAAGGTTATTGTCTTGATGTAATTTTAATACAATCTTCACACTCCTTTCTATGTAATCACTTCCATTAAATTACCACAATGGAGATGACAGGGCAGAAGAAACCTATCCTCACAATCCTCAGGACACTGAAGATTTTGTTTTTACAACATTTCAGAGACAAACAACTGCAAAATAAGGTCCCTATGTAAAATAGCAACCATCTTGTAAATTCTTCTTTTCAAAGTGCCCACTGAAGACAATGGTTGGTTTTTACTTTGTAGCGAAAGGAAATCTCCTTTGTAGGCATCTGTGGGAAGCAAAGCTCCACACTGTGGAATGATTAGGAGGACCTGTGTTCCCCCACTAAACCCAGAACATGGCTAGGGACGTAATCGCTAATAAACAGAAATCCTGTAATCACAGTGTTGCAGAGCATGACATTTAATTATTATCAGTTAATGCTAAGGACACATTTTTGCCTCTAAGTCAGGATTGTGACTAATCATATAAGAGTTCAAAGCCCTGCAAACCAGTGGCATGAGTGCAAGACTGTTTGTCAAAGGTACAGGTGGAGACCATAAACTACTTTTGTTAACTTCCTTCATGGATGATCATGAATACCAGGGGGCATGGCCGTCTTGTTCCAGCATGTGCCAAGAATGCTGGGGGAAATTTACAGCATCCTTGGCTTGCACAGATTTTGCTGCTTGCTGTGCCCAGTCGCTGGTATTGAGTACCCGAGCTCCTTCTTGCCCAGTGAAGAGAGAGGCTCCAGGTCAAGGTATCATTTCCTAAAGCAGGGCTTTGGTAGGGAAGAAGTGTGACATGTCTCTAGAGCGTTAGCAGTGATAGGCAGGTGTGAGGAAAAGAAAGAAAGTCAGTCACATTCATTAGTAGTGTCCAAGATGGATATATGTAACTATGGTTTTTAATTTAGAGGTTCAAATTAAATAAATAAATGTCCAAGCAACATAAGACATTAAAGGGTCTGTTTTAATATCCAAACAATTAATTTCAGGAGTTAAAAATAATAGAAATATTGCAACAGTATCCAGACTTTTTTAATCATCTGATTTCATAATCTAAACCACCACATTTTTGCATAGTAGAACACACTGATTTCAACCCAGTGTTTCTAATACTTATATATATATACATATTCATATTCACACTTAGTATGAATATGTTGTTTTCACTTCTTGAAGACAGTAAATTTTTCTAAGCACTAGACAATATGAAATAAACACACCACTTTTCTTGTGCCTTTTCTCTCCTTTGTTCCTCTGGTCTTCCTTTTCAAAAGATTTCCATACTTTTCAAAAGATCACCATATTGCTGGAAATCCAATCCATTTTTTTGCATACAGCAAGTAATTAAAACAAAGAAAAAGCAGCAACTTCATTATCATTGTTCAAAAAAACTTGAACTATAGCCATGGGCAAAGGGAAATGAATGTTTTAGTCTGCTTTTAAAACTCCAGTGAGTTTACATATACATACGTACGCATGCAAGCCATATAGATATACTTATAAAATACCAAGAAATCAGATGAGGTAATAGCACCCCCTTCTGAGAGTTAGGACCAAAGCTTATGCCCTCAAAGCAAATCAGGAGACTTTTTGTCATGGTGCTACAGCTTTTCAATATGCAGCTCTTACGTCATGTTTTATCCTACTGTGCTAGAGAGATATACATACTGTTTACTTGGCATTTATCTGCTCCTCTCTCATTGCACTAACTGCTTAGTTACAAGGCAGCAATTATAATTTGGAGCTAGGAAGTTCACAAAAAAATTGTTTTCTTCAGATCACCTGTTCAATTATTCCATGTATGAAATAGTCCTTGAACAGCTTTTGCTGTCCAGGGATGAGTGGAGCAAGGTGTGAAGGGCTGATGCAGCTCAGCAGGAATATCACTTCACTCTTCAACAACTCAGGTTTTCCTGGGGTTGGAAATTCACTTCTTCTGAGATGGGCACAGCCTTCTATTCCCCATCCACTATGCCTCTCCTAATTCGTGGTTAGGGCAGGAAAGGGCTAGGAGCTTTTTTCCCCCTTGCAGCAGCAAGGACTCAAGAAGTAGTTTCTAAAACAACGGATGTGATTGTACCCAGAGCCACTCCAGTATCACCAGACCTACAGTAACACTCTTTAGGAGCCTCTCTTACCATGTATCTACACCAGGAAATAGTGCCTTGACTCCTCCCTTGGCAAAAGGTTGACTTATCTACCAAAGAAGGGCATTTTTCACACTCTAAGCGAAAAAACAGACCAAGAAGATTTCCTGTCTCAACCATCCTTTTCCAACAGCAAATACTCTTTCCGTCAATTTCATCTGAATGGGAAACAGAACATTCTTCCCCCACTTGCTCAACACAACACAGGTTCTGTTACAGAGCATGGTATGGGCAGAGCTCTTGTAACTCAGCAAAGAGCAGCCCTGTGAACGGCTCTGTCCCACTGCACAAGGCTTGAGTGGCATCGAGCCATCCAAGCAGCCCACAGCTCACCAGCCCAGGAACAAAACAAATCATACCCAATAACAGTAATCACACCACCAAACCCTCAGAGAGTAACTGATGGCCAGGTTGAAGACTCAAAAGGAGAATATAACAGTGCTTCTCAAATTTCCACTTCTCATTGAGAACTGATTTGTGGTATTTCTCAGCACACACTCTGGATAACCAGTAGTTTGCATAGGCTGTGCTGCAAAAACTTCTGTGCGGTCTGCAACAAAGCAGCTAAGGAAAAGGCAGGAGGTTATTTACCTTTTTTTTCTTTTTGAGCTGCGAAAGAAAAAAATGTTTGATGAAAGGTGTTAGACTCTAAGGAAAATAGTGAAGGATCTCTGCAACTTAAAGGACAAAAACCCACATGACACTGAGCTATGGATAATTTACCATGACAAATCAGTCCTCTAGCAGAAAGAGAGTCACAGCATGTGAATAAAAAAATTAGAACAAGCTGAAGATAAGATAGACACAATTTTCTACTTGCAGTGCTAGAAAGAAAAAAAAAAAACAAACAAATGGAAACAAAATGCAGTAATACTGAAAGGGAATGTAGTACTGCAGTAATACTTGTCTTTTCCAGGACATGTATAAAGGAATGCTTCACAGAAATTCAGTATCAGAACACCATATCCTTCTAAGGAAAATCTTGCAACTGAAAAAATCATTGAAATCACGAAAATTCATGTGGTAATGCTGAAGCTGATGGAAGAGCTTCCAGTAGAGCTTTTTGCAGCCTAAAACCTGTAGCAAACAAGGTGCTAAGGTAAATATGAATAAAGTTACTGAGATAAGAACTTACAAAGTAATTACAGTACAAAAAAGTGGATATACTTGAAGTCCAAACTAGAATGGTACTTGGTTTTGGCTCAACACTGTAACATGTAGGGCTTTTGCTGTGAATAAGAGCCACTAGTACATTCAGAGTGCAAAAAGGAAGCCAATTTGGGGGAATAAGTTCAAATGGTACCTACACACGGGTTTGTTCAAGTCAAGGGTAGAAAGCAACAAAGCTAATGCCCACATTTCCAAAAAGACTCATGCACGGATCAAGATATTCATAAATTCATACAGAAAATAAAATACAGGAACATAAATGGACAAGTATATGTATTGTGTTTGAGGGTTCTTTAAAAATGACTGCTGGTAAAACAGACTACTCCTAGAGTAGATGGCTTCTCCTGGGAACACAAGGGAGGTCGCAGAGAGCCTCTGCCCTGGAAATTCTACCCTGAGCAGGACCATCAAGAGCAAACAAGAGCTCTTCCTTGCTCTCTCTAGGCACTGGCAGTTGCCTCCAGAAGGAAATTGTATTATTGTGCCCGTCAGGAAAAGTGCACGCTCATGGACTCACATTCCAACTCAGATATTGTTATCCTCGAGCTGGCACCTTAAAGAGTCCAATAGATTCAAAAGCATTTAACCTTGACTACCAACCAAGTCCCTTTACTTTTCTTCATTGCTAACAGCTCCTGCCCCACTGACTCTTTGGCACAGTTGTGCACATCTGACTCTTCAACCCTAGCAGCATTGCATTAGACCTCTTGCCTCAAACAGTGTGGCTGTGAGTGGTTTACCTGGGCACAAGCTGGAAGTTCTCTGTTGCATTTCACCAGCCACAAAAAGAATTCATTAAAAAAAACAGTATTATTACTTGAGGTGAGAACAAGAGAAAAAACCCTTTGTATTATAAATGGTCCTTAACCTATATGCCTAGCCTAAAATTTAAGAAAAATCTACAGGATTAGATTTGAACTGCAAATTAAGACAGGATTTTGAAAGTCAATGTAGCAGATTCCATGATGAAATAGGAAGTTGTCATGCAAGAAAAGAGCCTCTACAATTTTTCCTTGGTATTGTTTTTACATTTCCATCAGTTCTCCTAATCCTCTGGAAGACTTGGAGGCTTAACATTTCCATTGACTAATTCAAAGACAAAATGTCCTTTCAGTATCAGTGGTCTGACTTTTCTACTGTTTCTGTGAAGCAGCTGCCAAAGATACCCACATCTCAAAAGATGGACTTTGTGAAAAACATTTTTGAACCAATCACATCAAAAGTAATCATTCTGGAAAGGATGCAAAGACTAAGGATATGCCTCTCAATAAAGGTTTCTGGGAGTTTGAGGCTATCTATAAAAATGTACAACATATTACGCAAAGAAAATAATAGGAAATTGACTGCTGTCTTGGTTTAAGAATGTATTCTGGGGGGTGGGACCTACTGGAGTGGAAACTCCTCCCTCTCTGTTATTATTTAAATTTGAAATCACAAGACTTTCAACCAAAAATGTAGAAAAAGGAAATAACAAATCTTTACTAAATATATATATAGAACAAACACAGAACACAACAGCAACAACCCAACAATAACCGAAAAAAATTACCCCCAAAATACCGCTCTCCCTTTCGGTGTAGTTCCAGCCACAGCCAGCAGGGAATTTTGAAAGACGCAGTGACAGACCCACAGCCTGCCAGGAGGTGCTCGCATGCTTTGATAGACAAAGTGGCCCTGGGAATGTGGTGCCGAATCCCTGGGGAACACGTGCGGCTGCGATGGTGACGGGGCGGTGGGTACGGCGGGCAGGGACAGGGGCTGGTCCCGGCTCTACCTGTGCTGTGTCGGTGAAGAGCAGGTGGAAGGGGGGCTCTCCCAGCGTGCAGCTGGGACGGGTGAGAGGCTTCTGTCCAGCACCGAGACCACAGAAGAAACACGGATGCCAGGTGGACCAGCTCCAGGAAGGGGCAGGAAGATCTCCCCGTGGTGGTGACGGCTGCGAGCACGTGGGAGCAGTGGCGATCACACAGGTGGCCACGGAGCACTGGCCAGGACTCCCTGTGCGTGTCACAGAGCAAAGAACTGTCTGGACTTCAGAGCCTGCCTGCCTCCGTCTGTTCCCCAACCCAGGAGGGAGCAGCCTGGAGTTCCACGCCCCTCGCCCTTTCGTTTCTCCCGAAAGCCTCCCCCATGCGACACATGCACAGCACGGTGCCAGGGGGGTTCCCCTTCTCTGTCCTTGTTTGGCTGATGTGTGTTCCAGCCATGGCTGGGGACAGGGTGATACACACACACACACACACACACACACACACACACACACACACACACACACACACACACACACTTGCTCAGGTGCAAGCAACTTCCCTCATTGCCTTAAGGGCATAGGCAGAAGGACAAAGGAATCCCCTTTGCAGAGAAAGCTGTTAGCTTTTCAATGGGAAGACCATTACTGTTCTGAGCTGAGAACAACTGTATTGATGTTTACCTCTCTCCTAGCGGGAGAGCTTGTTCCCCCACTCTGAGGAAAGAAACGCTGCCTTTCAGGTGGTATTTTAGCTTTAAGCAGGGGACCGTCCTGCTCCCCAAAAAGCCTTAGGTCGGTGTGGAAAAACTCCTACAAGTAAAAGATCTAACTCATAACAATAGTTTATAATCCAAACAGTTATTCTGACCAGCATGGAATTTGAAGTATTCCAGTAGTATGCAGACAAGTTGAGGACAAAGTTCGCAGCATCATCAGCTACGGGACAGAACTATGTGCATTTGCCTGGCAGTAAACATGCAAGGATTAACTAACCTAAGCAAATAATTGCAACAAATTGTTTCCTTTAAGGGAAAATATTAATATTGTAAAAAAAATTAGAATTAAAATTCTGTCTCAATAGGCTAAAAACCACTCGAATTTGGGGAGGGAATATAAATGTTACACAAATCCAAGGAACAATCAAGACGCTAGAGTGTCATACAAATGGTGTACAAATGATCAGTGATTGAAAGCCCAACAGAGGACTGTCACCTTGCAGGTCACTGTGGTGGCACAGCAAACCCAGCCTCATGGCAAATGCCATTTAGTGGCTGCAAACTGCTAATGGAAATAGGCAACGCAAATCGCAGTCTCATTTGAGGCTGGAGAGTCACACACAAATGTAAGCAAGGTTACAGCAACTTAACAAGCCAGTGTCTCCCAGCTGAGACACATCAGCTGGTACAGCACCCCAAAGGATGCCGAAATGCTCCAGCCTTCAGCAGGATAGGGCATGCTTGCTGCAGGCTGATGTTCTCAACCAAGAGCCTAAGTGGATGTGTTTTGGAGAGCATCCAAGGAAATAATGTAGATAAATCCCTAGCCCCTTCTCTTGTGTGCTACCAGGTGGACAAGTAAAGCAATACAAACACATCATCTCGAAAGTGTCTCATTGGACAGACACAAGAGGAATCAAGTCCCTGTTGGCCAGAAGGAAAGAAAACCCATGTCTTCTGTGTTATGCTTTCCTGAATCAATGTGTTCCAGGGCTTTGGGCTCCCTCCTTACACTGCTGATATGCTGTCACACCAAGCTGAAGTGGCTCAGTTGGATCCAGCACCTCTTGATAATCAGTGAACAGAAGCGTGGCATTGAATGGAGGCACAGCATCTTTCCACTGCTGTCAGGACTCTTGCTTGCTCCAGTCCCTCTGCTCAGCACGACGGCCCATCAGAAAGCCATGCTGAGAAGAGAAACAACATGAGGCACAAAGGAGTAATGCTAAGAGAAGCAGGGGGACATGGCAAAGGAGAGCTGAAAGCCCATGAGCAGAGAGGAGAGGGAAAGAAAAATTAGATTGATGAGCATCTGAATAAAGACTTTGGGGGAAGGGGGGGGAAGGCAATGTATTTTTGTGCTTGCACTTTTCCCTTTATACAGGCAAAAGCAAGAAGAAATGCTGGTTTTTATATCATTCATGATGAAATTCAGAAAGGAAATATAAAAGAGATTCAAAAGCAGAGCTCTGAGAGCTCCCACTCCTGGGCTGCTAAACCAGTAATTTTCAAGCTGTGGTCCATTGTGACTTGCATAGCTAGGCTGTGTTTACCCTGTGACTTAGTGCCAGCAGTACTGCTGGATAAAGCCTTTCAGCAGATCAGCATCAAATCCTATTTTCAGAGACTTTAGACAACAACAACAACAACAACAACAACAAGAAGCCTCATTTAAAAAAATTGCTCTGTACAAAACCTTGATGTGGTATTCTACACCCTCGACAATTCCTCCACCAACTTTTAAATGAGCATATTTGGGCATTACAAGATGTTTGTTTAGTGGGGATTTTGTAGGAATTGTGAAATATATATGGTTTCAAAGGTTACCAATTGTTTTCTGGGTAAGAATATAAATCTTGTGCAGGAACACAAAGGAAGCCCATACAATCTAAATAATGACATTCAAGTTGGATAAGAAGCAAATTTGAGATTACCATGGCTTTCCAAAATTCATACTCCACCCTGTTTACATGTTTTGAAAGAAGCACTGCCAGGGCACTAAAGGATGCAGCCAGGAAGCTCAGTATCAGCCACATAGAGACTGATACTGGCACAGATAGCCCCTGAATTGATGCCCCTGCATCAATACCTGCTTAGTCTCCATAAACTTTTTCTGTTCACATGAATAGAAAAGCATATTTAAAAGTCTAGAGGGAATGGAAGTACCTGGTCACCCTGAACATTACAAGGTAGTGCAAACTCCAGAGCAACCCAGACAAAAAGACTTTCTCAAATGACTAAACCAGAAGTTGAAATAATTGGCTTACACTGCAGTTTTACAGGTAAAATGGAAAATGTCCTTTCACTTACCTGTTTACTGATTTCCTCTCTTTCACTCTGTCAAACTCAATGCTTTTACTTTATCCCTCCTAATTAACCTTGCATCTTTCTCTGTTTACTCCCTCTTTTTCCTCTCATCCCATTTATTTTGTCCCTTTGCTGACTGGGATGTTAGCCTTGGTTTGACCCCCCATCACAGTAAATGTTTTTTCCCCTAGGAAGTCTCAAAGTGAGCTGATTCGTAAGGCCTATATTTCTCTATTAAATCTTCTCTCAAGTCCCTCTCTGCCACAGCAGTTACAAGAAATGAACCAGTTTTAAATGGTAGAGATAAAGGACACTTGATAAACCAAAACTAGACAAACAAAAGTGTGTCAGAGTATACACTGCTGGTTTCTGTCTTACGTATCTACCATCTACAACCCACTTCTAAGAGCTAAACCTGAAGAGTAAATGCAGTGCTTCATCCAGTCCCATAGTACACTGGCAAGCACAATGCAGCAAATACACCAATAAAGGTAATTTCATACACCCAGTGGCCCAGAGGCTACAGATGAGCATATAGGCATGCTACACAATGCTGAAAGGTTTTTCATGACGAAGCATAGCCAAGGAGTAAATTACCTCTTCTGAAAGGCCAACAGCACAGTGTCCTGGAGCACCCACTTGCATCAGAGAAAGGAGCACCCAGTGAACAGCAGGCATAATTTCTCTGGACCCAGATGTGTGCCTTGAGAACACCATACCACATAAGACACATCGGAAAGCTAAAGAAACCTGACTTCAAGCAAACCAGCTACTTACCTCTGGAATTAAAAACTGTGACACAAAGATGGCAAAAACAACTGATTTCCTATATCCATGATCGGCAGCTACTTTCAGTTGACTTGGATGTGTGCTGGGGTAGCAGAGCATGTGTAAATAGCAGTGTACTGCAAGAATATTTTAACTGGGAGGGCAACAGTAAAAGTTAAGGTTGTCAACATTTTTACCCCATTACTGCTTCTTTTGACTTCACTACTCCAGATGCCTTTGTCTTTTCTACAGTCTCTCCTAAAAGAAGAAGCAAAGCATGTGTGTGAGGGGGTGCATGCCAAAGAACCCTTAGGAAAATCTTAATACAGTACCAGGAGTACAACTTCAGTAGGAACATGAGCTCTGTTCTCCCCTGGCTGTGGTAGTCACACTTCTGAGACTGCATTTCTTGCCTGCAGCAGCCGTCACTTTGCTATCTGTCCAGCCAGCATCCTTTTGTTGATCAGTGAAGTTTTGGCACTGCAGATACGATAAGAATAAAAAAATTTAAGCAATCGGTTAATCTAACAAATATGTTAAATATAGTGAGACAATGCCCGCTGCTTTCATTGGCACCAGACATAAATCTCAGAGAAAATTGCACAGATGCAATCGGAGTTGAACACGAGAAGTGTTTGGCACATTTGAGCTCTGCTACCCTGAAGATAAGACTTGAAAAAAAGGACAGACTGCCTATCAATACCTTCACAGAGCACACCCTTTTGAGCTCTATAAATACATTACATTCTCACCACAATGCTTTTTTTTTCCCCCTAGGACTGTCTTTAAACATACATGCCCTCATTTTTAACTTGAGATTTTTTTTTAGCATCCTTTTGATGACTTTCCCCAGCTTTGAATTACTAGTGAGCTTCTTAATTGTAGCTAACATTTTCCAACATTACTCAAAAGTCTCTGCCAATACAGAAAGCTATTTATAAAATAAGTACTTTTAATAAAATATTTATACTAAGACATTTGTCAACTGTTTGCAGGTGTCCCCACAGCCAAGTCTTATTAATCAAAGGTGGGAAACAACTTCCTGGAGGAGACTGCTCTGAGATTTGCAATTTAAGTGAAACTGTTTCACACTGTAATGGCTCTGTGTTTTCTCCAAATTGAACACAATGACTCTTTATGGGATAGTTGAATTTTCCAGGTAATTTATCTAATTAGAAACTCTGCTAAATTTTATAGGGATTTTTTAAAAATAATTTTTTACCTGATCTTTCACCTCCTATTTTTATGTTCCTCTCATTCAAGGTAAGAGTAAGAGGTTTTCTTAAATAAGTTAATTGAAGTTAACTTTTTCATGCGCTTTAGGTAAATCCTATTCACCTTCCCTGTGTGCTTTCTGATTTATAATTAAAGTTAGCCCAATTTTAAGCACTTTAAAACCATCACAGCAGGAAACTAATGAAACTAAGAACTAAGACCATTTTAATTTTGGATGAGAACATACACCTAAGGGTTTAATATGATTTAGCTTATTCACTTCAATTTCATACCTCTGTTAGTCCAAAAGATGTCTTCTGAGTGATCACAGGAAGATTACTCTTAGATTGTTAGAAATACACGCCTGTTATTATCAGTTCAGAGTTAAGTGGACAGTCCAGTAGCCTTCAGACAATGTGGAAGGCTTCAAATTCTCTTACAGCTCTAGAAACAGCAGATCTGGTGTTTCCATATAGCACATGCCTACATGCCTCTCTGGTTAGAAGCCAAAGGTCTTTTAGTACTTGGATTGTCACAACTACAGGGTGCCAAGGAGCCAACAATAAAAACCACCAAGCCTGTCTGAGTTTCAAGACTTTTTTGGACAATGTTTTCAGGAACATGGTGTGATTCTTGGGGCTGTCCTGTGCAGGGCCAGGAGTTGGACTCAAGGATCCTTGTAGGTTCTTTCCAAATCAGGATACTCTATGATTCACTGAAAATTGTTTGATACAAAAATATTATGCTTTTTTGCCTTGCACGGCTATACAAATATCACTTAATAAAGTGTTGCATAAATTGATCTGTCAAGACTGGCAATGTCTTTGTTGGTTTTAACTTGCTTTAAGATAATTAGAGGGTAAGACAAACGCTCCAGCTCATGTCCCTTGTGTTGAACCCAGGAATTTCTCTCATCACCTGCATTTAGCTGTGCACTTCAGCTATGTCTGAATCCAGGATAGGGTGAGGATCTGGCCTACGGCGTCTCCTCTACTCACTTCCTCACTCCAGTTCTCACATCTTCATGGACAAAACCAAGGGCTCACAGAACTGGGCTGTGTTCCAGCATGATCCATACAATTGAGGTGCCAGAGAAGAGGATATGATGCAGAATTACTGAGGCAAAGTCACAGACACCACACAGGTAAGCTGAAGAAGGACTTCTCTGATTCTGATTCACACCAACTTCAGGTTCCACAGAAGACCAAGGCCCCAGGCATGAGAGAGCACATTTATAAAAACCATTCACAGGAGGTGGATAAAGAGAGCCATTCTTTCCATAATGATATGACTGACAGACATGATGGGGCTGAGAAAAAGATTTTTCTAAAACCAGCTAGGCCAATAGCAAGGTAGGCATACAGTGACCCTGCAGGAATCAAAATATTGACATCACCCAACTGGTCAGATGACAAGGGAAAGATTGCTGTGGCACTGCTAACTAAGCCTGAGATAGAGAGTTTTTGACCTCAGAGTTTAGAAGAACTTGGCAGAGCTTGGGAAAGTAGATAAACGTGAGAGTGAACATGAACATTTTGTCCATGTGCCACACCTGGAAGTATAAACTGACCCTGCCATTGACATGAAGGTTTACATGGACCTGCAGTTATATGGCAACAGCTCTTGTGTGACTGGGGAGCCTTAGGGCTGTTGAAGTAAGGTGGGTTTTTTCCTATTAAAGAAATCTTGAGAACAAAAACCATGTTTTGATTTGGACATTTCTGCCTGCTGTTGACAGACTTCACAGGTGGGTTATACATACACTCCTGAGATGACTATTGGCATCACAGTCTTCGCCTCCGAATACCCTATGCGAGAACATAGTCAGGGATCAATTATTTGGCCACTTTTGAAGGCATATTCTGTACACCAGTGTGGAAAATGCACCATCTGAACATCCCAAACACTCAAGAGCTGAGAAGGCTCAGTATTAACTCCAAGTCCCTGGCTTAAGTTTGTTGTCAGACCTTCAGAGATTCCATGCACTGCCTTGCTTCACAGTTTAGCCCTGGCTCAGCATGAAATAATCTGTTCAGTTTTCAGAGCTACATTGCCCTTCATTAAACCCAAAGAATTACCTAAAAAGAAAGAAGGCTCCTCACTTATGTAGCAGCGAAAAGGTTGTTACAACTGATCCCCAAAACCGAAGAAGACTGCTCTTTTCTCTTGGTTAAATGAAATTTTAAAACTATGCGGGAAATTGCCCAAAGTTTGGCACACAGTGTGAAGACTAGATTTCAGGGCACTTATATTTGGCTGTAAGTAGGTGTGCTCAAAGTTAGCATCAGAGACAGAGCCAGTACACAAGATGGGTTTAAAACTTTGAACAAGCAAGCACATCTACTTTGGCAAGTTCAGCCATAGGCTGAAGACTACAAAACTATTCAGTGGAAGGTTGTATTCTCCTAGGATACCACTGAGATTAAATAATGTCGGCCAGATGAGCGTGCCTGAAGCGTGCAAGGCCAGCAGTGCAGAAGGGTGAAAGATGGTTCACAAAGCATTTCAGCCTATCCCCACAATAATTTTTCTCTCAGGTCTTGCCAGGTTTAGAAAGTTAGAGAAAGGGATCAAAACTTGGGGCAAGCATAGTTCTCAATAAAAAGAAGACAGTCTGAAACTTCTGGTGAGTTACCATAACTTACTAACATTTTTTCATCAAATTTCAAACAGCTGGGTAAAATGGCATGTGATTCCCCAACCCCTGAATACCATCTCTTTGAGATTTGTGTACAGTATGACAAATATGAGGTTGGGTATGCATAGCATGTACAATTCCACAGAAGTTTTTTTGAGGAGACACAAAGAGGAAAGTTCAGATAATAATTAAATAAACAAAGAGCATAGTATCTGGGAAGATTCCATACACCACATCTTAGTTACTTAATCATCTTGCAAACACATTTCAGATTATTCTGTTTTTATTAGTTTCATGCTAAAATGCAAATCATGTACTGTAGTTTTAAAGAAAAAATAAAATAGAAAATAATTTTTGGCATAAAGATCTACTAAATAGACTTTTCCCCCACCAAATTGGCTTGTCCGATATATCCTCTGCTCAGTTTTAGTTCCCTCTCTACATTGCAGTTCTTTTGGTAAGACGCCAAAGCCTGTCAATTAACAGTAAGCCTATCCCTTATGAACAGAAGCGGGGACTCTGATCATGTTCAACTAAGATCAAGGATTAGTAAATCAGCATGGCACCAGATTGCAGGCACTATTTAAACCCCACAGGCCTACAAGCCAATGCAGCAATATTATATTCCAGCTGGATGTGGAGAACAAAATCTCATAGTTACAGAGGAACTCACTTTCTACCTTTCCTGTGCAGGCAATTACAAGTCAACTTAAAATGAGCCCTGATTTAATCGTGTTAGCTTTCTCAAATGCCATTTAGGAAATATCCCCATGCTACCACTGCTGGTATCTTATCAAGGACTTTCCATCAAATTAAACATATTTCATTACACCTACCATAAAATATAGAAGACCGGATTTTTAACAAGCAAATCAAATGCTGCACCAAAGCTGGCACCAAGGTTTCTTTTTAGAGCTTGAAGAACTGTAATGCTATCTCGCCCCTTGCCTGGCACATGGGGTTGTTTCTGCCACTTGTTGCAGAATCAGGCACACTGCATACAGTGAAACATTTCATTTCCTTAATAAACAGAGTTTGAATTCAGGGCTTTGCCAGAAAATGGCCACCAAGTACAATGTACACCATATGTTCCCTATAATCATTCTTTTCCTCAGGGATTTTTTTAATTTTTTTTTTTCTTAAGGCAGGGGTAGGTTTCTTTTATCTCAGATCAAGTGACAAGAGAAGGAACTGAGATGTTTACTAGCAGGTAAAATACAAAGTCATGGAGGTCCAGGGGGATCTCGTTCCACAACCCTACTGCCAAGCTGAAAGCAAATGATATTATCAGAAAATGATCACAGAAAGGAAGCCTTGCTCAAAGAAAAACAGTCTTTATTAATCTTACTTTGAAATGACCTGAAAGCAAATTCAAAGAACAATGAGGGAGGCTGACCTGCCTTGCTACATCTGCTCTCACCAAATATCCTCAGCTGGAGCAGTGCCTCGTGCACTGCCAGACTGTGAGTGTCAATGCAGTGATAGGTCTGCACCCAGAGAAGATACCCAGGCCTTTAAACAGAGATGTTGCTTTAAAACTTCCTCCCTTGCTGAGCAATAATTTCCTATATCTGAAAATTAAAATGAAAGAAAGCCGATGCTCTTATTTTCAGCCTTGGTGCCTTTGACTTCTTTCTCTATGACATTCGTCATGTAAGGAGAGAGTGAGGCCACCATCTGAGAGGTCCTAATCTAGCACCCAGGAGGTGTCTGGTGAATTGAACTACAGCTGTTTTATAACAGGTATTTCTATACTGTGGGACCCCAGAATACGCGTCAGTTCTTGGGCCTGGTGGCTTCTGCAGCCATTTTCCCACTCCATACTGGGATGAGAGCTGGGCAGCAGCCAGACCCTCTCCTCCCTCCCTCCTCTCTCTTTTCCTGGGGAGAGGCAGACACGAAGCCAGGAGTGCCCCAAGGCAGTGCCCAGACAGATGTCGTTTGGCATCAGCAGAGGACCACAACATAAAGGATGTGCATCCAGGCATACTGTATGTATTTGCACTTTTGTCTGGGTTTCATCTCTCCTAACCTAATAGATTTGTTAGCTAAATGTCTGTCCCTGAGCTAGCCACCACTGACTACTTTTGTAATCAGAAAAGAGAAAGAAGCATTTTGAAGGTGTGATTCATGCCATCTTAAAACAGATGCCAAAAATAGGGTCAAATTCTCTTCCAATTAATTTAAGGCAGCCTAGGGATATGAGTACACATAGACATTTATTCTGCAGATATCTAAAGACAGCCGATATGAGTTTTAGCCTTTGTGATTCAGCAGCATGGACCCGTTTGCTGAACACCTGGAGTTTACTTGGGTGAGAATGATTGAAAGTCATTGTCCTGTTCAGGACAACAATTAATCTGAGACTCTGAATAGTATCCACCTAATGTAATTTACTTCCACATTGCACACAGCCGCTGGAACACAGGATGCAGTCTGCAGATTTCTGAAATTCATTGCAAGACATATTAGCCAGACCCAACTGTTTTTGACCTCTTTCACAAATATCCCACCAAAAATTTCTTAGCAAATCAGATTTCCTTCTCCTCAGAGTGCTCTGATTCAGAAATCTGTCTTGCTCAGGACTTCCTTGTAGGTAACGTGGCTATCAGCACGGATATTAAGCATCACTCATCTTTGCACATCTGCTGTTCTGTGTAAAGAAATTTCTTTAAATGCTGATCAGAGGGAAGAGTTGTAAACCACTCTATTTCTTCATTAAAAACATTTTAAATGTTGTTACCAGTGATCCTTAATGGAAGAGCTATTGAAGCCCCTATGCATAACAGTGTTTCTTCTAGTGACAAGTCTAAAATGAGACCTTCTTTTATTCCCAATGATGTGGGCAAGAGCTCCTTATTTATAAATACAATCTTTAGTGTAAGTTTAAGTCCAAACAGCCTTGGAACAACTAGCATATTCTTGAGTACTTTGATGGAAATGTCACATTAATCATGGCTGCAAGTATTGAGTTATATTTAAGAAAATTTTGTCCCGTATCTGTCACAGCAGAGGGACTATTTTAGGAGGACAGCTTTCTCAAAAATCAGGATTTTTAATTTAATTAATACCTGAAGCTCATTAAAGAGAAAAAAGTTGCTATGCAAATGAATTATTTCTAGTGATACAATCAGGATTGTCCCTTTAATTTGTACTTGAAAGAAAAAAGTAGTTTGTCTCGATGTTTAAGCTACGTAGTTGCTCAGATGGACATTTATTGGTTTGCCTGGTGTCTGATGGTCTCTGAACAGCTAAATAAGAGAAAGGAAATGAACAGGCTGCAGAAGTTCTGATTGTGAAACAATTGCTCTTTGGAAGTGTTACCATGCCAAGTGAAAATACAAGAACTGAATGTAATTTGGCATTGGTAGAACTTGTTAGTGCTTTTTCTTCTCTCAGCAGTATCCTCATGCGACAGGATTTGGTTATGAGGAAACTCCTAGAGCAATGCTGTATCAGGTCCTTAAGGAGTTTCAAAGCCCATCTGAAAAGAGGGAGGAGAGATGGCAAAGGGAATGGGGATATACAGGAAAAACACAACGAAGTACAGTGTAGCTTTCCCAGTTCCCTTTGAAGCCAAGATGTACATGCCAAAAGCTTCTCTGTGTCCTTGAATTCTCAAACTATGAAGTAAATATACACAACCCTTTTTTCTACCCCAACCATGAAGAAAAACCTTTCTGTTGCTGAACTCTATTTATGTGTCCCAGTAGAGGACATAAAACAAATTTTAAAAAGTATCCAGTGCAAAGTACAGTGGTATTTTTTGCAGGAATTTATCATTATATTTGTTAATTAGAGACTGAAATAATAGATAACCACTAACACTATCAGCTGATGGGTAGTGTTTGTGTTAAACAGTAAAGCTACTAAGAAGCAGTAGTACAGTTTCATAACATGGTCTTTTATTCAAATAAAATATCCCCACAGGTTTTAGGATTTTTCTTCCTGCCGATATTCTGCTTTGCTTATCAAGCTGAGCAGTCATGGAATCAATCTCGCTGAGGAGCTGCAATTTCTCCCCAATTCATGAAGCTTAAAATCAGGGTTTTGGCAGCCACCCTCCCACCCACCCACAGCTTTCATGGATCCAGATATAATGTAATTTTATTTTTATCCTGTATGATTTTACATGGAAACTCAGAAATACATTTGCAGCGTCACATAGTGTCTATGAAAGCAGCAAGAAAGCAAATTCTACATTTGCAAGTTAGGGCTGAGCTGTCAAATACTCCAGTCACCAATATCTTTCGCAGGGTGGAGGGAAGAAAGAAAACACATCTTTCCTTGAAGGCAGATGACAAAATGGTTGGATCTACCTTCTACTCTGGTGTTGATTCCCTTATCTCTATGGACTATTTATACAGTCAGAAAAATCACAGGACTGCTGGAATCCTGGTTATACCCCTGTCCTTTATGCCAAAGCAAGCTCAAGAATTCCTATTCCTTTTTAACGGATGGCAATGTAGCATTTTTTTTAATACCTCCAGTAATAACGAAGTCTCCGAATGCTATTCCAGCACTTCTGCATACAGAGTTGGCAGATTTTTTCTGTGTCTGACCTGAATTTTTATTCGATGCAGTGTAAGTCCATCTTTTCTCATCCGTTCAGCTTAGACAAGAAGAATGGTTTAGTCCCTGCAGCAGCCTTTAATGTACTTAGAAACATGCCATGTCACACCTATGCCAATCCCTCCACTAGTGCAAGCAGACCCAAGATACACATTTTCTGGATCTCTGCTAATTTTAACTTTTTCTCCTCCAATTATTCTTCCCAAAATATGACAACGCAAACTGGACACACCATTTCATCCTAGGCCTTGCTAATGCAAAGCAGAAGGGAAGAACTGGACACGACGTGTGCTGTGTCGCTATTTATATACTCAGCCTTTTCAGTTTATCTCCAATTTGCCAAGAATACTTGAAATCTATTCCTGGATCAGCATGCCAGTACCCTCTCTCAAGTTTTGCTCATTTACAGATATATTGAATACAGTTGCTATGCTATCATTTAGGCTGTTAATGAAAACTGACCCAAATCGCTGACACTGAGCTGCTCTTTTTCAGTGAAGTGAAACATGTCGTTTTCTGGTGGAAAAACACAGAAAATATTTATATTTCTTTTTAATCTCTGCTTAGATTTAAATGCATGTTTCGGTATTGTTGTTTATAATGGAATTATCTGCAGAGGCCTGGATGTTTTACTTTCCAAGAACTTTATCAAATTTAAAAAAAAATTAAAAAATTTGAAACCTGGCTTTTATTTTATAGATTTGATGGGGATTTTTTCCCCTGTTTGTTTCATTTTGCTTTGTTTCTCAGCACAGAATGAATAGTCACTAAAGTTAAAGAATAGAGGGACTTGTTACAAGACACTTGAAAATTGCCTGTTGAAATGAATGCTTTCTTGGTAAATATGTTCAAGTTTAGGAATAAACAACTTATTCTGTCCCTCCAATAGCTGGGCTATAGGAAACACAGTGGGGTGCCCGGGAAATTTTGACAAGGGATACTGATGACAGAAAGAAAACTCATCACAATGAGATCAGTTTGGGAACTCTGCCTTGTCCTCCATGTTCTCTCCTTTTTCCTCCTCTCAGAGTGTGCCCTGTTTATTTATACATCTTGTAATTTACAGTACATCTAGTGAGAGAGGTTAGAAGTCTCAAAAACCTTTATCCTCCTGCCAGTTAAACAGAGAAGCCAACCAGCTTCTTCAAGTAATGTTTTGGCCTTCATGCTCTCAGGTTTTATTTACATTCTTTCTCACAGGCACGTCAGGGAAGCTGTGGTGCTAAAATTAGAGCATTCACCCAAACATTCATGCACTTACTAAGAGCATAAGGCTTCTTCCAGGGCCGAAACAACTTATCCTTTTCTCCAATTTGGGTTTGAGGCAGCTAAGCTAATATGTCACAGCAACACTGGACAAGAGAGAAAACACTATAAAAAATTAAAACCCCCACATTATTTTTCTGCAAACTATAAGAGAAAATTAATTCTCTAATAATTCAAATAGCAGCTGTGGAAGAAACCTGCAATAACAAAATTATTTGCAGGGCAAATAAACATTTGAATAAAATTGGGTTAAGTTTAAATGCAGGGCTGGGCTTTAAATGCAGTTGGGGCTTAAATGCAGAGCATTAACAAACATTTGCTTAAGACATTTCATTGATCATCTCAGTTCATTATTCCATTGTCTTCTCTGACACAGTTAAATCAAATTCCCACAGAAAAGAGTAGAGAAGGCTGTGATGAGTTCTTATCTGAAGTGGACTCAAAGATCTTGAGACAGGTGCATAAACATTAAGACAGACTGTTTTTACCATGACCATGACACAAGATTGTTCCTGCAGTCCTTTATTTTAACTGTATGTCTGAAGATGCTATGAACAGAATGTCCTTCTCCTAACACAATCCACAACCATGCTGTCAACTGACCTTGCTCTGCTGCCAAATCTTATGTCATGTATTGTGTTATCATGCTCTTAAGCTTTCGAGGTTTTGCCATGAAACATCATCCAGGTACAGCATGAGGAGACAATTCCCTCTGGAGATTGTTCTCAGCAGACAGGTTGGGTGACAGTGCAGAAACCTACCTGGTTCCCAAACACAGCCCCAGCCTCCTTCTCCCATGCCTGCAAATCCTCACACCACACACTGCCACAGGCTGGGTTCTGTGCTGTAAAACCACTGCTTTGGGGCACTGTGGCACAGCCCTCTCACCATTTCTGAAGTCTGGAACTGAAGGAACACATGAAAAATAATAATTTGATCTAAAGGCACACCACATGAGACCCAGAAACCTGCGACACATGGATGTGGCCTGATCGTTTTAGAGAAGAGCAGCCCTGAGCAGTGAGTCAAGACTTATCAGAATCATATGTAGACAATTTTGACAATCTACAGAGGACAGATCTCTCTGCATGTCTACATGCATGCCTACATGCAGAGAGCTGACCTAGACTTCACTTTTCTCTGGAGACTGAGTTTTAGGAATTTAGGGCATTATTTTAAGAATACTGCCTCTTTGCCAGTGAAAATGTAGGTCCGAAGTGGGTGAGTAGATTAGGAGGACTGGTGAGAACTTGTCTAGAGCAGTGTTCAGCTTCTGGGTCCCTTGTTACAGCCAGAAGTGGGCTATTTGCACACTGCCCTTAAACAGGCAAAGGAATGTTTGAGATCTAAATATACTTCCTGATGAAGTAGGATTTATCCTAGAGAAGATATAGCAACAGTCTTCAAATATGTAGAGGACTATTATAAATACTCATTTTTATTGCTGCATATTCTCCACACATATTTATTGATAAGTGTTCTATGAAGGCTGGAGAACACTGAGATTAAATGACAGCAGGAAAACTTCAGATTAGGAATTACAAAAGACACTATCAGGAGAAATAGAGAAGCAGTTGAACAGATTGTCTGGAGAGAAAATAGGACCTGCAGCACCAGGTTGCTTAAGAAAAACTGGGTGAGACTCCCTAAACAAGTAGAGCATATAGATGATTCTGCCTTGGAAAGATCTAGGTAAGCCCCTGAGATCACATCCATGACTGCCAAAACTTTTGAGTGTTGCTTTGGGTGCATCACCAAGTAGGATAGAGAAGTGAGCATTACTGATTAAACAAGAGGCTACTCAGCAGCACATCATTGCATAAAGCAAGAAGTCTATAAAAACAAGCAAAAGTTCCTTGGGAAGTTCATATCTTAGTAGCTAACAAATCTGGCAAAGATTCATATGCTTTACACAGCCAGGCTGGGAAAGAAGCAAGCCAAGTTAAAGGCAAACTTCATGTTTAGGTGCTAGATGGCGTCCAAAGAAGAGCAATGAAGCTGGTGAAGGTTCAAGAGANTTAGAAGTCTCAAAAACCTTTATCCTCCTGCCAGTTAAACAGAGAAGCCAACCAGCTTCTTCAAGTAATGTTTTGGCCTTCATGCTCTCAGGTTTTATTTACATTCTTTCTCACAGGCACGTCAGGGAAGCTGTGGTGCTAAAATTAGAGCATTCACCCAAACATTCATGCACTTGCTAAGAGCATAAGGCTTCTTCCAGGGCCGAAACAACTTATCCTTTTCTCCAATTTGGGTTTGAGGCAGCTAAGCTAATATGTCACAGCAACACTGGACAAGAGAGAAAACACTATAAAAAATTAAAAACCCCACATTATTTTTCTGCAAACTATAAGAGAAAATTAATTCTCTAATAATTCAAATAGCAGCTGTGGAAGAAACCTGCAATAACAAAATTATTTGCAGGGCAAATAAACATTTGAATAAAATTGGGTTAAGTTTAAATGCAGGGCTGGGCTTTAAATGCAGTTGGGGCTTAAATGCAGAGCATTAACAAACATTTGCTTAAGACATTTCATTGATCATCTCAGTTCATTATTCCATTGTCTTCTCTGACACAGTTAAATCAAATTCCCACAGAAAAGAGTAGAGAAGGCTGTGATGAGTTCTTATCTGAAGTGGACTCAAAGATCTTGAGACAGGTGCATAAACATTAAGACAGACTGTTTTTACCATGACCATGACACAAGATTGTTCCTGCAGTCCTTTATTTTAACTGTATGTCTGAAGATGCTATGAACAGAATGTCCTTCTCCTAACACAATCCACAACCATGCTGTCAACTGACCTTGCTCTGCTGCCAAATCTTATGTCATGTATTGTGTTATCATGCTCTTAAGCTTTCGAGGTTTTGCCATGAAACATCATCCAGGTACAGCATGAGGAGACAATTCCCTCTGGAGATTGTTCTCAGCAGACAGGTTGGGTGACAGTGCAGAAACCTACCTGGTTCCCAAACACAGCCCCAGCCTCCTTCTCCCATGCCTGCAAATCCTCACACCACACACTGCCACAGGCTGGGTTCTGTGCTGTAAAACCACTGCTCTGGGGCACTGTGGCACAGCCCTCTCACCATTTCTGAAGTCTGGAACTGAAGGAACACATGAAAAATAATAATTTGATCTAAAGGCACACCACATGAAACCCAGAAACCTGCGACACATGGATGTGGCCTGATCGTTTTAGAGAAGAGCAGCCCTGAGCAGTGAGTCAAGACTTATCAGAATCATATGTAGACAATTTTGACAATCTACAGAGGACAGATCTCTCTGCATGTCTACATGCATGCCTACATGCAGAGAGCTGACCTAGACTTCACTTTTCTCTGGAGACTGAGTTTTAGGAATTTAGGGCATTATTTTAAGAATACTGCCTCTTTGCCAGTGAAAATGTAGGTCTGAAGTGGGTGAGTAGATTAGGAGGACTGGTGAGAACTTGTCTAGAGCAGTGTTCAGCTTCTGGGTCCCTTGTTACAGCCAGAAGTGGGCTATTTGCACACTGCCCTTAAACAGGCAAAGGAATGTTTGAGATCTAAATATACTTCCTGATGAAGTAGGATTTATCCTAGAGAAGATATAGCAACAGTCTTCAAATATGTAGAGGACTATTATAAATACTCATTTTTATTGCTGCATATTCTCCACACATATTTATTGATAAGTGTTCTATGAAGGCTGGAGAACACTGAGATTAAATGACAGCAGGAAAACTTCAGATTAGGAATTACAAAAGACACTATCAGGAGAAATAGAGAAGCAGTTGAACAGATTGTCTGGAGAGAAAATAGGACCTGCAGCACCAGGTTGCTTAAGAAAAACTGGGTGAGACTCCCTAAACAAGTAGAGCATATAGATGATTCTTGGAAAGATCTAGGTAAACCCCTGAGATCACATCCATGACTGCCAAAACTTTTGAGTGTTGCTTTGGGTGCATCACCAAGTAAGATAGAGAAGTGAGCATTACTGATTAAACAAGAGGCTACTCAGCAGCACATCATTGCATAAAGCAAGAAGTCTATAAAAACAAGCAAAAGTTCCTTGGGAAGTTCATATCTTAGTAGCTAACAAATCTGGCAAAGATTCATATGCTTTACACAGCCAGGCTGGGAAAGAAGCAAGCCAAGTTAAAGGCAAACTTCATGTTTAGGTGCTAGATGGCGTCCAAAGAAGAGCAATGAAGCTGGTGAAGGTTCAAGAGAACAAGGCTTATGAGGAGTGGCCGAAAGAAGTGGGGTTGTTTGCAGCAGCTACTTTTAAGAAGGAAGAATACAAATAAAATAATAGTAGGAGTACGTACTCTTAATACTATAAGAACTGTCTTCTCTTCTCTAGCACTATTTCTGCTACTATAACAAAGCAGATCATAATTAAGTAGGGACCCAAAGATTCCTCACATTTTGGCTAAATCCTGCAATTTTCCTGTCCAAAAGCTCTCACTGAATTTTGTTAGTTAAACAGTTAGAATCTACATAAAATCAAAGCATCTGTCCCCAATCTCCCCAGGAGCATGGGGTTCCTGGGGTTGACTGTGCAGTTAAACCCACATTCACAAAACCAGCAATCAAACTCATGCTAACCCAGGTGTGCTTGCACCCTCGCAGTCCTTAATTATGTGATCACTAGCC
>WEIV01025162.1:723402-845949 GCA_013390005.1 Calyptomena viridis | reverse complement strand
AATAATATATATGAAAATATTTATAATTTGACAGTGATGCTTCATAACATTTTAAGTGTTTAAAAAAATTGTTTAAAGATCAATATCCCGTTTGATTATTCCTGAAATGCAGTGCTAAAACCTGAGCATCTTGTCTTGGTCTAGCTACTCTTTAACTCTTGCAAGAGTTTGCTTTTCACCTTGGATATGAGCCTATTAAATTCTATTTCACTTTCCCTAAAATCTCTTTTCATTTTCAGATCATTTTCCTATTCTGCAGGAAATTAGTGGCCTTTCTGAAGAGTCTAATTAAATTCAGACGCAGAATGTTTTTCCTTCTCCTTTTTTTCTTTTTCAGAGCTAGGTGGAGAATAACAATCTCATTTCTTGGGATTTTACCCCCACCAAAAAATATGTCTAATACTGGAAAAAAATGATTAATTTGTTTCACATCTTCAGCCTCTTTGAAACAAAATGCTGGAGTGAGATAGCAATTAGAACCACTTAAGAAAATCCTGGGGGTGTAAATCTCCTTTCTGTGATAAATGAAGCAACATAAACCTTAGCAGTATTTTGGAATTTTGATTTTTAATGTAGTTGTCTGAGAATTGTGAATGTCAGATTTGAGATGTCACTTTATCTGTTATGAAGACTTTTTGGTTCTGAAGGTTCTTAAGAATTAAATATATTTCAGTGAAAGTATAAGTGTTGCCAATTCTTGCAAACTTTTCCAGGAAGTGGTGGATTTCCCTATATAGAGAAAGGAAAAATAAGTCCTGGAACTAGAGGTCCTAGAAAAAAAAATCTACTACCAGAATTCTGCATTTTTAATTTGTAGTGACTTTTTCAACCATCAGTTTCAATCCTTCTCTGATTAAATGAAGACAATCATGATGGATTTGAAGGCTTGGCTGAAATAAATCAGTTTATCTGACTGTGTAATTTGAGATGTCTCTCTTTAGAAGGATGGCAGTCAATGACTGAGGCACTGAGCATAAATAAAATTGGAAAACTGGATTTTATTAATTCCTTGGACTCTTTGAATGTCCAAAGAACAACATCCAGGCTAACAAGCTTCATCTCCACTTGGATCAAGGGCTCTCATTCCAATTGCATTCAGTGACAACTTTCCCTCTCTCTGAATTAGTTTTTAGGTCCCATCTCTTCTCTGCCTAGAAAAGCTTTAGGGAAAGAGGAATAAAAGGAGGATATTTTCCACGTAACGTGTGCTGTGTGAAACAGGATTTTCCCTTGCTTTGAAAGCTGGATGATTCCACAAAACCTCTGGGGAAAAAAAAAGCCACATAGTCCTCTCTCTGCACCCAGGGATATCCAGCCTTTAAACCTGGTGCACCATAAGCCCAGTTTCATTCATAAAGATTTGGTTACAAATAAATAAGTACTTTTATTTACCCTTCACCAGCAGGGTGATATCCTGCATTAATTGTACATGAGAGATGAGTCTAAGGTGTACTTGTAATTTAACTCTAACTCCTTGTATAAATAAACAGCATCTTCCAGTGCTAACTTGAGAGATGCATTGGGTAATCCATTTCTTTCTGTTATTTTGCCTCAAATTTTATGGGCATGATATAAAATTGAATTAATCTTTGGTAAAAGATGACCTTTGGAATAGGTTCCCTGCTGAGTGTTTTAATTATTTGAGCAGGTATTCACAGCTTGAGACCCATCAAAGATGGATTTGCTTTGAGTGTATTAAAGAGTGTGGGTCAAATTAATCCCTGATCTTGCTTCATTGGAGTCAGTGTCAGACCTGGAAAAGGAACAGTGAAAATATCACGTAGGAAAACCTGTTTTTCCCAAGGGAATCTGATAGAAAATCTCAGTCATGATATTTTAGTAGTGCAAACTTTGTTAGCTGTGGCAAGGTGGATTTTTTTTGTTATTGGTCTTTTTACTATAAAAATGCTTTTAATTTCTTTAAGTAAAATGGCTTTGACGTGAAAAAGGGGAGATTTAGATGGGATATTGGGAAGGAATTCTTCCCTGTGAGGGTGGAGAGGTCCTGGCACAGGTTGCCCAGAGAAGCTGTGGCTGCCCCATCCCTGGAAGTGTCCAAGGCCAGGTCGGAGCAACCTGGGATAGTGGAAGGTGTCTCTGCGCATGGCAGGGGGTGGGACTGGACGAGATTTAAGGTTCTTTGCAACCCAAACCAATGATTTAAAAAAACCACCAGCTGAGAAATGTGTTCCTTTATCAAAGGGTAGGGAGATGTAGACCACCCTTGGTGCTAAACCAGCCAAGAAATTTAGGTGTAAATATCCTCCCCCAGTGCATTTTTCCCCTCTGGATGCTGTAAATCAGGATTGTGGCCTCAGAACATGGTCTTTGCTCCCCTAAAAGATGTCAGGGCAGCTCTGACCATTTCCCACAAATCTGGGCAGTGCAGATTCTTCTGCTTTGTAAACAGGCAAACCTAACTTAGTCTCCAAAGACTAAATCATGGAGCAGGGTTTCCAAGGAGCCAATTATTACTTAAACGGGGGATAATTGGATTTAATAGGAGAACTGTAAAGGGCTTCAGAAAGACCAAAGACGACAACAGTTTGTGTTGAAAGGGAGCAAGTCTGGGGATGGAGGGAAACTGCCACTGGAGTTTCTCAGTGATTGGGTTTGGACCGATGTTATTTAACGTTTTCATTAATGACTTTGGCACAAAAGTCAAAATGTGCTAATGAAATCTGCTGATGACATAAAACTGGGAGACAGTGTCAACACTGAGGAGGATTGGATTAATTAGGCAGGATTAGATGCCCTCCAAGACTAGAATAATAGAATTAGGCTAAAATTGAGTAGAGCAAGCTCAGGGTCATGTCCTGAAGACTAATGAGATGAATCCCAGCAGGAAGAGTGGGACCTTTGGGGCACTTGGTTGATTACAGGATGCTTTTGAACTGTTAATGTGATGTAGCGTGTTGTGAAAGGTGCTGTCGAGTTCTCAGCCAAAATCTGTCTGGGACTGTGGTTACCTGTGCTCAGGGAAAAGCCAGCTGGGGCTGGAGCAGATGTCTGGAAATGCTCTGGCTGATGGGGATAGGAGCTGAGCTGAGCTTGTTAAGCTGAGTAAAATGAGAGCTGAGAGGGAATGAATTACTCTGTATAACGGACATTGGGGGTTAAATAAATGAAGGAGGGAAACTGTTTGGATGATGCTTTTGTCAGCTGGACAAGAGAGTATAAACATGGTCTGAATAAATTTAGGCTAGAAATTAATGGAAGGTTTTCAGCTGCAGGCAGACTGGGAATGCTGGGCAGGGAACTTTAATAATTTTATGAGGCACAGAGCTGATAAATGATAAAGGTTATGACTGTCATTTGAAGGAGGGTTGCTCAGGATGCCCAGGAGCCTTTCCAGTCTCTTCCTAACGGTGTAGAGCCCAGAGCTTCCTGGCATCCAGCTGTGTTCCATGCACCCCTCAAAAATATTTTCCAGACATGTCTAGACACCCAGTTTGTGAAGCTGCTGGTATCCACAGAGCTCCAAGAGCAGAATTCAGAGGGAGCATGACTAATGTCACTTGTGCATTCAGAGCCTCAGCTGCCTCTTGCGGAGTCAAAGTTCACATGGAGGAGCTGAATTTTGAATTGATTTTGAAACTCACCTGTGGTGCAGATATATTTTTTCACATTTTTCAGTAGATGATTTGCTGTAAATTGTTTATTTTGTGGGCACACAGAGATGGTAGAGAGAGGTTCATTTTGAGCACAGTCAGGAAGACTCAATATTTTGTGGTTATACCTCAAAAAAGGCAACCAGCAGATAGTTTTCTGAAACACCGTTGGAGTGTCAGTCACACTGCAGGATTATGACACATTACAAAGAAATACGAAGTATTTTTGGACACATCTGGAGAGACATTCATCCCTGTCTTCACTTGACAAGTGTGGCCGTTCATCTATGGGAGCATGAAAAGCAACTTGCTGTGTTTGTACGTGTTTTAGAGACTGGACTCCTGGAATTCTATGGCTCTCAGAATTTCTCTGACACACTTGGACAGCCAAACATTCCAGATTAAAATAGCACGAGAAATCCAATTAGCAATCTGTTATTGGTTTGACCGTCCCATCCATTCTGCATTTTCTGAGTCTTGTCCATCTCATCTGTCCCAACAACAGCAAGAAGCAGAGCTGTCAATCACAGAATAATTTGGGTTGGAAGTGACCTCTGGAGATGATCTGGTCCAGTACTCCTGCCAAGGTAGGGTCACCTGGAGCAGGTGGCACAGGAACACATCCAGATGGGTTTGGAATGTCTTCAGAGAAGGGAGACTTCAGGACCTCCATGGGCAGTTTGGCTTGAAGGCTTTCAGACATTCTTTGGCCTTTAAATTATCATTTGAGATGCCACATGAGTAGGGACAGTGCAGATCTCAGTGAGATCTCTTGGAAGCCATTTCCTGAGTAAAACCTGGGAGTCTTTGACTCTGCAAATATAACCCGTTATAACACTACTTTGCTGAAGTGTTTTAAAATTACTAGTTTATTATTTTAGCCTAATTATATTTTAAGACCAGCTCTTTCCAGAATGAGTTTTGGGGCTGTTCTTCCAAGTAGATATTATTTGCTTTATGTAATTGTGGAGCTTCAGTTGCCTTGGCAACGTAACAGTTTTAAATTTAGAAACTAATTTGTTTTCTGTCACTTTGCTCTTTACTGTTAAGGAGACAAGCTGTTTGCTATTAAATAAAACTTAAAAAGGAGGAGAGATAAAAGGTGTATAAAAATATAATGTCTAAAATATCATGTAGCAGTCACTTGTAGATGAAGGGGAAAGCACTGTCAAGGCCAGAGGGAAACTCCTCTGTTCCTTAGGAATTAAGTGGAACCTTCTTTATGCTGCCAGAGAGGGATTTGGATGGAAGTATTCCTGCCCTGCCCTAGGGAGGCCTTCAGACGCCCTTCAGCTTCCCAGAGGAGATGGAGGAGAGCACCTGAGTTAACCTCAGGGAGCCATTTTATGGGATAAAAGGGCATAATTTGAGGAGGAATGTTTGCTCTGCTGTGTTTAAAAGAGAATGGGATGCCACCAGTAGTGATCCATTTATAGATATATTTATTTTTTATGTATATACATGTGTGCATAGAAATAAACACTGGGTCTGCTGCAAAGGATGAGGAGGACTGGAATCCCAAATTCCTAGATTTATAATCCCATTTCTACCACTGACTTTGTCCTCTAGAGCAGGGAAGTCACTTGGCCTCTTTAATTTTTGGCTCTTTAGTATGCAAGTTATTGAATTAAGCACCTGAAAAATCCCTGAGTCTTTGCCCTCTTTCTTACAACTGGGGGATTTCCTGGTGTTTTCCTGCCTGGCGTATCTTTGTCTGACCTGTTCACAATCCTCTCCTGCTGGAGATCCCTAAATAATCAGTTCTACTAATTAGCTCTCCTCAGTTATAGAAAAAATGACAGTATCCCAGTTACATTTCTTCTGCTTCTAAGCCCGTTTCTCTTCACCATTCTTGATGGATTCGAAGCAAAACCTCCTTTTTCTTTGTTGCAGAAGCCTTACACGTGTTTAAAAGCTGCTCTCAGGCCTCTCCTTGAGTGTGTGTGGGATGCAGGAAATGCCAACATTAGGGATTCTATGAAAAGTAGAGGAAATTCTTTGCCAGTAGCAGTAGTCAGATCTCCAAACCATCCCTAATCCCAAAATTCAGCTGAGGCCATGTGTGACATCATCCAGAGTTGGATGTGCAGCTGGATGGGATTAATTTTGTGGGAAGGGGGGAGTCACTTGTTTTGCTGATGGAAAAGTTCTGAGTTAGTGAAATAAAATGAGGACTTAATGTATTTAATTTAGTTCTCACCCCAAAATGTCAGGGAATCTGTTACCTGCATCTCTGAGGTTTTTTTGTAGCGTGTGATGTGATTTAGGAAGTTGTGATTCACCTCCATAACATTTTCCTTGTCACCGTTGTCCACTTAAAGTCAAAAAATTTGGCCCTGTTTCAGAAACAACTTATATTTATGTTTGATCTTGGAAGGACTCAAGTGCCTTCTTGAGCCTAAGTACATAAGTAAGTGTCTAGGTAAGGTCACTGCTCTAATTTTTTATTGATTAGATTAAATGGTGTGGGGTGGTTATTTTGTTATTAATTATTTAGTTTAGACCATTTGCTTAAAATGAAAAGTAAAGGAAAATCTAAAAAACAGAAAAGCAAGCACTCCAAACCTGTTATTGTGCAACTGTTACTGGTATCTTTGGCTGTTCTAAGGGTAATTCAGGGTATTTTTTTGGTAATTGTGTTATAGTCCTATATTTTGTGTTAGGATGAAGCAGATAAAATAGTAAAATTAGCTGGTGCGTCATCTCAGAGTAAAAAGCTCCGTGCTCAGAACTTTCCAGAGATTTTAGCAGAGGATTCCTCGGGAAAAACCCCTGGAAGGCAACACCTCTCAGTGCTCACAGCTGTCATGGTTTGACTCTGGCTAAAAGCCGAGAGCCCACACATAGATCTAAAATTTCTCAGAGAAGGGAAAAAAACCCCCAACTTTTGTGATAAGGATTAGAAGCAACTGTTTATTAACTACTTCACACAAGCAAAACAGGCTCTAACTTAGGACGTTAAGAATTTACTACTACTACAACTGCAACTACTACTAAAATCAGAGCTTAGGAGTTTAAGGGTGAGCAGTTTGATAGTTGTTACAGACACCTTTCTCCCCCCCCACCCCTCCCTTTTAAGATCCTTCACCTTCCCCCAACAGCTCGGGAAGGCAGGTGTGTGTGTGTGGGGGGTTACAATCAGAGGTTTTCTTTGCTGCTGTTCAGAAGAGTGAGAGAGTCCCACCCCAGCTTTCCTCGTGGGGTCTTCTCCACGGAAACAGTCTGTTGCAAACTGCTTCTTAGTGGATTTGTTACTAACAACAGTTTTCCTGGTACTGTCGTCACGTAAATCACTTTACCATAGGTGCAGTCATTTCAGGTGCCGGCTGCTCAGCTGCCTCAGTGCTTCATGTGCTTCTCACGGGCCACCAATTGTCCCAAGAAATGCTGCTCTGCTGCTCCAGCGTCTCTTCTTCTCACGGCCCACAGGACTCCACCAGGCCCCTCTGCTCCAAACACAGGATCACAGCCTCTCTTCTCCGGCATGTCTCTGTTCCAGCGTGGAAAAATCTCCCAGTCTTTCCATGGGTTCACAGGCTGAAGAATCTTCGCCCCTATGATTCCTCACAGATTGCTGGGGCCCTATTCCAGTGTTTAAGGCATCTTCTCTTTCTCCTCTCTCTGACCTTGGTGCTAATCAAACTGCACACCCTCCTCTCTCTTAAGCGGCCATGATGTTCTGCGCAGACTTTTTTTTTCTCTACTCCTTCTTAAATATGTTATCACAGAGGCGTTGTTGCCTGACCTTGGCTAGCTTAGAGCAGAGAAAAACTCTAGCAGCTTCTTAAAGAAGCCTCTCTCCTAGCCCCCCCCAGCTAATAAAAAACTCTGGTTACTTAAAACCACAACAACAGCTTCATTGAAAGTGAGGGAATCCTGGCTATGGAACAACAGGTCCCTGGTTTCCCAGGTTGTGACATAGGTTGTGTGGGTGCTCTGCTTAAATTGCCTGTGAAACCATGAAAATTCAGAGATGGGAACAAACTTCTAGATGCTCACCCACTTCCATGAGGTTATTTGGCTTCTGCTTCCTGAAAAAAAAAAAATTAGGGACTTGACGTAATTATCAATAAATTGATCAGTCTGCAAATGGATAATAAAGGACTGGGAAGAATGTGGAATAAAATTTGCTGCTGTCAGAGATAAATTGCTCAGCCCTGTTTTTAATGGCTTTTTATTCAGTCGCTTAAAATAGATCATTGGTGACAATTTGGGTCACTACTAAACATGCATTGTCACTCTGACATGCCAAATATGCCAGACAAATAAAATAATAATTTTCCTCCACTCCTTCTGGGAGTGCTCAGTGGCAAAACAAGCTCATTTTTAAAGGAATTGGGAGAGTTTTCTTTAACACTTTGTCCACTGAGAGTTTTGTTGGAGCTTTAGTCCTCAGACTATTTCTGTAGCTTTGGATTAAAATGTGATGTTCCCTTGGAGACAAAGGTATTATTTTATGCTACATAATATGACTGGTTCAGTATCTTAAACAACATATAAATCAGCCTGGAATCTTTACAGCAAAAGGGTGAATATGAAATATTGATGTTCCTGCTGTAAAAGTAGGTCTTTCAGGTAATTTTTTTTTAAAGTAGGAAGCCAGGGATTTTTAAATGACTGGGGAATTTAGCCAAGGAGGTGCAGTTTTGGGTTGTGGGAGGTGTGTTTTGCTCACATTGTTGGCCTCAACTCTGTGAAAAACTGAAAATCAATAGTCAAAACTTTTCATAGAATCATGGAATGGTTTGGGTTGGAAAGATCTTAAAGCCCATCCAGTTCCACTCCCTGCCATGGGCAGGGACACCTTCCACTATCCCAGGTTGCTCCAAGTCCTATCCAACCTGGCCTGAAACATAATTATTTTTAATTATTTTAACTTTTTAACTTATTTTTAACTTTTTTTCTGCTTGAAGATAGGTCCATATGGAGCAAATTAATTCTCTAGACCTCTCTGCCTGAATTTTCAGTGTGCATAAAGCATTAGGAAGGTTAAGAAGGGCAGCAGAGCGAGGACTGGAGATGTGGTGCCATATGTTGTTGTTTGATTATGATCTATGGTCCTAATTGAGACATTAAACAATGTCAGATTTATCCTTCAGGCTTTTTGATTTCTATAGAAACAAGCAGCAATCAGGGCTGAGAGAAGGAATTCAGGAGGTTTTGGTTCTGCAAATTTGAGTTCAACTCAGACTATATGGATTAAAATATTATTCCAATATTGGAAATAAAATCTGATCTGAAACAGACTGCGTGTCACACATTTATGTATCTGTTTATGTAGAAGAGAATGAAGTTATGGAGTCTAACAACAAGAAAAAAAAAACCGTTTGAACTCCTGCTTTTGTCTGTGGAATTGTCCTGCCAAGGTTTTTTGGGATTGATTTTACTCCTGGTCTCTCCCTTTGACAACAGTCACCCTCTGTGAAATGCGCTTTTGTGAGGTTGTCCAGGAGCGCGGTGAACTCTGAACTTGATCAGATGTCACCACGTTTAAAGCAAAATCATATAAAGTGAATTTAATTTATAAAAAGTATTCTTTCCAGAGTGTTAATGAAAATGACAAGCAGGATTCCATGATAATTTCAGTGCTCAGAACAGGTAAAGTTATGTTTAAATAGGATTTAAAGTGATTAAAACCTCTGATTAAAGGTTCAGAACAGCTGAAAGGCATGCTTATAGAAATTGTATTGTACTCAAACTAAAAAAAAGTAGGAAATTGGAGCCTGCACATAATCTTTAACAGGAAAGGGGTGGGTGTCAGCCTTGTAATCCCAGTGTCTGCCTTTGAAAGGGGGATTTGAAAAGGACACAGCACTTCTGGTTGGATTTAGAATAAAACTCACTGGATTTTGTTCAGTTAGAGGAAACTAAGCCAATTATAAATAACTCCCTTATTTTTAGTTAGAGTAGAATAAGATGCACCTCCTGGTGTGGCATTTGGATGTCTTCAAATTATCTTTATTTTTTCTACAAGCCAAGACTGTGAAGAATTCATGGATAAGTTACTAGTGTTTAACTTGGCTCAAGTTAAAGCTTAACAAAGCTGCACCTGCACTGATGTAGGAGCTCAAGGAACCTCCATGTAATTATGGGAGAGCTGTTTCTAAATCCTTTTGTGATGTGGGGGCGGGGGAGGAAAAGGTAAAACAACCCCAAATCTTTCTGCTTTGTTTGTTTTCTCTTTCCTGTCACTATTCCTGGGTCAAGCTATAACCAAAACAATAGAAGATATTGAGTTGTTGTTCTTGGAACTGTATGATGACAGCTTGGATGGTGGTAGAAATATCAATAAATACTATTAGTATAAATTGTTATTAATAATAATGATTACAGTTATGGCAATAGATATTATAGCTAATAAATATATTTATATATTATATATTTATCAATATGATCTATAGATAATATACAAGGTATAAGAATTATTTAAATTATTAATATAATTATTAAGAAATATTAAAGCAAAGCAAATAACACTACATACATGGAATGCAAAATATCTCCTAGAGATGGAAATTATGGCTAATTTGGAAAAAACCAGCTTGAGTTTTAAAGACTTACTCAAGTCTGGAAGTGGTGGTTAACCAAAAAGTGATCTGAGAAGCTCAGGAACTATGTGGGTGATCTCCCCAGGGCGTGATGGATGTAACAGACTCTCCTGTGGGATTATCCCTGATTATTACTCTTGCCCAGGGGATTCTCAGCTCTCCTCATCCTTCTTTTAGTTCATCCTTCCTTCTCCCTCCCCTTTCTGTTGGAGTTCCCACCACCAAGTGTTTGAACTGGGCTTTCAACCAGAGCTTTACTTAAAAATGTTTTGGTTTTCCCATCTGGGTAATGAGAAAAGTACACATAAGTATGGAATTCCATTGATTGCCCTGTTCCAGTTTGCTGTGACACCAATTTAATTGTCTGTATTATTCAAGAGTAGCAATAACAATATAAGGGAGACCCAGTTATAGTAGGGGATGTGTTTTGTGTAACTAATTTCTTGAGTGGAAAGGTGTCCTAGTGACAGCTGCCTGAAAAAAATTGGAATATCCAGGAACAGAAATCATTAATTTCATGGTGTGGAAGTGGGAGGTCTTGTTGAATGGCCAATCTCCCAATGGAATGAGACAAAAAAGTGCATTTCCCAATGTTTGACCTGCTATGTGTAGGAACACTGGGACAACATCCACTTGTCATTGGCATAAATATTTCCTGGATAATTCTTGGATATGCAACCCCACAGTATTTGTCAGCATTTCCCTCTGAGGAGGCAGATGTTTTCTGGAAGGAATCAGCAAAAGGCACTGACAACTTTATTGGATGCTGATGTGAACTTGGATCACTCTTTGGAATGGGTTTGGAAGAAGTAATGAAACTGCAACAACACACATCCCTGAGGTTGAAAAAAAGTCAATGAGTCTTTGCTAGATCTTCAATGAATATTTTTAGCCAAACCTACCTAATGTTTGTCTTAATTTAGACATCTCCAATGATCCACTTTGCTGCAAAGGGATTCCAGGGGTGACAACCCTGAATGGAAAATACTGGAAGTACCTTACGACATACAATTTTCAGAGCTAATTTATGTATATAATTCATAAATTGCCAGGATTTTTGCAGTGTTAGGCTTTAAGTTTATGCCCACTCAGTTTTCTTATCAGCTCTGTGCCAGGGCCATGCACACAATTCTCTCTCAGTGCTCACTGGCCCCAAGCCTGCTTAGTTCAGTTCAGCTGGCAATGGCACCTCTCCCTTTCTTAAAACACAGCCCTTTCCCATTCCCAGGAATGTTTACAGTGTCAAAATAATTTGAAGCAGGTGTTCTCCTCTACTGTGCAGCAGAGGGTTTATATATTTTTCATTATATACGGAGACAAATTGTAGTGCTTGGGATGGCCAGCTGGCAATGAATTTCTTCTCCTTGACTATAAAAAATAGATTAAAAAAAAATTATTTTATTGTGTACACTGGTGAAGCTGATGGGATGTTCCACTTCCCACATGGAGTTTTATGGTTAGTCATTATCAATCTGCTTGATGTGATAATTCTGGTAAAAACAAGATCTTGTGGGCTCGAGTCAAAAATTTTTGGTGCTTAATGTCCTTGTTTAAATCTGAAACCCTTCTGTGATACAGGATCACTCCTGTGGGATGAGCCCCCAAGTTTATGCTGATAGTAAATAAATAAATAATAACAAACCACTGGAGCAGGCTCTCCAGGAAAGTGGTGGAATCACTGGCCCTGGAAGTGTTCAAAAAATGTGTAGGTGTGGCACTTGGGGACATGGGTTAGTGGTGGACCTGGCAGTGCTGGATTAATGGTTGGACTCGATGATCTTAGAGGACTTTTCCAGCCTTAGTGATTTTGAGATAATGTGGGATCTTGGGAAGGCTTTTTGTCCTGCTGGTGCCTTTGTGCTTTCTCAGGGACAGTCTCCAAACGCATTTGGAACATGTTGCTTGTTCCTCTGCTCTATCTGAGCTCATTGTCCCACTGTCTGTGTCTCATCCACTTCCCTGTGGAGATAAAATCCCCAAACTCATCTGTCCGGCTCATGGCACCCCCACTGGTGGCCTCTCACCTGCCTTTTAGCCACCTCTTGTTTTGTCCAGCATCTTCACCACCTTCCATGACTCAGGGCACATGGACTCAACACTGAGGAGGATTTAAGATGTTGTGGGATTTAATTTTGAGACTGGAGTTGTTGAGACTGAAGGTTGTGGGACCTTCATGATGGGTCACCTCAAAATGTTTCTGATGGAAATAATGCTATTTTGTGAGGGCTGTGAGAAAGGACAGGGAGATTGAGAGGTCCTAAGAGGTCCGTCAGCCTCCAGATAGCTGGGATTTTGTAAAGAGACTGCAATCCAGGTGGATCTGGAGTGGGTTTCAGAATGGTTTGCTCTTTCTTTGCACTTGCTTAGTGAGTGTCATTAGTGTGCTGTTGAGTGTGTTAACACAGCTGCACACTCTTGTGGTTTATGGCTGTAACAGACCTTGTATCCCTGCCCCAAGAAATCTTATGGGAAATATTCCAAGAGCTCATTAATAGCAGAGTCTAAATATACATTCCCACTACAAGAACAAGGACTCTTGGGTCTGGTTAATTGTTAGGTCAATTAATTTTGCAGCAAGAGCACTTCCAAGGGACCATGCAGTGGATGAAGGCTGGGACCAGTTGAGACACTGCATCAATCTCCATCCACCTTCTGCTCTCATCCCATCTGCAGTTATCAAAGAAACCTTCATCCAGAGCTGGAGAGGGGCATGGATTCTGCAGGACAGGTCATGGGGAGCTAAAATGAAGCCTTTCCCATGGCCATGCTTTTGACATTTGGAATGAGGTTGGATTTGATAATCTCAGAGGTGTTTTCCAACCGAATTTTTTCAGTGATTCTGTTTCTCTTCATTATTTTCTGTATTTTAGAGGTAGATAGAGCTTTTCCCAAATCGTTATGTAGGTCATGGAGTCTCTCCTGCCCTTTCATGGTTTATATATGGGCTATTAATTAACTTTGGAATTCCTGGGGGTGATGGCTCCTTTTCCCTGGGGAAAAATATTAAAAATAACCTTGAGAAAGGGCAGAGAAAGGTGTGGTTTGGTATCAGGGAAGATCCCCCTCCTCACACTTGGCCAGAGTGAGGGAACTGACCAGATGGACTTCCTTGCCATTCCCATTTTTCTCAGGAACAGAAGAAATGGTTCTTCAAATATAATTTAAGAGATTTGTCAGACCTGCCTCACAGTCCAGTCCCAAGTAGAATTTGGAAACCACTGTATGCTGAAATCAATGTGATCTGGGCACGTGGAGCACTTTGGCAGATTTGAGCATCTCTGCTGCAGAAGGAAAGATAACTCATCCCTGTCAAGTCCTTGGTGTTTTTAACTCAGGGACTCAGTTCCCCTGTTCTGCTTGGCTATGAAGGAACTGGAGTCTGGCTCTTTATTCTCAGACATGTCTAATTCTGGTCCTCTGGAAATAAAATTATTATTATTAGTCCACATAATTTCAGTATATTTCAGTATTATAAAAAGCAACAAGCAACATTTTTTACTATCTTGACTGATAGATGGATGCTGAGAAATAAAATATAACATGAAAGAAAAGTATAAAAATAAATAATGGGACTGTTCTTCCTCATAACTTTCCAGGGTAGTTCAGAATAAATAACTTGGAAGTTTTGCACATAAAATCTGAAGAGCCAGGAGAGGGCAAGTTTCCCTAAATCTCAAGAATGGCAATAAAATATCGGGGAGAAGAGCTACAATTAACACAGTTCTGTTTGTCCTTTCCAATTTTAAGTTACAGGAGGATTGAGTTGGTTCATCCCTTGGCAATTTGCATCTGTCTCCATTTTCCTGGTAAATCCAAACCCAATACGAAAGTAACTTTATTTATTAACTTTATTTGATGCAGAGCCAATGTCTGCTCTAAACATGGGCTGCTGTCCACGGATCAAAGGTGAGCTTGTTCTCGAAGTGTTAAAAGAATAAATGGGTTTATAGTTGATTACCTTTTCACTCAGCCTTTGAAAGAGAGAAGATACCATTCTGTATATGTATTTATCCTTTTATATCTTGTGCATGGAAAGACTTAGAGTTCACACCTATAAGAATTATGTGAGACTTTTCCAGGGAGAAAGGCTGGAAAATAAATTTTTAAGTTGAATACAGTTTGGGCATTTTGCTGGTGGGCAAGTTGCAGGGTTGTGCTGCCTAGGAAGCAGTAATTCTTATTTTTGTATGTTTTTGGGGTAGCTCTTGCTGCGCCAAATGCTTTGGCAAACTGAGGTTATGGCTGCATGCATGACATGTCACTCTTAAAAAAGGTGATTAGAGACTAAATCTGGAGTTGCATCAGGAAAAGTCTCCCTAAGAGATCCTTTATATATGGTTTTACTGCAGTCTAATAAAATAATTAGGGAATTAAACCCTTCCTTTACATTTTGTGGTGAGATGACCACTACCAGTCTAGAAACACACATGGAAATTTATGGATTTAGATGTGATGACTCTTCTAAGACATTTAGAGAGCCAGGAGAAATTCTATCTGGAGTATTTTCTTAGTGTGGCTTCTAAAATGTGCAAAATGAGTACTTTAATCTATTTTCTTGAAATTAAATAAAAATTTCCTTCTCTCAAGGTACAGGACATGCTTAGGGAACTTGGAGCTTGAGTTTCTTTGACATCTTCATCTCCTGTTGGACATGACACCACCATCATATAAAGTATCAAATGTCTTCAGATGCTTTTGTCAGTGTGAAGTAAAGCTCTAGTTCCTGCTTTTATTTTTTTTTTTTCATATCCAAGGGCAACAATGCCCTCATCCCCCTTTGCTTTTTGGCATGCCCAAAATTTGTATACTTTGCAAGAAATGATAGAATTATCATCACTCTGCAGCTGAGAGCATCTTGCTAATTTTAAGCTCCAACTTGGGAAGGTGTTCCAAAAAACGAGATTTAAAAAAAAAAAGGGATGGAATTGAGTTCTGCAAAGAGAGACTAATTTGGTAAGTATTGATCTAAACCCCCCTACTTAAGTGACCTTTTATTTCACCTGTTCTACCTTTGGTTTTGAAGTCTGTAATTATTGTTCCTGAGTGCATCTCAAACTTTTCTTTAGATTTTATTATTTATCTGGACATATTATATGAAAGATTAGCTATGAGGCCTTCAAGTATCCAAAGGGGGAGCTGAAAATAAATGAGATGTACGTATAAAGATTTAAACAGAATTTGTGTCTCCTCCCTGCCCTGTTAACAGGTGGCAGAGGTTTTTGAATCTGTCTCCACTTTTTCCCTACCTTTGTCCCTTGATTATAAAGCTCTTGAAAAGAGGGAATATCTTTCCAATGCTATGAACTTCAGGAGAGCAGCAAGGGGTGCCCAGAGAGCCCCTGCCTACATCCAGGAGGGAAAAGGGCAAGGGCTGGGGAGCAGTTGATAAATGGAGGATGAGGGTCATAAATCATGGACCTAACACTCCTAAATCTTCTCTTTCTGCTGTATTAATTACATTAATTGTTTCTGCAATAAGACCTTTGCAATTGAAGGGCTGGAGCATGACCAGGGAAGGGAATGGAGCTGGGGAAGGGGCTGGAGCACCAGGAGCAGCTGAAGGAGCTGGTGGAGCTCAGCCTGGAGAAAAGGATGCTCAGGGAGGACCTTCTGGCTCTTTGCAACTCCCTGACAGGAGGAGGGAGCCGAGGGGGGTCAGGCTCTGCTCCGAGGGAACCGTCTCAAGCTGCTCCAGGGGAGGGACAGGAGGGATTTCTTCCTGGAAAGGGTGGTCAGGCATTGGAAGGGGCTGCCCAGGGAGGTGGTGGAGTCCCCCATCCCTGGCAAAGTCTCTGGATGTGGCACTCAATGCTCTGGGCTGGTTGGCAAGGTGGAGTTTGGGCACAGCTTGGACTCTGTGACCTTGCAGGGCTTTTCTAACCTAAAGGATTCTGGAATTCTTTACCCGGCTGGGTTCCCTGCCCTCTCTTCACCCCAAAGTTCTCTCCACCCTCTCCCAGCTGTGCCAATGCCTTATTGTAACAGCAAATGGAAAAATTCCTTCCACAAGGCATTAATGTGAAAGAGCAGCACAGCAAACACCTCCCACTTGGCCCAGGACCATCCTCATCAGAGAAGGTGGATGGAGGTCAGGACAGTTTCTCCAAGGTAAATTCTTGAGAGTGTTTTCCTGCTGCAGGAACGGCTGAGCTCTGTAATAAGCAGAGCTCCAGTGATTTGGAACCTCCCTCTTTACCTAAGCCCTCATATCTTGTTTTCCTTAGCATTTTCTTAACCTTCAAAGAGGAATGGATTAACTTTTTAAGCAGGAATGTGCTGGCAACTATAAGAACTTGTGTTTACCACCCAGAAAAAACTTGTCAGTAGAATAAGTTTAGAAGAGGAGGGAATGATTCGTTGCTTAATTAGACATTAAAAAATGGTAAATTTATTCCTGCAGATTATTTAAAACAAATTATTCAGTCACCCTTAGGGAGCATGGGAAACCTGGAAAATGGGGAAGGCTGATGGAATAGAGCCCTCCTCAGGGTTATGGGGGAGAATTGGACCAGGGTGGCTGTAAATGTGTGAGTAGCAAAGTGATCACATCAGCTCTTAATCACCACAGTCCTGTTAAGAGATACCTGTCAACTGCAGTGAGTTTCCTGCTCCTGTACTTATCTCACATTGATTGCCACTGTTTTTCTCTTGATTTGGGATATATTTGGTAGTAGAAGCCCCAACATATGTTGCAAGGGAGAGAAGAGTGGAAATAAAACCCTTTGTGAGAAAAGTTTAGAAATTATCATGACCTTATTTGCGACCCAATATCAATTCAAGTTATAATGTGCACCTTGAGATCATCTATTGCACTGGTGTCTCCTCTGCCTTGAAAAAGTGAAAGTTGGTGGTGTGATGCAAGCCAAGAGCAGCCTGAGAATCCTTGTAGAGGTTTTCAGAGATTCATAGCTAATCTGGGCATCCCACTGAGGATCTCGTTCAGCTCTGCTCCTGATGCCACTTTCTGGGGAGAATACAGTTTTTCATATTCTGGAGTGAACTTCTCTTTGGGAAAGTGGGCACAGCACCAAGGCTGCCAGAGCTCCAGGAGTGTTTGGATGATCCTAATAGGCACAGGGTGTGACTCTTTGGGATGGGCCTGTGAAGGGTCGGAAGTTGGACTTTGATCCTGGTGGGTCCCTTCCAACTCAGCAGATTCTGTGTTGTGTCCAATAACTCAACATGTGTCATTAAATTCCTGCAATAAGAAGTAGAATTATCAATTTAGTGCTCTTTCTGGACAAAATGCTTTGACTAAATTCTGTGTGGGAAAATTGTCAGGATGTGGATGGTGAGCTGGGATGTCTAGACCTTGTGGTGGCAGAGAAGTTGGAACGGTTGGTGGATAGTGGAGCTGAGGGCAGAGTGAAGCAGTGCCTCTTTCATTATCCTTGTTTTTCTTTTATGATGGTCGAGAAATCTCTCCATAATTTACTTTGTTAATCCTTTCAGAAGGATGGTTCAGATGTTTTTTCTGCTGGATCTGAAATCTCCTTTTGTCCTTGGCTGAGTGATCTCATAGGAGACAGCTCACAGAGATTGCAGTCAAGATGTGAGAGAACTAAACAGCCAAATTCTATGTGCTGAACATTCATCCAGAAGAAAAATTTTCCAGGGTAACCAGAAAAAGAAGCATCTCTTAGTTGATATTGTTCTCAGATAAGTCTCGGGAAGCCAGTTGAATCTAAGATGTGCCTCTTTGTGTGGGACACATTATGGTGCCACATTTGACAGAAAACATGGTATATGTGAAATTAATAAAGAGATTTTTCTCCTGTAATAAAATATTTCTGCCATCTTTAAGCCAAGTTCCCATGAGGAAAAGTATGTAAATCATTCTCCAATAATAAATTTTCCATTTTGTTTTATTTGTGAAGTGACAACACTGGATAATCCCACAACAATATGTACAAAATTAAAGAAACAGTGCCTGCAATTCAAAGAATTAATATATCCATACACTCAGAAAAAAAACCCCAAAGAAATCAAAGGGAATTCATTTGCTTGACAGCTACACAAACTGAATAATAAAATGAGAAGAAAACGGGAGTTTTGAAGCTATTTGGCTTGGAATAATTTGCGATGGGAAGAGAGAAGATGAGAAGGAAGGGAAGAAAAACTATTTTAAATTAAATTGCATCTTAAATTGATATATTCCTACAGGATGAACTACAGGAGGTTCCAGGTGTGTGTGTGTCAGTGACACAAATTTATAACAGTGAAGAACTGAGACAGTAAATTCAGTTGAAGTGTTACAAGACACTTCTTTGAGCTTTAGAAATGCTACTGCTTTATTTCTTGTATATTCTGAGGAGTTTGTGTGAATTCCTTCCCCATTTAAAAGCCAGGACAGAATTTTTAGTAAAATATTTTCTGTGTGGCTCATTTTTTGTCTCCTTCCTTCTAATAAATATAAATATTCTCTGTCAGAAAACTGATCTGGAATTTTATTCTTATTCAAACACAGTAAAAAGGTACTAGCGCCTCTCTGGATGCTGAAACTGCACATGTACAGCAATCCCCAAATGGATTATTGCTTCCAGTTTTCCAGGAGTGTTTTTTATCTGCTTACATTTCACAAAATTAAAATCCACCCAAGACAGTGCCCAGTCTTTGTGGGCCAACATCATGTCCACCAGGGGTTACTGGATGAGGGATTGTTTTAGAATCTTTCTGTTTGAAAACTTGGTAATTCTTTACCATTTTCAGTGTTTATGTTTCTCATTTTATTATATGTATTTTTTTTCTATTTGTGCTGTATGACTCAACATTTTCCCTCAATCTTTTTCCTGACCATTGACACATGTGGATTTCAAATGTCTAGAGCCAATATGTCTGTAGGATTTCAAACATTTCTAGACATTTCAAACATCTAGAGGATTTCAGGTCTAGAGCAAATACGAAATTCTAGATAAAAGCCACATAGAAGTAGAATTATTTCATTCTTAACTATTTTAGTGTTGGCATCAAAACAATTCAGGAGGGCCCATGAGTAGGACCGAAAAGCATGACAGCTCTTCTTTAGCAAAACCTGTGTTACAATCTGAGGTTCCCAGGAATGGCTTTTCTCTCTTTTCTGATTTTAATAAATGCCTCAGGGCATTGCTTTTGGTTAAATCAAGCCAGCAGACAAAATGCAATGCGCTGCTAACTGCTAAAGCATGTGCAAAAAGTTTCTTCGTGAAATATGTATACAGTGCTGTAATGATAATTATCTTCTCTAGCTTATTCCATAAAAAATTTAGTATTTTAGTGTCTGTAGTCTTTGATTATTTTTTTTTCTTAGTGGAAGGAGTTCCAAGTATTTTTCTTTTGTATATGTTGATTTTTAATGAACTTTCCATTAGCACATGAAAATCATATTAACATGCACTGTGCTGACTATTCACTTTATGTTTTTTCTACTGCTGGTACATATTTAGCTGAGATAAACTGAAATACAGGCCTGCAGATGGCATTATTGCTCAGCAGTTTGAAAATCAGTGGGAGCTACACAGCTCGGCTCCCTTTTTGTGCTGATGTGGAAGATATATTTTAATTTATGATGTGCTTCCCCCACATATGCGTTGCATATGCTGTGTTTAATCCATTTGGGGCTCTGGCATTTCTGCAGAATATAAGGATGATAAGAAGTGCATTGAGCTCTCCTGATAACTATTTAAGTGATTTCTTCTGCTGCCTGTGTCTGACACCAACATAATCTGTATTTAAATGTGTGTTCCCTCCTAAAGCCTGGAGTTCTCAGCTGGGCATATGGGCAGAGGTGGGGCTGCTCCAGTTCCTTTTTTTTCCTGGAGAATGGAGTCTTTTCAGGTAGCAGAGTGGTTATTTATAGGAATATTCTGCTGTTTTCTCTTTGCATTCCCTCTCGTAGGTGTTACTGCAAAAGAAATTGCCCAGCACAATTATTAAGTCTGAGGATGCGGATCCCTTCCAGAAAAAGGTGTAGATCTGGGCATACAGGAGCCGTAGTATTATAGGATGATTAAGGTTGGGAAAGACCTCCAAGATCAATAAGTCCAACCTTGAATCGAACACCACCATACCCATATGCAAATTATCCCTGTGAAAGCCACAACTCCACATGATTTTTCCCAAGGTGCTTACTCTGTGGACAGGGCTCTGTTGGTCAGGGAGGATGGAAGGAAGCAAACTGGGGAAGGAATGGTTTTGAAACTTCTTTCTGATTCATCAGAGGGCAAAAAATTATGTCAAAGTTGCCACAGTCCAACAGCTTCCAGGGAACTATCCCTATTATGTTTATTTTCCAGCTCTGATAACGTGTATCCTGTTTCCCTTCCTAAACAGTCAGATTAATGGATTTAGCTTTGTAACTAAAATCAAGGTTCCAATTGTCCATAAATTACTTTATGTTAGGATCTGCAATTTTTTGTGTGTCCAGTTCTCTGTTCTGTTCTTGGATCAATTCTTCCTGTGCTACAGCTGCTGCTGCAATTTAATTTCTATTTGTAAAACCTGAGTAAACTCTTTGTATAAAACCTAGTGACTTTTCTACTCTTTAAGCAGAAAAACTCTGAGCTAATTGTGAACCAGGACCTTCCTTTTGGGAAACCATTGCTCCCAGCAGAGTTAAAGTCACAACCAACACATCCTTGGCCTGGGCACAGCTTGTGGGAGCACGGATTGAATCATAGATGGTTTTGGTTGGAAGGACCTTAAAGCTCATCCAGTTCCACCCCCTACCATGGGTGGGGACAGCTTCCATTATCCCAGGTTGCTGCAACCTGATTTTGGACACTTCCAGGGATGGGGCAGCCACAGCTTCTCTGGACAACCTGTGCCAGGGCCTCTCCACCCTCACAGCGAAGTATTTATTTCCAATATTCCATCTAACCCTGCACTCTGGCAGTGGAAAGCCATTCCTCCTTGTCCTGTCACTTCAGTGCCTTGTAAATAGTCTCTTTCATCTTTCTTGTTGCTCCTTGTGTCGCTCCTTTTCTAATTGTGGAAAGCCACAATTAGGTATATTCCAAAGCCTTCCCTTCTCCAGGTCAATTCGATGGTTCCACAGCAGGAGGTGCAGTGCCAGGTTCTGCTTCCCACACTCTAAACTTGCCTCTTCCTGGATGTTATCTTTGCAAGAAATCTCTGAAAAGATAATTACCATGTAAAGCAGGGCCAGAAGTCTGGCTGGGCTAGATGGAGTTGGGTAAAGAGCAAAGCCCATGTGTGGAAATATTCCCCATGATTGTAGGAGTGAAGAGAGGGAGAAATGTTCCTTCGTTAACTGAAGTCAAAGGCAGAATGAAATGTCCTTAATAGATGGACACAGCGGGGTAATATTTGGTTAGAATAAGTTACAGTTTGAGTAATTTTAATGGATATGATTGATTTTCTTCTGTATTTCCTCCATGGCTTCTCTTCAGGAGACCTTGTTTCAATTGTCAGACAAACTGAGAAGTGGTGCTGAGGTGATTATGCAAGGTCACTGTTGTCTTTGCTGAAACAAAAAGGAGAAAAACCCGTGAAAGTAGAGACAGTTCTAGTGCGTGGGCTGTGTCTGTCATTAAGGTTTGTGAACAAAACCTTCACGAAGAAAAGAAGTGGTGAGTCTGTAATATGGTTTTGCAGAGACAACAACCCCCTGCCATGGGCAGGGACACCTTCCACTAGCCGAGGTTGCTCCAACCTGGCCTTGAGGCAGGGATGGGGCAGCCACAGCTTCTCTGGGCATCATCAGTGTCTGATGCCCCTTACCGTAAATTCATTTAAATACAGGGACATTTAGTTTTCCAGCATTAGGAGATTCTGTGGATATTTTGATTTCTGTTTTTACCAGGTGTATAGAAGAATGTGGCTTCTATGCTCTTGTGGTTGGGTGTCTTGACAAAATGATGGAGGTAGAGTTCTGCTCTTCTATTCAAACTTAATGATTAGTGGACCTCAAGGGAGAGAATTATCTCTTGTATCCTTCTCTCCCACAGAAGGAATTGGGCAGGCCACATCCTGGATAGCTGAGCAGCACTGTTTGGCACTACTCAATTCTCAGGGATAAGCTGCTGGACTCCCTTACGTCTTAAGAGGTAAGAGACATGAACGAAAGAAAAAATTTTCTGTTCCCAAATTTATCAAAATTAGGTCCATTTTTTCTAAAGGAATAGATTTTTTTAACCAGCCTTGGAAGATTAAGCTGATAAATTTTTTTCAATCTTTTTTACTTTGTGATCTAAGCTGTACTCTGGGAATATCAGAGAAATGCAGAAGAGATCATTGGAGGGAATGTTTGGGATATCAGGGAAGGAATGATAATGTAATGCCTTTTTTAATTTATTTTCATCCTGGATCCAAATATGTGTCACTTGAAAGAAGGGACCGTTGTCCTCTGATAAGTGTGGATGTGCTGGGATGTTTCTGCCCTTCTCAAGGTTGTAGATGTGTGTGAGCTCCAGCTGTGTTTGAAGACAAAGAAAAGGAAAATTGTTTAACTAAAGGAAAAAAGTTTCAGTTTCTTTGCACTTGTTCTTCATGTAGTCTTGTCACTGATTTAGCAGGAGCAAAATGTATTCCAAACACATGCTGGAATAACAGCACACACGACTCTGCTCTGATGAATGCTCAATACAGAGCTGTCTCATGTCAGAGCTGGAGGAGTTCACACTTTATTTATTTATTTTTGGCTATTCAAATGCAGAGACCAAGAGTCAGGGACATCATGTGGACTTGTGACATTCAGTGGCAGACACTGAATTAAAAAACCCAAAGAATATGTTGTTTTCATTCACACAGTGACTTCTGCAGCCATTCCTTACCTCTGAAAGATAGAATATTCTGGGCAGATACATTATTGAGATAGTTAATAAATATTTTAATAGTTATAATCATTTAGAGGCAAAAGCAATTTCCAGGACATGGAATCTTATAAAGTGATTCTTGTTGAGTTAGTGGCAGCACTGAGACTTTAGTGACTACTCCTGGACTAATCCAATCAGATTATTAATTCTTTTGATAATGATAATTTGATATTTTTTTCCAGCCATGATTGAGTAAAAGTTTGTGATGCATTGAGTAGAAAGGGGCTGATAATAACTAGAAAAATTGTGTTATGTTTTTGAGGTGAATGATGCAAAAGGATAAGGGATACCAGTCCTATAATGGAAATAAAATAAAAACTAATTTCTTGTTTTGTCAATATCCTTATGAAACATTAGGGGTCTAATTGCAACTATTGAAACAAACATTGTGGACACTTCTCCCTGGAAGTGTCCAAGACGAGGTTGGAGCAACCTGGGATAGTGGAAGGTGTCCCTGCTCATGGCAGGGGTGGGACTAGATGAGCTTCAAGGTCTTTAAGGCCTTTTTCAAGGAGCCTTTGGCCTGGAGTGTTCAGAGTTTTCATCCGGAGGAGAAAAAGCTCTGCTAACTGACTGCTGTTGTGGCTGAATCATTTTGGGAGACAAACTTTCAGGAAGCTTGTTACAGTCTTATGGGATTTGTAGGCTTCATGTATAGAAATGAGGTTGGCTCCAGGACACTGCTGTGGGGGCATATGGTCAACAAATCCATTAAGGAGACAACTTTCCCTTGTGCCAAATAAATGATGTGCATGTGAAATGCTGTCTCTGCTGATGTGGGTTTTGTACAGCTGAGGGGAATCCCCCTGGAGTCATTTCTGTGTTTCAGAAAGGTGTGACCTACTGAAATCCACTTTTCCTAATACTGTTAACATGGGTGTAGTGATTTGTGTAAGCATTTACTAATCTGGTGTTCACTCTGTGTAAATAGTGTGGAACTGCACAGTCTATACGAGGAGCCTCCCTCATTACATTGGAGACATTTGATTAAGCTCAGCTTATGCAATTACTCTGAGCCTTACAGTAGCTTTTATGATTGACACAGAGAGACATAAGACAATTTACTAAACAAGTTTGGCATTTCAGATGTTAATGGAACGTCTTAATGAAAGCCCTTGGTAAGGAATGAGGGACTTTATTAAATGAAATTTAAATAAAACTTGAGTTAGAAAGAGTGTGTGAAACTTCTAGAAAAATATCAGCCTACATATTTTAGGGTATCTGTGCCAGTACAAAATTCTAGTCTTATCTCCTTGCAGGGTGGGAAAAACAGTGTTGTAGATATGAAACATCATCAAGGAGCAAAAAAGAATATGAATTTTAGAAAGTCTGGGTACTAAGTATCATTATCTTCATTGTATGTGAAAAGGGAAGGAGGAAATATTGATCAGAATTGCAGTCATTTGAGATGATAGGTGTATAAAAACTTGAAAGAGCAGTTAGCTCAGAAGACAAAAACTGGTAAAAGGAATTTCCTGACATATTCTATATAATTTCTTGGCTTTGAAATCTTACTGAGGTCAGCCAGGGTTTTGTTAAACCTTTCACCTGAAAAAGATGGGGCTACAAACAGTGACAGAGCAGCCCATTGCATTCAGACGGATCTGATCCATAACCAGTTGAGGGGCGCTGTTTGTTCCTAGTCCTTTGGAGAGTGTTGGGCATGGACAATGTTGGCACAAAGTGCTTGATGAAATCTATGCAGCTCTGATGGGCTGGAGCTCTTCCTCCCCACAAAACTGAGTCAAAAGTCATCCATGAACAAGAGCAGCTTGTCATTGTGCAAAGTCTGGCTGCTAATCTTGTCAAGGTCATTGTCATGGTGGCTTTTTGGCAGTTTGAGTGCTGGTCATGGAAGTTAAAGATGCCTGAAGGCAGCCTTGACCCTTGGGCACAGCTCAGTGTAATTCAAGTGTCATGTTCTTACTTCCTACAGTGTCCGATGATGATGTGTAAAACCGATTGAAATACTTGCCATTATTAAGGTTTTAGAAAGTATTTCCACCTGTAAGTATGTCAGATTATGTTTAATAAGCCTCTAAAAATGTTGAGTTTTTTAATGTGTCCAAGTAATGAACTTTTTCCAGCTGCAGGGAAAAGTTCCCTTTGAAGACAAAAAAGTTCCCTTTGAAGGGAACTTTGTTTTCATGGGTATGAGGGGCTGCGGTTTATTGCAGTTTGGTTTTAGATTTAGAATGACATGACCAAACTTCTCAGGCTTCAGATAATAATATATTTTCTAAAATGTCAGGCTGCCTCTTTCTGTTGAGGGACATGTTGGCTACCAAGAAATAATGTCACTTCAGAGCCTTGGAGTCCCCAGGGAGGATTCAGGCCTGTGGAGATGTTCACTAGGATTCCCTGACCTCAGCAGGAATCCCAGACCAAAAAGGCTTGGATTGGAAGGGACCTTAAAAGCCCATCCAGTCCCACCCCGTGCCATGGGCAGGGACAACTTCCACTATCCGAACTTGCTCCAAGCCCTGTCCAACCTGGCTTTGGACACTTCCAGGAATGGCATAATCTTTTTCTGAGCAACCTGTGCTGGTTCCTCAGCACCCTCTGAGTGAAGAAGATGCAACTGTTGTAATTACTGAGAACAGAGGAATTTTACAGTATTTGCTTTGCCCTTGCAAAGATATAAGGAGTGAGAATGTTGCAGAAAAGACCTTTCTTTGTGATCGCATAGTTATTCTAAAGGGCATTAGTACTGTTATTCCAAAGGTGTACGTTTCTGAGCTGACAGGCTGGTATTTTAGTACCAGTCTTAATTAAGCAAGTACACTTTTATAACATAAATATTACTAAAGATAAAGCAAAAGCCAAAAAAAGCCCCCTGAAAGAGCAACTCTTTTGAGTTATCTGTTCTTGTGAAAGATTGCTGGATGTAGGATCTGCTGAACAAGAAAAACTCCATGATTTCTTTGAATTTTTCTGGATCTCATCCTGACACATCTGAAATTTGTGGGTTCCATGCTGAGTAATTTGTTTCAAAGAGACTTTCTGGCCTTTCCTTCCCTTTTCCTTTAATTTGGCACATGGTGCTGGTAATTAGCAATATTGGATCCTACAGGAAATGACTTTGCAGTATATAACTCCACATTATTCCTGAATAAATATGAAGTCTGGATTCTCTTCCCATATAAGAATGGGCTTAATTTACAACGTATAATGCTTGTCAGAACTGGTAAGAAATGTACCTCTGCAGCCTGTGTTGCACTGATGCTCCTGCACTTTCTGTTGTGTTGGTTCTCTCAGACCTCATGTCCCTTCTGTAACATTTCACACATCCTTGGGCCCAACTCTGTATCCAGAATTCCAATTTTTCCCTTGTTTTCATCACTGTGCAGCCCCCAAACTGCTCATGTAATTGAACTGTTGCCTGCAAGGTCCATGGCCAGGAGTAACTTGCAGCTTGAGGGTACCTGAGCCTGTGAGAGCAGTTGTAGAGCAGAGTAAAAATACAATCATTTTATTACAGGGTGACACAAAGTAGAGGATGATTAAGCCTGCTCCCCTGATGGCAGCACCAAGCAGGACATCCAGGCTTTCCATCTCATGGTCTAACCACTTGACACCAATTCACACTCTGGAATTAAGGTAGTTCTGCTACTTTTTTCCTCTTAAAATTAAAAAATACAGATAAATACAATAAATCCTGCATTAAAAACACTGATGTGTGAAACAAGCTGTGCAGATTTATCATTCTGGTGGTGCTTGTTCAACTTAGTTGAGTTTTCCTTATCTTTAATAGAAGAGCTGCTTTGTATTCCCTGGATTGTTTCCAGGCCTATTGACTCCGGGCGATTACAAGGCCGCAGCAAACAAAACAAGTCACTGTGCACAGGAGTATTTTAAATATATTCCTCTCCTTCAGCTGCCATTTGATGGCTCCTTGTTGCCACAGTGTATAATGGCATCCTGTGACATGTGTCAACCCTCCGTGACAAGCAGCATGAAGGATAGATTTGGGATCTGGAGGAAATAAATGCAGGAATCGATGGCTCCGCTGGCTGCAGTGAACTGTGCAGGCCCCTGTGCCTGACAATTTCATGTTTTATGCAAAAGAAGAAACTCTTCCGGAATGTGTTAAGGAGCCTGTGCCCTAAACAATTTAAAATTAGGGAATCAAAGAAAATATGGTCACGTTTAGAGCAGAGCAGTGAGCAAACCTTGTGTAGCTGCAGCTGCTTTGAGGAGCTACTCACAACTTTGTGAGCTGTTTGGATCTTTAACACTCAAACCCAGTATTTTAGGGAGAGAACCATAATTTCATGGAGTTATATAGGGATTACATTCTTTCCTCCTTAAGGACATTTAAAGGTTGACATATTGTTCCATTAGCAGTAGGAGAAAGGGAGGGGGTTTTTTTCATCTTAAGAAAATGTGGTAAAACTTACCTTTATTAGTTGGCTTCGTGCTGCAGTGTAATTTCTGTGATTGCATCTCTTGCAGACCCCTTGTCCTACTGAGCAGCTTGGACCCTGCTTATCTCTCTTGCTTTAAAAAGACATTCTTGTCAGCCTGCTTTTCAGTTCTTCCTGTGAAGATGTGGAATGTGATACTGTTTTCAAGGTGGCTAATAATAAAAAGAGAGCCCTAATTTTATAGTAGAAATAACTTGATACAAATTTTGCTGAGATTCTTTATAGCTTTGAAATGTCTGGTGTTATCTACAAATCAGGGAGTTAAATGCCTGTAATATACTGATGCATTTGTTGAGCATCAGAAGCCAAATTGTTTATTTTTATTTTTATCTTTCTTTTTATATCTTTCTTTTTATTTTTGCCTTTTTTTTTTTTTTAAATAAGGCTGGAATACTGTAAAATAGATCAGCTTGATAGTCATAAGATAGAATGGTGAGATGATTAAAATTCATGTGCAGTCCACCCTTCTTGCCCTTTAGTTTTTTGGCCCTCTGAGTTCTTCTTTACTACTGTCAAAGATAAGTGTAAAATATTCTTAGGTCAAAGTCAAATTAATTTTGAAATTTCTACAGATTGATAAATTAAAATCCCATGAATTTGCAAGAGCTGCTGACACAAAGTAAAGAAAAATAGCTGCATGATACAAAGGAGTTACGAAAACTGCTACTAAATCTAGTGTAAAGAAAAAAAGCGTGTTGTTATTGATTAAATGTGCAGTTTATTTAAAAAAAAATTACCACAGCTATGACTTGGGACTTAATGTGAAGATGCCAAAATATCTGGCCACTAAATTAAATTATTTTCTGTTTTTAACCAATGCATTTCATGTATGAAGCTGCAAAAAATCCCAAACATTACTATCCCTTTAATGCCTGATACATTTTACGTGTGTTGTTTTATTTATCGAATATTTTCTAAGTCACTACTGATGTTTTTAACCAGCTGTTTTCCAGTTTTAACCCAGATGCTTTGTTTTTATTTTAATAAGATGAACCACTGTGGAATTGAGAATAATAAGTGACCACTGTGCTCAGTGCAGTGAGAGAACCTTTTTGAGGTCAGATGGACTGGTTTCACTAATTCTATAGTTTAAATATCTGGGATTTGCCTCAGAAATGATTCTCAAAGTCAGAATGTGTTTGATCAGAGGAAAGAGAGAAGGTGGAGGCCCAGAAGGTCCTGTTTTTTTTTTGAATCCTGGTTTTATTGCAAGATATGGGAGATCCTTTCTCAGATTCTGATTCCAAAAGGCTTTGCTGCTCCTTAGTGTTAGTGTTTGTGGTCAGAAGGTCACCCAGCCACATACAGAAAGTGAACTCATCCCTAAAACCCCAACTGACCAACATTTAGAGCTTGAGATTCTGTCTTGACTTAATTAGGGAAGACAGAGAGGGTTTTTTTTTTCCGATTGGTGACCACTTGTACCACCAGCTCGACCTGGCCCTGGTCTCTCCATATCCTCCTCCTCTGGGTACTTCTCTGGCTTCTCAAGACCCTCAGGTTTGTTTTTCCAGATGGAGAAGTAGACACCTGATCCTGAGGAACGAGGTGGATGTCACCAGCTCATGTGTGTTGTCATATCACACTAAAACATTGCAATTTTTGCTCTTTTACTTTGGATTTATTCATATTCAGGTAACCATCCATTAGCATGGATTTAATTCTAAAATGAGGGCATGCAAAGTAGGAGTGCAAAGAATTTGGGTTTTATGCATGAACATTTTTGCTCTGAAAGTTTTTAGTCGTTTGCTCAGGAATTAGCCCTGCCTGGCATGAAAATGAGCCTCGTTCTTGCTAGAAAAGAAAAAAAATCTGCCTGTGCTTGAAGGATTTTGTAATAAAAATAATCCCCTTTTAGAAAAAAGTCAAAGCCTTACATTAGAGTTGGGGGTTTTTTGCTACTAATATTTTATTTATTTTAAATAACCAAATGCATCTGTACCTGACCAGTAATTAACCTACCCAGGTGAACATGAATTAAGCAGTTGAAAGATTTGACTCAAAAACTGCCAGTGGCAGAAGTGAGATTTTTTTTTCCCTCTGGTGGGAACCATATTTTATTTATATTTTGAATTTTTCACTTCTAAATGAAGTAATAAAACCTTAAATGTTTTCTTCTGCATCCCAGCTTCTCCTGCTCTGAGTGATGCAGCCAAGACTAAGCTTCACACTCTGAATAATGCATTAATTTCTCTGCAAGATGTGGAAGGCTGGAGACTAACTTTTGTACTTATTGTGCTTCTAGTTTCTTCCAACAGAAACTTTTTGTTCCAGCTGAATGTCAGATGGGAGCTCACAATTTATCCAGTCGAGAGGGTGCATGTACCCAAAACCTGACTGGAGCTTCCTAACTGGAACATATGGTTTATTCTTGATATTATTTGGATATCTCAGTGCTTTGGAGTTATTTTACATCATTTAGACTGGAAAATGTTGTGTGAGCAGACACATGCAGGAAAGTGCTGTGCTGAGAACAAAACCTGTTCTTCAATTTTAAATTCAATGAAAATGTTACTTAAATGGGACTTAATGGCAAAAGCAAAGGGTGAGGACTTAAAAATATATTTTGAAAGGGTTGAATGATGTCTTTCTCCAGTTTTAATGCTGAAGTGACACCATCTCCCTACAATGAAGTATTGGCTTTACGGAAAAGTAAACTGAAGGTCTTGGGATTCTCACAACTCCCCTGGAAAGGCTCTCACAGAAGAGTCTCAGGAACCTCAGCCAGAATAAATTCCAGCTTAAGTCTTTAGTAGAAAACATAGGATTTTGGGCAAGGGTTAAATATTTTGCCTCTTGGATGAAATATACATTGGATAAATCCTGCAAAGCTGAAAACCAGAGGTACCAGGCAAATTAACAAATGACACTGCTGGCTGTAATTTCAGCAGTGGTATTGCTTTGACAGATTCATTTTATTTCCCCTCTCTGATTGGATCTGTCTGGGACCAGAGGAAGTCTCTGGAAGGGCAGTGCTGAAGGTCAGGATCCTCTAAGGAGAAGTTATATTTTCCTGCCAGTTTTGCTTGGTAAGGTCAAAGTGGTTTTCCTTGCTTCTATAAAATGTGGAAAGCAATTAAGATTGATTCATGTCATGAGGTACTTGTTTGGGTTTTGATTTCTCAGTCTAGGAAGAGGAGGAAAAAACCCAACCCAATATTCCCCTGCCCAACCTCATCACTGTAAAAAGCTTCCAACACACTGGACAACTCTTTACTGCTCCAGAAGAGATGATTTTTTATGTGTCTTAATCTTTGACTTGAAAAATATATTAGAGCTGTGTAAGCAAATTATTGAAAACTGCATCAGCCAGTGGATATGTGAGAAAACTACTAAAATATTGCCGAAAGATGGCAAAACATTTGTGTCTGTGGAAACACACCCATTATTTCAGTGGCACAGCAAGATCCCAGGAAGATGTTGCCATCCCCACTATTGGCACCACAGCTCCTTGTTTGCACATGGAAACGTGTGCAAAACAAGCTATTAAAAGCAAAAGCTCTGAGAGAATCAACTAACCCTGTGTTTCTTCTCTGTCCAGTGTGGGACGATTTTGTGCAGACACTTTGATATTTGGGATGGGTGATTAGAGCCAATAGTCCTGCCTGGAGCTGCCTGATGTGAAATGGTCCATGGCCATTGCCAAGGAAGTCAAAAGGGGAGATTGCCAAGAGGTGGCCAGTGATTTTCTTGTGAAAGTTCAGTGAGAAGTTCCAAATCTATTCTCATGTTTCAGAGAGAAGTGGACCTTTTGTTTTCAGGAATGTCTGACTCAGAGTTGGGGAGAGCAGGGCACATCTGACATCTGCCTTTTTACTTTTGGGGTAATTCTCTTCTTCCTTTTGCTTCTGACTTGCCTTCACCTTTTTTCCTTCCCACTTATTGTTGTTCTTTACCCTCTCGCTTTAAAAAAATATCATCCAACTCCTTCCATCCAGTCCTTCATTTCCCTTTTCCCAATTCTTCCTACATTACATTCTCTCTGAAACATCCCTGTGGCAGCAGATTTTTTTTTTTTCACAGCCTGGTATTTTGAGGGCTGCACCAGAAGCCATTTTTCCTGGATTAACTCTGGCTGAGCCCAGAGCAGTTTTCAGGACAGGCAGGGCCAGGAGGTGGCTGCTTCTGACTAGAATTGCTCAATGATCTGGGATTGCAGAGCTGCATTTAGCGGCTGCAATCAGTGGAAAATGGCAAATAACAAGAAAGCCTTCAATTAAGAAAAGTTAAGCAGAATGACCCCTGAGCAGTGCAATCTTTGCATTAATCGGGAAGAGAAATTGTAAGTACCTGAGGCCACACAAAGATGGGTATCAGGCCACCCCAGCATTCATTGTGCTTTGCCTAATGGTGTCTGAATAATTCAGCACAAAGCAAGGTTTTATCAGTTTACTTTCTGAAATTATTCTTTTGAGTCTGATTCCTCAGGAAATGGGAACTCCTCAGCTGCAGGTTGTCAGTGGCTAAAAGTTGTGGGGGACATCTTGGAGTTTAATTTGGCTCAGTTCATCTGTAAGTTGGTGGAATCCACAAGAAAAGTCCAGAATGGGTGTGTTGGAGCCTTCCAACCTTAGGAACTGAGTAAGCTTGGAGTGGAGGGGATGTTTTTGCCTCTCTAGGGTGAGCCAGGAGCACGGCAGCTCTGTCCCAGAAATCTACCTTACCCCTGGAGTGTCTGTTTGGAACACACAAGGGCTTTGATTCAAGTGGGAAAGGACCAGGAATTCTTGTTTGGTGGAGAGTTTTGTTGTTCTTTGTCTTCTGAATCAAATCAAACTCCTGTTAATATAGAGAGCTGCCCATGGACTCCCAAAACCCAGCTACTCTGGGGTCCTCACAACCCTCTGGAACAGTTTAGTGGCTTGGTATGCATGGAAATAGGAGATCTGAGATCAGCTCTCTTCCCTAATTTACATGATCAGTATCAGGATGAGCAGCAGGTTCTTCTGCACAGATTTTTCTACCTTATTTGAAAGAATAAAATATTCTTTGCGGTCCAAGTTTTGAGAAAGACCCCGTTGTGGGGTGGGTCTGGGAACATTTAGATCCCAGTCTTTGATTTACTTGTCCTTTGATGTAAAATGCATAAAACAGGGAAAGTTTTTGGAGGGTAGAGATAAAAAGCCTGGTCTAAACATCCCTGTGACCCAGGCATGAGATTTGGGGCATTTGGAGTTTTTTCCAAGGGTGATTGATAAATTCCCTTTAGGTAGAGGAGAGATTTGGTTCCAGGTTTGCCTCTGTAACTGCTGGACTAAGTCAGGACCATCTTCAGGACTTTGTATTTTAAAGAGAGCTGGTTTTGCTTTCTTTGGGAAGCCTTAGAATGGGGGGAAGAAACAGAAATACAACTCCTCAGGCAGGGATGGGATGTGTCTACAGCATTTCCCATGGATGTCTCTCAGAACCCCCATTCCACCAACATTTACTTGTGGAATTCAGGGTCCAAGATGGGAATTGTGAAGTCTGTTGGTGTGGTGAGACCCATGTATGCTTTACTGAACTATGCACAAAGTAAACCTTTATTTTGATAAAGAAAACCTATTGTTCCAAAACCCTTTTGAAAACCTGGTCATTAAGATTCACAACAGGACACAGAGAGTGCTGGGCATTTCTGAAAATCAGCCTGAAGTTTCTGACAAATTTTTAATTAAGAGACATGAAAGAGAAAGTACCAACTCCTTGACGGCTGGTCTGTTGTAGATTTAAATCCCTTAATTATAGGAGCTGGATTTGTTTGTTTGGGCACTCTGTGAACTTGGAAGGTGCCTCATTTTCTCTTTGGGGCTGTTTAAGGCCACAGTCTTCTACTCTCAGCTGACTTAAAGCCCTTCTCCTGGAAATAGTAGCTGTAGGTGCCAGTGCCTTTTCCAATTATTTTGCAATGCTGAGTGGGAAGATGGAGGATGTAGTAAAAGCTTTTGTTTGTGTGAATCGACCAGTTCATGCAACAGCTTCTTTCCCCAGCAATGAGATCAAGGAGTCAACCTCAAAGTTTTGCTCTTTTTTCTCCAAAACAACTAATATTTGGAAGGAGAAGCTTTGCAGGGGGAACTCAGGCTGGAGGCTGTTTGTGTGGTACCTTGTGATGCTGCTGAGAGCAGTGGAGGGTGTTTGCTTGATGTTGGTGCCTGAAGCTACCCAGTGTTTCCAGTTGGCTCAGGGATCCCTGCTGGTTATGGACTGACAATACTAGAGCTCTGGGAGATGCCACGGTGTCATTTCAAAAGGATGAGAAGTGTTAAGAGCACAATGGGATGCACACTCTGAAAGGCTGGATGGGGAAGCTGAGACTTTGAAGTGCAAAGAGGGTGAAATCTTCCCTGTGTGGAGAACTCCAACGAGTGGTGTGTACCGTGTAAATTCCTGTTAAACCATCAAAGTAAGGCTTAAGTTGAGCTCAAGCGAATGGGCCTCATGCAAGTGTTCTGCCTGCAGGGAAACTTCACCGTGGCTGCTTATTTGTGGAAAATAAGCTGGTTAGAGGAAACTGGAAAACACAATGTTAAATCAGGCTGTAAACAGGGATCTGTTATCCAGGTACAAATCAGGACTCAAATCCAGCCTCAACTGGAGTTTTAGTTTCTCAGAAAGGGTTGTGACACTGACTGAGCCACTCTGATTGCAGTTTTCTTTTTAAACAGTGAAACATTGGAGGAGATAGTGTGGGAGGATGAAAGAGGGGGAAGCAAGGGATGAAGAGCAACAAGTCTGGGAGTGAGTAGAAGGGAGCAGTTCTGGGCTCTTTCATGGATCCCACCCGACAGGGATCAACCTGAAATTGAGGTGCTCAGGAAATTAGTGAGGGTCTAGGAGGGATGCTTAGGGATATATGTGTATTTTAGTGTGTTCCATAGTGAGGTCAGGGATGCAGCAGGAGTAGGAATATCCTGAAGTCCGAGTGTAACTCCTTCACAGGCTTTGATGAGCAGGTAGCACAACTTGCCTATAGCAGAGAGAGGAGAGGATTACCCACCCAAAACACCCTCCTAGAATGATGCGGGTATAAAACTGTATGAATCACAGAATCACAGAGGATCACTGCTGGCTAATATTATTCCTAAAATGTCAATTTTTGGTTGCAGCATCCCAATAAAACCTTTGAAAATGGGGTTTTCTTCCCTCTCCCCTTTCCCTCCCCATTTCCCTCCCCCTTTCTCCTTCCCCTTCCCTTCCCCCTCTCCCATATATATATATTTTTTATTACCAATACATAAAAGTACCAAACTCGTTATTCTGGGGGTTCTGCAATGGACACCCTTGGCTGGGAATGCCACATTCACCATAATCTGTTGGCTGTGTAATACAAGCCACTAGCAGCTGGTGTCATACCATTCCCATGGGATAACACTAGTGCACTGCTCCCATTCAAGCATTTAATATATTATCCTGTAATTTTTGCCTTGGAAGTAATGAAGCCTGACAGCTTTGGCTTGTGCATGATAACAATCCCGTGCTAGTATCTCCTGAATCCTTCACTGCAAAATCCATAAGGAAAGAAAGCCTCCTCTAAAGTGACAGTAAACGTGTGTCACTTTATAAGACATGGTGTTAAACAGCCTGAAACAGCAAAGAGGGTTTGGAGCTCCAGCTGAACTAATTTGTGCTGTATTAAAAGTGCTGATCTGGAAGCTGAGCAGGAAAACATGAATTGTTTAACTCTCACAATTTCCCAGAGAGGTGTGGGGGTGGTTTGTGGTGTTTTCTGTGCAGCAAAGTGTGGGAATGCCAGTGCAGTGGTTCTGTGCTGCCATCCTGGTGTGGAGGATGCAGGCTGGGAATGAGGAGCTATCTCCAGCTTTTCTAACTCCTCCTCAATGGCTGTAGGGAGATTGCTCAAATTTCACATTGTTTTGGGGCAATTTTGGCCATTTTTGGGTCACAGGCTTTCATGATGGAGCAGTTCAGAGTTCCTCAGAGAGAGACTGTTTACAAGAGCCTGGAGTGACAGGACAAGGGGGAATGGCTTCATACAGAAAGAGAACAAGTTTATATTAGATATTGAGAAGAAATTCCTGGCTGTGAGGGTAGTGAGGCCCTGGCACAGGTTGTCCAGGGAAGCTGTGGCTGCCCTATCCCTGGAAGTGTCCAAGGCCAGGTTGGAGCAACCTGGGATAGTGGAAGGTGTCCCTGCCCATGGCAGAGGTTGAAACTGGATGGTCTTTAAGGTTTCTTCCAGATCAAACCATCCATGATCCTATGATCCATCCTAATAACATAGTTTAAGCCTTTTGTTGAAGAGCTTCATCAGAAGGAAACCTCTGGCAGACTCTGTTTAAAAGAATTTTGCATACAAAAATTTCTGAGCAACCTGGGCTAGTGGAAGGTCCTTGTCCATAGCAGATGGTCTTTAAGGTCCCTTCCAACCCAACCCAATCTGGAATTCTGGGGTTCTATGAAATAACTGAAGCCTTCAAACATCCATGTGCTCTGGAGAACATCATTGCAGTAGTTTTTGTGCCATGGACTTGGAGGACAGACTTGAAACAATAAAAAGTCATTTAAATTCTTGCTACCTGTAGGATTCCACCTTAACTTGAGAATAATTTGCCTCCCCCAAGACTATTGGCTGTTGCTCTGCATTTGTTTTATTTGAGGATACTTTAGGCTTATAATCTGTAAGTGAAAATAAGAGGGGAAGGGGGACAAGGGTGATGGAAGAGACCCCAGTGATGCCTGGAAGGTTGGATCCTTGTTTTGAGTGAATTAATTGCTCATTAACCTGAGATACCTAACGTGTTTGTCTATCTAGCTGCTTGTTCCAGGGCCTGACAAAGAGCTGAACTGGATTAGAGAGGCTAAAACAGATGTTGGCTTGTGTTAGAAGCCCTTGACTTCTTCCCACAGGGAGCAAAGCTCAGTCCATGCCAGTGCCTTTGGAACTGCTGCTGATTTTTAACTGTGCGATACTGAAAGGTGTTTTTTTTTTTTTTTCAGGAAGTGAATTAGCTAGTAACAAAGAGTAAGTCATCCAAAAACCGCATGTTATGAAAATTCTCTAGTGACTTATTGCAAATCTTATGATCAAACTGGGCTTGATTAGGCCTCAGAGGCACACAGCTGCTGTGGGGCTTCTCAGAGAGCTGGGAAGAGCAATTCTGACTGGGCTTCCTGAGAACAGTCTTACTGAAAACTTTGCAGATGAAAAATAAATCAGGAAGCAGGAGGGAAAAAGCAGGAGAGGGAAAGGAGGAGAAGAGAGGAGTGTGCTGAGCTTTTATGAGCTCAGCTTTTATGAGCTTTTTTTCCTGAAGGTGAACTACTCTTGGGTTGAGGTAACATGAGCCCTCTGGAAGCTCTTTAGTTCTTCAGGCCCTCCTGGGTCGGAGCTCAAGGCTCCCACTTACCCCAACTTCTCAAATGTTTTCAAACCTATTTTGCCAATAATTCAACAACTCAGCTATAGCATGAAATCTTTCCTAAGATTAATTTCACAGTCTTTCTGTTGAGATTTTGAGGGAACTATTCATCAGAACACTGATACCCTTGACCAATTAATGGTTTTATCAGCTGTTATTAATCAAGGATTGTTTTGCTGCACTCCTTATAACACACCATTTGATATTTTTACCAATACTTCACACCCAACTTGTTGCATCCCCAGTTACTTTTATATTTCATGCAAACCAAAAAGAGATTCACAAGCAAAATAATGAGTGATTTTTTTTAATACAAGTGCAGTTTCTTCAAAGAGAAAAATGTTGAAAGGTGTCAGATGGAGATTTAACAACAAAAGAGCAGAATTTTGAATCAGAATGTACATTTTTCCCTTTTCCAGTGGTCTCCAGGCATCTCTGATTGTCTTGCACAGCATTGCAGCTCAAACATGGCACCATCAGAAGACATTAAGCACACCCAATTCCCAGGCACAGCATTTCCATGTTCCCTTGTTCCAACTGGAAGCCCTGAGAAAACAGATCCCAGGAGCTGCCCAAGGGACTGAACAAAGACAAAGGGGCTGAGAAAGCACCACCGAGTCTCAACTCCAATCCAAACTTCTCAGCTCGGATTAATTCCCAAGAATATTCTTAGAAGCTCCTTGTGCTTTTCCTCACCCATAAAATTACTTTTGCATAACCAGCACTGACTGCTCTGTATCCATCTCTTCTCACATGTCTCCAGTGCATCCTTGGAATGCCAACAACCTTTATAGCTGCTGTGTCAACAGACAGGAAAAAAAGCCATGCTGTATTTTCAGAGGGAATGTTTTTTCTGGGCACGTAGAAAAGCCACCTGTGCATGTTAAACAGCTTCTGAGTGGCTACTAAATTGCAGGGCAAAAATAAAATTTAATTGAAAACAGGCTTTCCCTCCCCCCTCTCCCCTTTGGCAGGTAGGATGTGGCCCCGACCAGCTCTGTGCATGACCCCTCAAGGAGACACTGCTGAGTGTGTCACAAAGTTGGGCAGCTGCATTAGCTCTGAGCACTGAAAAATTAATTAAGATTCTTTTAAAAGTGATGGAAGTGGCCTATTTATAGTTGAGAGCATATTTACAAGCCTCAGAGGGAAACTGCAATTATATTTTTGGTTTAAAAATGTCGTTGTCTCCGCTGACCTTTCGGTGCTTTCTCGTGCCCTTCAAAGCCAAATGAATTCATGAGAGGTGCCAGAGTGAGAACCTGAGCACTTTTATTGTCACTTTGCAGAGCAGAGGCTCTGGTAGCACAAGCCTCTCCTCCCACCATTTATCTGCCATGGAAACCTTGTTGGAGTGGGAAGAGCCACCTTGCAACAACATACTCTGAGTGCAACCAGAGAATCATGGATGGGTCGGGATGGAAGGGGTCTTGAAGATCATCTTATTCCACTCCCTGCCATCATGGGCAAGGACACCTTCTATTAGCTGAGGTTGCTCCAGCACTTCCAGGGATGCAGCCACAACTTCTCTGGGCAGTCTGTTTCAGGGCCTCACCATTAAGAGGAAGCTGGATGAGTCCTGATATCTTTAATTCCTTGATGCAAGAATATTATTCTCATCCCGTGTGCTCCAAACTGATTTTGCTCAGCCTCCATTCTCCTCTGTATCTCCCAGGATGTTTTTAAAGCTGGATTTTGGCTTCTTTTCTTGCAGGACTTACAGGTTATGCCCTTTCTGATGAAAGTTCCTTTGTTTTTTCACTAAGATTCCTCAAATTTATTGGTCCCTCTACATATTTTAGAAGACAAGGAATGCAAATTTTAAGTCTTGAACAACAAACAGTGTTCCAAAGTAGTTTGGAAATCCTCTGGAGAGAAGCATCTCCCAGTTCCAGATGGTTCCTGCATTTCTTGTCATTACAGTGTCATTTGCTACAGAAGAATGAGTTTCCTCCTGGGGAATAAAGCCCACAACCTGACACCAGGACAGATGCCTGGAATTCTGAGTCCGGCATGGCTTTGTACATTTATACACTGGACAAAAAGCTCTCTGGTCTTCTCTGGAGCCTGAGGACAAGAAATGATTGACGTGTGTGCTGTCCCTCTGTGCTTCGCAAACAACCTGTGGTGACACATGCGAGTGGCTGTGAGTGCTTTTGGCATTCAGGGATATCTGGAGACAGGTAATATCCATTAAAAACAGCCAAATCACACCCATCCACCCTCTCCTTTTCAGGATATTCATGTGAAAATAAAAATAACAATGCACAGTATTCCCTGAAGGGGGATGGAAGGACAGTGAATGTGCAGACCGGCAGGAACCACTGAAAAGTGGGAGAAACTCACCTGCTCAAAAGGGTTGTGTTTGTGCTGTAGGTTTTTTAAAGAATCAGATTGAAAATATGCAAGTTATACTTTATTCTTTGAGGATATTCTGTCTAAAAATCCATTTATATACCTGTGCTTTGTGTGTCCTTTCAGCTTTCCAAGGCTGAGGTGCTGTGACCATGCAATGAATTTTAAACCTGAAGCATTTCGGGGTGAGCTGGACAAGGAAGTGTCTCTGTTGTGTTCAGGCAGTTGTGTTGGGAATTTTGGCTCCTAACTCACCCAGGGCATAGGAATATCTCAGCTGTGCCCATCACAATTGTTTAACAGCTTGAGTTTAATCCGGTTTTCCTCCTGATCTCCATCCATCAGTTTAGGAACCCATTTTTCATCTCCTGACTCCTTGTGGAAGTTCTGTTCTCGCAGGGTCTGTTTGAGATATATATGAGATGCTGGGAGAGGCATAACTCCAAACACTTCACTGCTCTAGTGCAAGATTTAAAACCACTTTTCCTTTTAGTTTTTTTTTTTTAAAGGATTATTATTAGTGTCCTATATCCCTACATTTGGGACAAAATGTCCTACATTTGGACAAAATGGTCAAGCTGTGAATGATATCAGAGTTGATCAGACTGTTCTGGAAATTTGTAGAAGCTTTAAGTAACTTTTTTTTCCTTTTTTTGTGGTTTTTTTTTTTTGTTTGTTTGTTTGTTTTATGTTTTTTTTTTTTTAAATTTCTTTTTTATTTTCACATTTCTCCTTGGACTTTGATCCCACTCTAGTCCAGTCCCAGCAGCACAGGTACTATTTAAAAAATGTTGATATGAGAATTTTGTGTTAAAATCATCCCCAGGATGCCCTTCCTGCCTCTGGAGCTGGATAAATATCTGCAGGCAGGTGGGATGGAGCAGTTTAGAGGGATTTCCATCAATCCATTGGAGGATCTTCCTGAAACTGAGTTCAGAGACTTCATCTCCTCAGAGAAGGAAATGATTGTGAGGGGAATTTGATACAGGTTGGCTGATGGGACTGGAGATTGTCTTAACAAACCAGAAAAGCAGCTGTTGAAAATTCATTTGTAGTGTGGCAAAAAAGGGTTTTAGTACTGGAGGAGCAGAAAATAAATAACAAAGGAAATTCCCCCAGAGTGGAGAAATAAGGAAGCTGATCAATTGTTTTCAACTGCTGTGTCCTGTGTGTGTCTGTGATCCATGAACAAAACTTTCAGTCTGTCTCTACCCTTTTTAAAATGGAATTCAGATGTTCTTTGGAAATTATGATTTGTTCATTTTTAATGAGAAAATGACTTACAACAATATTTATGTCAACAGAAATGTGCTGTAGCTACATGTGGGGTTAACATTGAATTTAAAGTTTCAGTGGATCTTATTCTACTAAATCCTTTTGGATTAGGAAGTATCCTTTATTTCTTTGAGTTGGGCTTTTTGCCTTTTGTCCACTAATTAATACTTACTACAAGTTATGTGGAATTATATATCTCATAGTTGGATTTAATTAAGCAGAACAACAAAAGCAGCTTTTCATTGTGGAGGCATTTTGATGAACCATGTGTCAGGTCATTATTTTAATGTAGGAGGTTTCATTTCCTCAGGAGATTTTCCTTAGGGAAAAAACCCCCAAACTAATACTGTAAACTTGCAGTAATCTAAATCCTGGCCAGGCAGCATCTATCTTGCTCTACTTGCCTCCCAGTGCTAATTAGGAAACCAGATTTTTGTCTATACAAACACAATAAGAGCTTTGTGTAAGCAGGTTCTCAGATACCTTTCCAGCTGAAACAGCTCTTAATTCCTGGAACCCCCTTTTTTAAAATTGTATGCCTTTTTTTTCTGTAAGGAGAATTTGCAAAACCAAAGTTATAAACATATGGCCAAAGTTTGAAGTGCTTTTGAAGCACAATTTTGTAGCTGGTGTCTTCTTGCCAGTGACAATAAGGACAGTTATTCCAACGTTTGCATCCCTGGGAGTTTGCGAGAGTGGATGTTGGCAATGTGCATCCCTATTTGCTCCAAATGGGAATGTTGGAGCTGCTTTCAAGGAAAGGAAAATGGGGACTCAGGGAAAAAGAAATCCAGGGACCAAAGTGAAAAGTCAGCAATGGAAGAGATGTCAATTATTCAACTTTTCAGAAGATGAGGAGTTTGGTTTCCCACACGAGGGAAAGCAGGGCTGATGGTGCCTAAAGCAAAAATTTACTCTTCTGTCAAGAAATGTTGAACTTTTGCACCCACATTCTGTGATTATGCCGCAAAACATAATACGAAAACCTTCTATTTAGGTTATAACACAGCCTGGATTTTGTACTTTGACAATGTATGTTTTAAGACCAACAGATCATTGATCATTAATTAACTAAACATTTTAGGGTGTTGTAGATTGGGTTTAAAATTTTTTGAAGGAGATAGTCTTTTGAAAAACTTTGTCTAAACCAACAGTGTGATTTCATTAACCTTTTCACTTCCCAGGATTTTCCAGCCTTACATCTGAAATCTCCGTGTTTTCACCCCACACTCCTGTGGATTTGTGTCTGTAGCCAAGTGGGAGCTCTGGTTCGTTGTTCTCTGCAGATTTGTGGGAAGCAGGTGAGTTTTCCAAGCAAACCTGAGTTACTGAAATCCACTTTTTGGTGACAGACATGGTTTTCCACAAGAATGGAAACTCAGAGGGCAACATACTTGGAAACTCAGGCTGTGGTTAATGTATATTCCTAATTTTATTTTATGATTTTCTAGGCCTGTCCATTGACAAATAGTGTGTAAAAGTGAACAGATTTCTGCTACATCTGGTTCACCTCCTGTTTTATGACGAATGCTACAAGAAACAGGCAGAAATATGCAATGGGCTCACTTACAGAGAAGTATCTCCCTCCCAAAAATAAGGCAAAAATGCAACTCAAAGCACTTTACAATTCAGCTTAATTAAATCCAGCTTTGAATTTTCCAAACCATAAGGCTGCATGAGGTGCTAATTAGAAAACGTACTTAAAAAAACCCAGTGGAAACCAAAGTAAGTGAAAAATGGAATAAACTTGGAGTAAATAGGACATGTTCCATGCTTTGTTATTCCTGGAGCTCTGTGGGATGCCCAGTGAGGGACCTGGGATGGCCTCATCCCTGGGCTCCCTGGTGGGAGAACACCCTGTTTTCTGCAGCTCTGCATAAAACCCCCAAACCAGTCCAAAAATCTAAATATTTTCCATCTTGTCTAGAAATCACAAAATTATCAATGCTCTTGTTGTTCTTTTATTTTAAAATATATCTGTATTTTTTATTTTGTGTGAGCCTGGCGTGGCAGTTGCATGATATTCTTGGCTGTCTCTTGATTTAGCGGTGCTTTCTTATTATTCCCTGGACATGGACAAGCTCCTTATTAACAAGGGGGGATTCATTGTGTCCTACCTGGAGGGTATGAATTCTCAGAGGGATTATATTGCAAATACTGGGTTAAAAGAACTGGACAGGAGCCCAGGCTGGAGGTTTCACACCGGCTTTAAAATGCTGAGAATAGCAGAAATAGCCACAACATTCTTTGTGTTGCTTCTTCCAGGGCTGAGGTGCTGCAAAGTGGGAATGTGCCTTCAGGATAGAAAGGGTGTGGAAAGGCTCATCTTTATCCCATTAGATGCCTTTCAAAGGTGGTCTGGAATTCCAGATATGGTTTTAAAATCCAGCAGCAAATAATCCAGCAAAATGAGGAATCATGGGATGGTTTGGGGTGGAAGAGACCTTAAGGATCATTCAGATCCACCCCCTGCCATGGGCAGGGACACCTTCCACTATCCCATGTTGGTCCAATCTGGCCTTGGACACTTCCAGGGATGGGGCAGCCACAGCTTCTCTAGGAAAAGGTGATGAGAGATTGATGAGAGATCCTTCTAAAGGGATTAGAGCAGGGAAAGGTCTTAGAAAGGAAGAACTGTTTTTATTTCACTTGAACTGAAATGTTTTGGTTGGAGACCTCAACTCCTCCTTGAAGAAAGGGGCTGCTTGGGTTTTCCTTTGTGTGGTGGTTTATGGTTAAATTCCACTTTTAATAAGCATTAAGTTTGTTTACAACTTCCTTCCCCAAGGGATGCTTTATGGAAGGAATGACTTCCATGCCAATACTTCCCATAGCAGTGTTTGCACATGCAGAGTGTCTCCTTTTCTCTTCCTATATTTGTAAAATTACCCACCTTCTGTTTAGGAAAGGCTTCACAACAATTCTGTTTCCTTTTGGAGATGTTATTTTAACATGATAAACAGAAAGTTTATGTTGAATACATGCGAGCAAACAGAACTCTTCCAAAGAATTCTTGAATGAGGCTCGACATCAAAAGCAAGTATTCTAAAATATTCCACATTATTTTGTTTTTCTAGTTTAAATTCTCACAAAGAAATGTTTTTGTAGCAGCTTTTTCTGAGCAGTAACTAATTATATTGAAAGGATTACTGTTGTCATTTGAAGAACGGCGAAATGATGACAAAGTACAAAAATGGTGAGAGTATTTCTGGTTTGCTATCTCGGAAGAGCAAATGGAATTAACTTGAAATAACCCTTTACATTGCAACCGCAGTCAGAAAAGGGCATTATGTGCTATTTCCACCAGATTTTATTTGGCTTGTTGCTTGATTTGCTCTCACTCTGATTAAATTTGAATGTGACTCTGCCTCTTACATGAGTAAATATTGCTTGGCAGAAGACCCACAGATTCTTGTTAAAGACTGAAATATTTCTCTGTGCCAGTCTCAGCAAGGTTTCTAAGCCAATAAGGATTCAAGGTGGTTTTTACTGCTCAATTGGAATTACAAAGTGTCCTTTGACCATTCTTTAACATGGGAATCTTGGGTATGATTTGGGTCCTCTGTGCAAAGTGATTTTTGGGCCTGAGCTCTTTGCAATGTGAGCTCTTTCCTGTCACGTTTATCAATCTGAACTGATGTGCCTCAAGAAAAATCACTGCACATGGTACTTTTTAACCCAGGACCTGCCCTTGTTTGGTTCAGGTGACGGTTTTTGGTGGAGCAGAGAAGGTTTTTGCTCAAGAACTCCAACAGTGCTGCCCAAAGGCTGCATCATGGCTCTGAGTATTTTTCTGTCTCTCCTAATGTGTCAGTATTTACATTAAGACATTGAATCCATGTTTTCCAAAGGAGTCTCACAGGAGGAACGGTCTTGCCTTCCCAGCAAGTCTCTGCCTCATTTGGCACTGCACTGAATAATCTTTCCTTGCAGTATCCCAGGGCTCTTCTCTGACCACTTAATTCAGCTTCCACAGTGACCTTTTCTGAGACCGAAATAGTCCTTTATCATTCCTTTACCTCTTGACTTCTCTATTCCAGGTTTATCATTCCTTTACCCCTTGACTTTCTATTCCTTTGTCCCAGGTTTAATATCCAACATTTTCCCCTCTATCCCTTAAATCTTTGAATATTCTTCTCTGTAGCACTGCCTACAAAGAAGTCTGGACAAAACTGGAGTCAATGCTTGCAAATTTTCCCTTGGGAATATGAATATATCCAGTCGCAGCAGGCACCAATTTGGTTGCATCCATCCCAGAGAAGTGAGAAATACAAGTAAACTTCCCCTGGAAGCTGCTTGTGTCTTAGCAAAACTCATTTAATTGAGTTATATTAACAAGACTCGTTAAAAAAATTCATTAAGCACCCCTAGGGTTTGATTCTGCTTCTACTTGTGATTAACAGAAATAATAACTAAGATCAAGTTGATGGAGTTGCACTGCTCTAAATCAATAAGGGAAGAAAATGATGCTTTACTTAATTAATGTAATGTTATGCCAGGTTTTGTTTGTTCCTGTTGTGAAGTACAGTTTGGCTTCAGTGGGGAGGGAAAAGAGAGAAAATGGGATTTTAAAGGACCTTTACAGTATAACAGAATAAGCTGGTATTCAGAATGTAGCAGTTTATAGGAAGAAATCTTTGCCAATTTTTGTGACTTAATTTTTAATCTTGGAGCAGATGTTTTCTCTCCTGGCATCTCAAATTAACCAAGTCAACCTAAACTATCTAAAAATTGGGGGAAATCCCTTAGAATTACTTTTTAATAACTAATTTAAGCCCTGAAATTATAGCAAATGTTTAAAAAATGAGACCATTAAAAACCGTGAATATTGCACTTGACATAAGACATCCTTAATGTGAGTTTGTAAAATATCCTGCTTACTGCCTCTGTTTTAGGGCTGTGGATCACTTTTCAAAATTATTTAAATTGAGAAATCTAGAATTGGACTGCATTTTGAGACCTAAGTTTTGTTTTTAAGCTGCTTGAGAGTTTTGGGCAAAGGTTGAGACCATTATGTCATTAATTTTTTAGGTCTCACAAGGACATTTTTTAATTTTTCTTACCTCTTCCCTGTTTTCTTTGGGGACACTGAGTTTGGGAATAAGGTGGAGGGAATCACACAATTCTACCATGAGCTCAGAGTCAATGAAATACGTTATTTTTGTGGTCTTTATTATCAAGTTTGTGGTGGTTTCTGCAGTGCCCCATTGAATAATTTGTCAAAACACCAGTGGAATAAAACGTTCTCAGAGAGGGCTCCTGCCACAAGGTAAGAGATTAAGTGAAACCATCCCATTTATTTTCTGGGATGGGAGGTGAGCTCCTAGGGAATAAAACCCCTGATTTAAAGACTCCTTCCATGGCAAGGGGCAGTTGTGATTGTTGATGAAGGTGAGTCGATGTTCTTCATCTGACACAATTACTAGGTTGTGACACTTCAGCTTTGGAAGAGTGAGATATTTGCTATGGCCAGAATAGATGTATTTTGTCATTAAAAAATATTCCAAAATTCTAAAATGCAGTTCTACAGGTGCTCTGGACTCCAAACTTGTTGCAGCTATGCAGTCTGGAGAAATTAATTTGGGCCTTCAGGTGGGTTATTTAAGCAGCACCATTAGGTGTGGCAATGTGCAACCTGGTTACCTGGTGGCTTTTGAATTTACTTCACACCTTCTTGAACAAAATTTAGCTCAAAGAAATGAAGGCTTTTGAAGAAAGACCTTGTGAATTTGTGAGGAGAATTAGGAGGAAATGAAAGAGGCAGCAGTGTGGGTGTTGAGATGCAGATGAACTTCAGGGCAGCTCCCTAATTAGTTTAAGGATTTTATATTTCCTTCTATTTATGAACTTTCTATAAATCTCTGGCAACATCTGAGGGTCTGGAGGACTTTATGGAATATTTTCCTTCCCATCCTCCTTATATATATATATAACTGTTTAGATCCAAAGGGCCCTTTTGCTGCATTTGGGACAACGGTTCAGTGTTAGGAATATAAAGGGATATTCATAAACTCTCTCAGAGAGATGCTTCCCAGCATTTTCCTAGGACCTTAAAGGTTTGAGTTGCCAACTCTCCTCTGGAGGATTTTTCCATGGTCAAATTTACCCTCAGGGACAATGAATTTTTCATTGGTTTCTAAATATTTTTTTTAATCTTTAGCTTACAAACATGCCTGCTCACCAAAACATACATCTTGTTAGACTGATTCATGCATAAAAATACATGTTTAGCAGCTAGAATTTGCTTCACTAAAGGCATCTTATTCCTCTGCTTGCCAAAAAGGGATGCAGGGCTGTGCTAAAAGCTCTTCCAGGCAACAGAAACTCTGTGATTATGCACAGTTGTGATTAAAAACCATCATGCCAATAGAATGGCTGTAAAACCTTGATTTTATTTGAGGAACCTGAGAGGAAAAATCCTTTTAAAGAATTGTGGCAGTACTTGTTTTTATGCAAGAACCCTATAAAAATATTGTAGTTAATTACATTTTCCATTTTGTGACGTTTGTACATTCAAATTGTGTTGTAACTCCTTTCCTGGACTGTGGGTGGGGGTGATTTCATGTATTTGTCACATTCATGGAGGCAAATTGTGCATCCTGATGTTTTTATATTGATCATATTGTCACTGCTAAGATAATGCCCATGGAATAGGATCTTGTCATGGCATAATGGTCCTGCTGCCAGACACATATGGAGGCAAAGCTGGGACATTTATCAGAAATAAACCTCAAGGTGAAGCAGACACACTTATTTCCAAAGGAGAAAGCTTTTATCCTGTCAAAACGGTCTATATTATTTTTTTCTTATTTTTTATCCCTTTGCCTGCATCTAAACCAAACGATTAATGGCCAAGATTCCAATGTTTTCTTTGCTGACAGGTGTTAATGGTGGTGTTCAAGGTCTTTGATTTGAGTTGCTAGGAAATTGTGCTCTGGCTGGATCGAAGGACAGATCCACATCATATGAATGGAAGATGAAACAATTTCATGTTTAGATTTTCTTGAGAGTTGATTAATAAAATCACAGAATGGTTTGGGTTGAAAGGAACTTTAAACTCACGTAATTCCAACCCTCTGCATGGACAGGGACACCTTCCACTATCCCAGGTTGCCTCAAGCTCTGTCCTACTTCTGACACTTCCAGGGATGAGGCAGCCACAGTAGTTCTTGTCTGAATTGCCATTGATGTCAAGACATGATAATTCCCATGAATCTGGCCCAAAAAGGAAGGGGAGAACCAAGGGTTGTCATCCCACACATCCCTGCATTCAATGAGGTTCAAAACAACAGCAGCAATAGGGACGCACATCATAAATAAATATACGTCTAAATAGCTCAAAAGTGGTCATCAGTCCTTCATTAGCTCACACCAACCTGGTGTTAATTACACAGACACACTCCTGTGAGAGACATTGGAAAATCCAAAATGTGCTAATGAAAACTCTGAAAAATCACCTACAGTTTGGAAAGTGGAGCTGAACTAGTGCTTTTCATGCTCCTGTCAGGGGGAAATCCAGTGTCTGATCCAGGGAAATCCAACATTCCAGTAGGTTAGTAGGTCCCAAATATTTGTCACCTGACCTTCTGGAAGTTTCACCAGCTGGGAAATGTCCACTTCACAACCTAGGAGCTCTGGTTGTGTTGCATTTTTCACCTGCTGAGTCAGAAGTAAAAGTTTTTTATCCCTGTATGTCCTTTTTGTTGTGAGTTTGGGTTTAGGAGTCAGGATTTCCCAAAGCCAAGCCCTGATGAATTATTCTTTATGGAATGTCAAACCTTTACAAATTTACTATTTATTGGGAGATTTCCTTCTTCATTTTTAATATAAAGCACACTGAGAATGACAAATATTTCCCCTCATCTCCAGAATTGATGATAATCATTCGTCTCTTAGAAGTTCAAACTTCCTTGACTGTATCTATTTTGTAGCTCTGTCCTAAACTTGTCCTAAATTAGATTTTTTAATCTTATTGCTTCAGATCTACGGATACTTCAGCCTAAAAAGGCTTTTTCCCCCAATTTTCCCTCAGCAAAAGCAAGAACTCGGCTTCCAAAGTGAGGCGGGCAAGTTGCCAAGTGCATTTGTAAATGTGTATGGCATGTGTGGCAGCCAATGATTGGGCTTGAGTGTTGGCATCTATTTCAGGCCCAATTTCCTGTCAGATCAGGCCACTTTAGAAAAAAGTTGGAAGATATTTTCTATTAGGATTTTTTCTGAACACTGGCTGCATTCAGCAAACTCTGCTCTGATTATCAATCCTGACCAACGTATTTGGTATCTTGTGTATACTCTGTTCTTCTGTTGATTATGTCCTAAATTACTGTCCCACCTTTTAAGTCAATCTGATCCAAGGATGTCTCACACTGTCTGGAACAGTTGATAATTTTGTTGATTTTTAATATATTTGAAATCTTTACTTTTAGCAGGAAGAATTAATGATAAAGTGACTACCAGCTCTGAAAACAAATCTCTGTTAGAATTAGTCTAATTTGTCTATACATACATGAAATAATGAGTTTTGGCTGTGATCTATGGATTGTGTAGCCTTGCAATTCTTGCCAGGAAGATAAGGAATTCTCAGTCTCCTAGGATAGTGGTGTTATCACAGCAATATTCCTCCTTGTGTTTGAAGGTGTGTTCAGTTTTTTAAACTGGGAGTGTAGCTTATAAAATGAGAGGGGGGAATAGCTTCAAACTGAAAGAAAGGAAATTTAGATGGGCTATTGGGAAGGACTTCCTGGCTGTGAGACCGGTGAGACACAGGTTGCCCAGAGAAGCTGTGGCTGCCTCATCCCCGGTTGGAGCAACCTGGGATAGTGGAAGATGTCCCTGCCCACAACATATCCCTGGAAAAGCAGCCCTTGGAGACCACACGTGATGGAGAGGGGCAGCCCTTTGAGAATGGACTTGAAAATCCCAGCAACAAGAGACTGAGCCCTTGAGCATATAAAGCTGCGCTTCACCAGAACCACAGCTTTGCTGTGCCAGGAGTGCCCGTGGCCCTGGCTAGAGGCGGGATCACAGAGATTGGCACAATTCCTTGTCAAGTGATTCCTGTTGAGCTGCTGAGAGCACTTGGTGTTTAATTAATGTGCAAACCCAGCACAAGAGCTGAGCTATGATGCTCAACAGAAGCTCGTTGAAGTCAACTTGAGTGTCACAGTTTGCTCTGGAGGGTGTTGGATCAAACCCCAGAAGCCAAGAGGGTTTTATTAACTCCATGAACATCCTGAGATTGTTGAAATCCAGGGAAAGAGGGAACCTAAGACCAGCCTCTGCTGCTGGTAACTCCCCTGGGAGAAGAGGGGTGAAGAGTTTCCATGTTCATGAGATTTCCTACTCATGAGTGTATTATTCAGCACTTCTGGATAAATTAGTGGTGGTGAGTGTTTATTTTGCTTGTGGATGTGATAAGAAGTTACAGAGATAATTGTTGCTGGAAGGAATAATAAACAGGCAAAATGCAGAAATTTAGGATGCTGATTTTGGGAATAAGTTTCAACTGATCTGCTGCCCAGCTTGGGAAATACTACCCTATTCCTGATCAACACTGCAGCACAGATCCCTGCCCCCAAAACACATCTACCCATGTGGAAATAAATGAATCCAGGGTTGAACCTGGAAGAGACCTGTGGATGAGGTGGCAATCCCAGAGCACCATTTCCAAAGTTTTCCTCCTCTGAAGTGGGGGAGAAAATCATGCCTGGATCCTGCTGACACTGCAGGATCCAGGGAAGGTCAGGGGCAATCCAGCTTTCTGATATACATGGACATGGTCACTGAGGGAGAGGGTGGCTCAGAGTTGCGCTCCCCATCCCAAATCCTGTTCATGCCATCACTTCAAAGCCTGGCTCTGCTCCAGGCTTGGATTGCTCCCAAGAGGTGACGTGCAGCACAGGGATGAGCCCATCAATATTTTACTTGTAGGTTCCTTACAGTGGTTAAGTCAATAATTTGGATGACCTGGGACTTTTCCAACTTCCATCTCTGGAAAATCCCTCTCCCAACCTATGCTAAGAGTCCTGGGGGGAATTTAATCTATACCTGGGCCCTAATAATCCCCTACTCTCATTTTTCTGGAAAAAGCAGCCAATTTCAGCTCCTGTGGAAACAGCAAGGCTGCTCATCTCTGAACAAACTTGGGAAGGAAAAAGATATTTTTAATAATTGAATATTGATTGTTCGCCTCCCAGAGCAGTGGGTGCTGCAGCATCACAGCACACAACCCCTGTTTTATCTTTTTTCAAGCCTGCACAAGTTGAAGAAATGAGATTTTGCCTTCTCATTAATGAAATATTAATTGTATGTTTATATTTTGGTGTGGCCTAGAGTGAATATTAAAGTGCCCATAAATAAAGCATTGCCAACTTTAATACAAGATGGGGTTTTCTCACACTTGTCTTAAATGAGCTCATTACAGAGGAGAAGGTAATAAATATTTGATATCATGGCATATTAATGAGGTGCTTGCTCATGAATTCAAAGTGTTTAGCACAGTTTTCTCTCCCCTTCAAACATGTTACATAGTGCAAACATATTGAATTATTTAATCAGGAGGATCTTTAAGCACTCTGGTGCTGTTTAAAAAGCTAAACTCACAAAACCACAGAAGCAATTAATGGCTGCATCTTCCCAAACTCACTAGAAATTCATGAATAATATTTTTTGTTTTAAATTGGGGGTTACCATGGAGGGATTCCCTACCCTTGAAGGAGAAGCAGCCCTTGTTTAACTTGTTTTATTGGAATTTTGACCCATTGTTGTGTCATCAGGACTGTTTTAACATAGATATAAGCTGTGTGACTTATGTTTTGCAGCTGAAGCCGTATTTCTCACTGGTCACCCCCACATCCTCATGGAAATGTGGCAGCTGTTGGAGAACAGAAGTGAAGCTGGGAAGGTCCCACCTGGGAGTTTGATTTCTCTCCTTGGCAGTTCTTGTCTCTGCTTGGTCTGGTATGAAAATTATATATTGTTATAAATTGTGATGGACTTGTTCTAAGTGCTTATAACAGATATAATTATTATTATTATTATACTGTACTATGGAAGGAATTCCTGGCTGTGAGGGTGGTGAGGCCCTGGCACAGGTTGCCCAGAGAAGCTGTGGCTGCCCCATCCCTGGGTTGGAGCAACCTGGGATAGCAGAAGGTGTCCCTGCCCGTGGCAAGAGGTGGAATCGGATGACCTTTAAAGTCCCTTCCAACCCAAACCATTCCATGGTTCTATAACAATGTAATAACCCACTAAAAGTAGCAATTCCAAATATTTCTCTTCAGATAAGTGTTTTTTTTCAACCACTACATTAATGAGACACTTTTTTTTTTCTACTTTGCACCTCTGACAGTGAACTTTAAAGTTTCTGATTTTTGCACTTCCACGAAAAGTTTTCCAATATATCTGGGGGTGAGAGCAGCTCTGGAAGGTGTTGATGATGACAATGGAGAGGTCAAGGGCTCAGCAAGAAGCAGCTTACTTTGCAAGAGGTTTGTGGTTTGTTGTTGAGTGTTAAGAGTGGAAGTGATTGCAGAGCCTTTAGCAATTGATTAAAATCTAAAGCTATATTTTCCTTTTGTGCATTTCTAATTAAAAATAATCTCCTCAGGAAAGATCTGATCAAAACCTCTGGAAACTCAAGAAAACAGAGCCAATGTAAATTCCTTTTATAATTTGTTGGCTTTTGTCTCAAGTTGTCATACAATCCCAATATCTGGATTCCTTAGGCAAAGTAGAGCTTTGGGATCAGTAAACGAGGTCCACTGTTTCAAGTTTAAATGGGGATGAAGGTCCTCCAAGCTTTCTTTGATGGGACTCCTCAGTTGCAAGTGATATTTGCCATCACTCAGTTGGTTTTGTGCTGCCTGTGGGTACATCCCTCCTGCCACTGGCTCTGGAATGGAGGTAAGACAGCAGGAGTGGGTCTGTTGGGCTGTGGCTGAACCCAAAGTGCCCCTCAGAAATCCTGGTTGCATCTTCAGTAACATGTCCCAGAATCCTGAGCCACCATTCCAGTGCCTTCCTGTGCTTCAAAGGCCACTCTCCACTTACCTGTTCATTGGGGAATGAATTCCAAAGAAGAAATGTGGCAAGTTTGATTAAAAAACAAGCGCTTGAGAAAGTGAGAATGGAAACAATTCTCACAACTTCCAGCTTTTCCAGAACATTCCTCCATCAGTAATCTGTGCAGCTCCAGACTCTGAGGAAGGTGAAATCTCACAAGGTTTTTAACAATTTTCCTTTCTTTGACATTTCTGCTTTTAAATTCCTTTTCATAAACCGCCATTAGCAGAGGAACATGTTGTTTTTGAGGCAGCAAGTTCTATAGTTTTAACTGTAAAGAGCTTTTGAGAACAAGGTGTGCTAATAGGGACACTTTTTGAGTGCCTGATTCCAGGGCATTTTGAAACATTCCTACCTTTTGCTGACATAAAGGGAATTGCCACATCAGGCCCAGCATGCAGAAAAGGAACTTGTTTTAACAAGTGCTCTGTGGTATAACCACATCAAGGTTCGTCTCCTTTCATAATAAAAGGCTTTTTTTTTCCTCAAATGCTGTCCCAAAACTGCTTAGAAAAATCTATTCTGAGTTTGTTGTTTTTCTCGTGGATGGCTCTGATTCCTTGATGCAGGAGGATGACCCGAATTATTCAAGACATATATATAGTATATTTTTGACAAAGTATCATGGTGCCTGACTGTTTCAACAACTTTAATCTCAGTTTTAAACCTGTTTTCCATCTCAGCAAATGGCTGGTGAAGCACCTTGTGCAACTCAGACTTGACCATTTAAATTGCCTAAAAGTTAAACTGCACAACTGAATTAAATTAAATATTAAATTTAAAGCCATTTACATTGAAAACATTGAACTGTAACAGCACAACCAGCTCTGGAAATTGAGGTGCTGGGTTTGATGTTGGTCTTTGAGTGCTTAAAATTCAAGAGTCTTTGCTTCCAGGTGCTGATTTTCCCTGGTCCGGGAGATATTCAGGGTTCATCCCAGGAAAGCAAAGCATTTACTTGCTAAAAATTAAGCATCAGAACAACAACAAAACACCCCCCCCCCAACAAACCCCAAACGATATTCCAGTGATGAATGGCTTTAATTAGAAGGAGGTAGCAAACACTTTAAAAAAGATATAATTTCACGCAGTTTCTATACTTTAGTGCTCCTGGAAGGCAAATAGTATTAATTCTAGAAGCAATAATTGGAGAACTAATTTGTCTCAGCTTTAATTTAGTGATGATACAATCTAGCTATAATTAAATTGCAGCAAAAAAATCTAGGTAAGAAAATTTAGTTAATTTAGGCACAAACCTGGATTTGTTCCTCTGTAATTAATTTGTTCTTCAAATTGGGAAGCATCACCATCTCTGGGGAAGCAAAAGTGAGGGCAGCAGCCTATAACTTCCACAATATTTTTTAAGTTTCTGAGGGAAAACTGGTAGGAGAATCCTTAAACTAAGATTGTAAATTCCCTCTTGTTAAGTGGCCTAATTGTGACAAAAATTCACTAATTATTTACATGTTTTGGACTCCTTATAATCTGGGTTTTCATCACTGATGCTAGATTGTCATAAATCTGATCTTTTTGTTTTCCTAGTCCATGAAAATTGCTGATAAATTTAGAAACGTGAAAACAAATTTCAAAATAATTTGATAAATCTTTCCTAATATCCCTGAAAATAAAATTTTAAAGGTTGGAGAAGTAACATTCACATTGCTTTCTTTATTGAGGATGAAAATATGCCCATCCATAGGAAATATTTTCATTTACACAGGAGGAATTAGATTTAAGTTTTAAGATTTATCTTCAGGAGCAGCAAATTACTTTCTGTGTGCATCTGGCTAATTTGACTTTATCAATACTGAGCCACACTTCTGCAGTTGGTGTTTAATCCCTCTGGGAACTGGATTCTTTCAGTAATATTACTTGAGCAGATGTTGCTTGTTGATTTGGCAGTTTTGTTCTCGGTACTTTCATTTTTCTGAGAAGAGGAAACTTCCTTAAGCCCATGTAGAGCTAGAAATAGAAATGACAGCTGAAAATACACTCAATTTCCTGCCTTTCCTAGCCCTTGGAGTGTTTTGTGTTGAGGAGGGAGGATAAGCACTACTCCGGGTATCTCTTTGAAGTGCTTTATCAGTCTTCAAAAATATCAGAGATGAGACTTGAGCCATGTAAAAATAATTCTGATTACACCCTGCGTGCCTGCATCTGATACAATTCCTATGTGGTGCATCCCTAAGGTGACCACCTGAATATTCAGGGAAAAATGGTGATTTTCAGGGATAAAATTGTCTCTATGGCTATTTTGAATTTCTGCAGCTGTTTTTAATTTTTTCCATTTGTTTATCTCAGGTGTTTTCTGCTGGATTTCTGCCTGGTCAAAACCAAAAGAACCATCACCTTCAAGGACCAAGCCCTTCAAATCTGACAATTTATCATAAATTACTGCTGAATTTCCTCCAAACAATCACTAGTAACTGCTGGGGAATTACTCTATAGTAACTCAGAGGCTGCATTAAAACATTTTGTAAAGTATAAACTCTCAAAAGTCTGAACGGGTTGTTTTCACAGTTGATTGCAGGGCTTTTACTCCTTCATCCTTCATGGAGGCACCTTGGAATGCCTTGGTTTTGTAACTGATGCTGCAGTTCTGAAAAGACACATGTAGAACTGGTATGTTTGAAGCAGAGTGTTGAAAATTGAGGTTTACAGTTCACAGAAATGTAACTTGTAGAAGAATAATTCAATAAAATTAAATCTGAGTGTGTCTTCAGGTCCTCTGTTCCCTTAGCCCTGAAAAGTATAAAAGAGTAAAAGAATGATCTCTTCCTTTGTCCATGTGGGTGGATTTCCTATTCCCAAAACCACGGGGGATGGATATAAGGAGCTGTCAGATTGGAACAGGGATTTCCAGGAGTTTTGGCCCTTAACAGAAGCCAGGGCAGGAGGAGCACAAGGAGAACTCTTATGTTGATTTGGGTGCCAAGAAAAAAGGAGATGAAATAAACTGTGATGTGTGAAATAGGCCTGGTCCCAATCCCATCAATCCAGTGGAAATCTATCAGGATCATGAATGAAAATAATATTTATTCTTCCAATTACTGATATTATCAGAGCAGGATAAACATGCACTGATGCCACTTGGCTGCTGAAGGAACTTGAGGTCTAAGAGAGGCTGAACTGGCCAGTTTTGACAGATCATGTGGAAGGTTTTCCTTTGACAGATGCTCAGGAAGGTGTTTCCAAGAGCACTCAATGCTCTCTTTGGGAACCCGAGCCAACCTGCAGAACACCATCAGTGTTAGCCTGGATTCAAAGTGTCAGGGAAGGATCCAAAGAGATTTGCAAATATGTGTTTTATTTTGCATATCAAACTATAAATTTGGAACTTGAAATATGAGTGTTGGCACCTGAACCTGAAAAGATAAACCATTAATGATCAAGTTTCCACCAAGGTTGTGTTTGTGACATTTAACTGCACAATCTGATTTATGTTTTTATTATGCTCCTTTAAGTGATGATGTGTCTGCATCCAAATCCAGAAGGTACACTGTGAACTTAAAAGGGGGAAAGGGAAAATTCTTCCTTCTGGGAAGCCCAATTAGGTGGATAAATGGCACAGATGACTTGACTAATTTATGTTCTCTGTGATTTCTGTGATGAAACACAACACACAGGCTGTTCCCTCTGCTCCTCAGGGCTTTGGGTAGTTTACTGTTTGTGGCTGTAAAAACACAACAGGGAATACCTGAACATATGCTGGAGCTGAACTGGAGGAGAAATGGCAGCAGTTAATCTGGGAAACATAAAATGCATCTTCCTGAAGTGTTTGTCTAGAGAAAAAGGCAGTTTGTGATTTCCAACTCTCTTCATCAGAGAGGCTGCCTCTTAAATGCGAGAATTATAAAAGTATCTTCTTGTTTCATTAAAACAGCTCCCACTTGGTGGGTTTGTTGTTAGGGCAGGAGCAGGGAGGAGCCAGATGCTCCTCCACTGACCACTGGGTTCCTCCTTTATTTAACAGTTCACTCAATATTCAAGGAGGAAAAAGACAACGGAAGTAATTCCACAGCTCTCATCCAATACGATGTCATCCTGCAAAGCATTTGAGTGTCTATTTTCGTTCTCAGGGAGCTCTGGATGAGGATGCACTGGATGGGCTAAAGTGGCTTCCTGCTGAGCTGAGCCATGATCCAAGCCCGGATCCCAGAGTCTCTAGGGATGTGCTCCTCAGGGATTCTTTGTCTGACCACTCTGAAGAAAATAGTATTTAAAATATAATCCTAAAAAGTATCCACAAAGTGATGCCTTGTGTGCTGAGCTGTATTAACACCTCAAAATATTTTGGTTAAAAGAAGGCAGATTCTGAAAATCATGATAAATGTTTGATTACTTTGGGATTTTGGTCAGGTAGGAATGGGAAGCTCAGCTGGAATGACTGAATTAGCCTCCCCTTCTTCCAGAAAGAATGCCATTATTGGAAATCTCAGAATTAATCTGATTCATAGAGAATTTTCAGAGTGAATTTTTGATTTACTGGTTCAAGACATTTGGGAGAAGTTTTAGATTCATTTTGAAATGATTATTTGAATTAATTGTTTGAAGTTGATCCACTTTTAGGGCTTTGCTTTTCCATTTGCATTGAAGCACAGTGGATTTAATGATAAGGAATCTTTTAAAAAATGTTCCCAAGGGTGTTTTTTAAGGATTCATTAACTTAATTTCTGTTGCTCTTGAGCTATGGTGGCCTTATTTTTGTGTTTTTCTTGCTGCTATGATATTCTAGAAATTCTGGAGCTAAATTATGTGTCACTTTGCTTATTTGCCATTGACTCAATTGCTTATTTCATTCAGCAGATGACACTTACAGGTCATTTGTCCTCATTGGGATTCTGAAGTTGATGAGTAATTTTTTATTCATTTCAAGGCTATTTATTTTAATGATATTTTTGCCTGTATTACAACTCTGGGCTTGTGCTTTTTAGTAAGGGTCCAGGTAAGTATTAAAACCAATTGACTGTTTCTAGCACTTGACCAGGATAATATTTATGGAATCATCTGTTCCACTCAAATTTATTATTTGGGGTGTGCAAAGCTTCTTACATCAGGAGAATCCATCAAGATTCTAATAGATACCATCAAATTTCTAAATGCAGCTGCAATTTAAGGAACGATAGTAACATATTTTGACAGCAATTTACTCTGAAACAATTGTATTTTTGAACAAGTGTCCCCAAAATTTATATAACATTACAGTTTCTGTAAAAATGCCACTAAAATTGTGAGAAGTAGCTATTTATGGTCATATCTATTCCTTGGAGTATCAGAGCTGAACATAGTACCTGGAGCACAGCTGGGGATGGATTTTACAAAGCCTGTAGGGTTTGGTTAAAAACAAGTGGTAAAGTAGCAAATCAGCAACTTTGTGCAGGGATAATTTATTTTTTGGTGAGATTAATCCTGGTTTTATTTGTAAAAAAGCCACCTTGCATAGCACTGCACCATCTTGGTCCTCAACGTTGCAACCAGGTAACAGGTGGGTGACAAAGGGTTTCTTCAGCCTTCAAAAACTTAATGCCAATGTGGTTCCTATCAACAGAAAAAGTGAATTTCATGGAATCACAGAATGGTTTGGACTGGAAGGGACTTTAAAAGACCAGTTGATGGATCTGGGAGCATGGATCATTGTGTGGGAAACCCGAGGCAGAAGTGGAGACTGATGGCAAGAGACATCAACCACAGAGTCACAAAATAGGGTAGGAAGTGACCTCTGGAGATCACCCAGTCCAAACTCCCTGCCAAGGCTGTGTCACCTGGAGCAGGTGACACAGGAGCGCGTCCAGGTGGGTTTCCACAGAGAGAGACTCCAATAAAAAATATGTGGAGAGCATAGAGCTCCTGGGGGGAGGAGCAAAACCTCATCAGCACCAAACTTTTGTGGTGAAATTGTGGTTATAGCAAAGCTGGACTCTTCAAGTAAGGGCTGATTTTTATTTTATTTTTTCCCAGATATTTAACTTGGAAGCCCTTTATAGCCTGAAAATAAGAGCAGTCCCACTTATCAAACCTCTAGGAATGAGGCAGTCAGTTAAATTTTACTAAAAGGCAAAATGGATGAGTTTTGACTTTGAAGCTGCAGGAGAAAAAGCCAAAGAACCCTTGGCAGACATCTGTAGTTCAAAACCACCCACATGTTCTGACTGTGCTGCTGCTGTTGTGCTCATCCGCATTTGCAATCCATCAGTGCCCCTTAACTCATGGATAAGGAGTTACCTTCTATTTAGACACCACAGGAGTTTATCACCCAAAGGTTGAAGTCAGCCAGGAGAACCACCTGAGTTAATGCAGAAATGAGGCCAATATATTAATGAAACAACAGGACACGTGGCTTTTGTATGTAAAGCCAAGAGCCTAAATTCAGATAGAAAGGATATTTATTGGAAGTAAATGTACCTTTTTTAAAGAACTGCATTTGAATAGGGTACAGCACCCTGATACAGTGATTGGGACTTTCCTATGGGCATATCATGGAATGGTTTGGGTTGGAAGGGACCTTAGTGACCATCCAGTCCCATCCCCTGCCATGGGCAGGGACAACTTCCACTATCCCAGGTTGCTCCAACCTGGCCTTGGACATTTCCAGGGATGGGGCAGCTACAGTTTCTCTGGTCAACCTGTGCCAGGGCCTCCCCACCTTCACAGCCAATAATTGCTCCCCAATATCTAGCCCTTCCTTCTGGCATCTTGAACCCGTTCCCCCTTGTCCCATCACTAGATTTCTTTCCCTTGTGACAGAGCAGTTGTTGAAATGTCACTTACAAACAATGCAACCAAAGCATAAGTGTCTGTAAGGTGACACAAACAATGTGCTGCATTGCTTTGCTGCCTCCCCATCCCTGCAACTCCAGTTTTTTGGTGGGATCTCCATGACAATGCTGCTCCAGAAGCATATGCCATGACACAGATGAAGTTTACCATTGGAAATCTCTGGAGAAGGTAAGAAAAAGTAAGAAAAAATTAAATGGAATTGTCAGTTTAGAGATTCCTCAGACACAACCTGCTTGTGCTCCATCCTTGAGGACAGGGAATGGTGCAGGGATTACCTTGATCAGCTCTGGCTCTACTTTGGACTGAAACCCAAAAAACTTAAGCTACAACACACTCTATTCTTTATGGAATAGTTTGGACCTGAGTCTTTTGCCAGAGCTTGACATTCTGTGCTCATGGGAGCCTTTAAGGTAGTAGGGCATTAAAAAACACTTGGGTTGAAACTTGTCAAGGGGAAATAATATTTGCAATTGCTCACCTTCCTGATTAAAAAACCCACAACAGTGTCTGAGTAAGAGCAATGTTTTCTCAAACATTAGAGATGCTTTAATTCAATGCAGCAACAACAACAAAAAAATTGATTTTATTGCTCTCTCTTTTATGGATCATGAATTTAACTGAGCTAAATAGTCGAAGTACAGGTGAATAATGCTGCTTTAGTGAGCTGGTGACCACATTTCCTTCAGCATTTCACTAACTGGATTTTTTTGTTCTGCTTACTCAGGTTTTCGCATCTCTAACTCCAAAGACCTCCAAAGAACAATAAAGAAACCAACTGCTGTGTTTACCTGACTGTGCTCAACAAGGTTTTATGCACCTTTTCTGGTGGATTTTTCTCTTCATTTCAGTAAAACTCTGAAAAATACACGTTTTTAGGACCCAGCTTTGTAGCTGTGTCACTCAGTGTTTTGTTTCAACTGAAGACAATAGTTAATCTTAAGTATTTTGAACTACATATCTGAAATATCCATTGGGCTGGGTATTGGGCAGATCATATGAGAGACATTGTCCCTCCCCCAGAAAACTTCTAGAATTTATGAGAAAAATGAGAGTTATGTGTGCAGAAGGGTGCAAGAACTTTTTAAACTTACACCAGTGATTGGGGAAAGAAAAGAGATAGGTTCCTGGGAACAGGTTGCCCAGAGAAGCTGTGGCTGCCCCATCCCTGAAAGTGTCCAAGGCCAGGTGGGAGCAGCCTGGGATAGTGGAAGGTGTCCCTGCCCATGCCCATCAACTGGTTGAGCTTTAAGGTCCTTCCATCCCAAACCACTCTAGGATTCTATAGGGATCACGGAGAAGAATGAATTCCTGCCTGTGTCACAATGTCACCCCTTCCCTTGGGCACCGGCAAATCAGACACACCCAATTCTCTCAATTTTCCTTTTTTTGGTCATATTTTTTAGATTTAATTTTTTTTTTCTCTTGTGGCTTCTCTTTGGTTGAGCCACATGTTGGTCCATCTAACCCACAAATCAGTCTCATCCACCAGTAAAAGGCAAACCCGTTTCATTTCATTGAGGTTGTTGGGAAAAATCCTCCTTGGAAATGATAAAACTGAGATTTTTTACGTAACCTGTTATCTGTTGAAATTCTCTTATTTTTTTTTTCCCCAGTAATTACCTTTCTCTACCTTTTACTTCAATAAAAGGTTCATAGATCCCATCTGGAATGGGAAGGCACACAAACTACTCAGGCTTTTAATGGAAAGTAATTCCAAAGCTAATTATGCAGTCTAAGTTTCTTCAATCCATACAGTTAATTTGAAAATGAGGAAAAGATACTTTGCTCAGGATTTTAAACAATCCTGAGTTCCATATGGAAATAGATTTCTCTTAAAAGTGTCTGTCCCTCAGTAAAGGTAGGCTAAGTTAACCCACAGAAGCTGATTTAGCATCAGAGTTCAAAGAATTCAAGATAATTTTTTGAATGGAGGTAAAAAAGTTTTCATTTTTCTTCTATGATCCAAGAGAGTTTTGCTCCAAATGTTCACAGGAAAAGAGTTTTAATCCATGAATAACTGTTGGACTCAATGATCCTGGGGGTCTTTTCCAACCTAAATGATTCTGTGATTCTATAATATTGCTAAAGTTGAAATGAATGCTGCACAAAATTCCAGTGGCACAGGTTTATATCAGCCCTTTGCGTCTACACTGTAACAATTACTGTGGTGATTTATGTATATCTTCATCAAATATAAATAAATTCTTGTAATAATTAGCAGTCTTCAGTGAAAAACCTATTAAATAAAAAAACTCCACCTTAAATTTTGTGCATTTATTACCTCCCCTTGTTGTGTAAGGGAAAGGTGAGCTGTTATCACTGCTGCTGCAAATGACTTCAGATTATCTGAAGACTTTTACAGGGCTACTTTTCTAGCAAATTAAAGCAAAGCAAATTTTATAGGGGAGAAACCCCCTCCTGTTCTTGCCCTTTAATTGCTGAGTTTCCTGTACAGGCCCAGAGGCACAAAAGGCACATAATAAACCTTGTAGCCAGGAAAACAAGAGCACAAAGAGGAGCTTTCTCTCCCAGTTTAATTTCCAGTAGTTACAGAAATGAGGCTCCCAGCTGCTTGAATTCCAGAGTGCACTGACACAAGGAGAAGAAAGTTAATCTCTTTAAGGAGCTCTCACAGTCTAGTTTTTCATGGCAGCTCCTGGCATTGCCATTTACCTGGAAATCTGCCTTGAAATGCAAGCAGGAGTGTTCTGGGTGCAGGTGGGGGAAAGCAGGATTCTTTGGAAATGAAATGGGTTTGCAAACCTTTGAAGGGTAGCTCGTAATTTTTAAGCTTTCCGTCATCAAAATAGGGAAAAAGCCTAGTGGGAAGAGAAGGAATTTTTTTTCTTCTTATAGTGTTTTAGAGTGGAAAGGATCAGAGCTCCTGGAGGAAGAGGCATTTCATGTTATCCATTCCTCAGTGTTTACAGATGAGGATCATGGAATCACAGAATGGTTTGAGTTGGGAGGGACCTTAAAGATCATTTCATTCCCCCCCCTGCCATGAGCAGGGACATCTTCCACTATCCCAGGTTGCTCCAGGTTGTCCAACCTGGCCTTGGACACTTCCAGGGATGGAGCATCCCCAACTATGAGAAGTACCTTCCTTTATCACCTGTGTCTGAATAACTAAGACCAATTATTTGGGCCTTTTAAAAACAAAGCAACTCCTCTAAATGAATTTTTTAAATGATGCCATTTACTTTCTTTCTCTCTTCCTCTTTCCCTCCCTCTTTTGTCTCCCAGTTTTTGGCAGCTCCAATACCTGGATCTCAGGACTCTGCCTGTTTCTGGGCACAATATAGACCATGCAGGACAAAGTCTGAGAGAGGCAACAAAAGGTTTATTTGATGAAAAGATGATGATGAAAAGAGGTTTCTTTGATGAACCTTTGTTTTCCACAACTAACTCTGATAAGGCCAGAACATGATTAAGATTTTGGAATTTGGTGCTTTTACATCCCCTCTGTAGCTGAGATGCTTCAGTGGGTGATTCATTGGCACCATTACCGACTTTATTCATTTAAGAGCACCTGGAGGGACCAGGTTTCAACATTCCACTAAAGAGCTGAGCTGCTTTTCTGCATACTTCCAAATCTTCCATTTAATTCCACTTGAATTTAAATGTCTTGTGTTAACTTCGTCCCTTATTTTTTAGCTTCAAAGAAGTTACTTTGTTTTCACCCTCTAAAATCCACCAAGGGAATCTGAAACTGGGTGAAACTACACTCTTATTTTGTTCTGCCATAACATTATTTTTGTGATATGAAATTACATAGTTTTTATAAGTTGCCAGTGGTAAATGACACCAGGTTCAGCTGTAAAAGGTGGCACATTCCTGGTATGCAAAGTGCTGTTCTGCTCCCACATTTCCTGAGCAGTTCCCCAGAGGTGGAAATGGCCTGAAGTGATGGTGCAAATAATCCAGGCAACTTGACTTTGGTATTTAAAGTATTTTAATTGGGACAGTATCCCAAAAAACTTCAAATTGTGTTCTTTTTCTGAGTCCTACAAGACTTTTGTATCCTTGTGGTTTCCTGTAAAGGGAGATGAGATCCACAGAGATGCTGGGATGAGGACAGATGTTGTGCATGTAGGTCACTGCTCAACTATTTTACAGCTTCAGAAATGTTCTGGGAATATCTGACCTTGGAGGGAAAGACAATTGGATTAACTGCTTTCAGATGTATTATGTGCTTGCTCCACTATAAAAAAAAAATTCTCCCCCAAACTTTGGGAAATTGGTCAATTATTGCTAAAATTTACAAAGGACCTATGGTGCCATGTGTGGTCAGTTCCTATAAGAACCCTTAAAAAAGGGGGAAAAAGGTTTCTGCAAGCATAAAGAAATGGAGCAAACTTTAAAGTACAATTTAAAGGAGGGAAGCCAGGAGTCTGAGCTCCTCTTACAGCTGATGGACAGAGGGAACCATATGTGGAAGTCTGTTAGAAGTTCTGGGTGTCCAGGAGCTTAAACGACACTGTCTGGATATTCTCCATGTCCTCCTGTTGGGTATTGGGAAGGAATTTGTGGCCGTGAGGGTGGAGAGGTCCTGGCACAGGTTGCCCAGGGAAGCTGTGGCTGCCTCATCCTTGGAAGTGTCCAAGACCGGTTTGGAGCACAAGCATGAGCTCCAAGGGTTTCTGAGCCCTTAGATTGGTGTCAGTAATGGGAGAGAGAAAAATCAAATATTTCTGTTGTTGTTGCCTGTAATACCTCAGAGATGTCATTGAGTAAATTAAAATAATAATTTCCCTTAGTCTGAAGATTATATTTAAGATACCTTAAGTGTTTATTTTTCTATTTTTTTAATTTGATTTATTTCTATCCCTATTTTTAAGGATTCCTTTTGTTAACCTAATATTTTTGTTTTCATGGAGGGAACACCCACCAGCAACTCATTTCTTTTAATCTCATGGGAAAACAACTTTGAACTTCATAAGAAAATCCCATTTCTCGCTTCCCAATCACATTAGAAGTTCAAGAAAAGTTATTGTCTCTACACTTTTGTCTCAATTTCTATTCTCTCCTTTATTTTCCTTCCCTTCCTTTCCTTCCTTTGAGCTCCCACTTGGTTCTTACAGATTTATTTTAGTTAAAATGAACTGTGTACTTTTTTTTTATTTAAATAATTTACTGCTATTTTGTGGGAAACTCTTTCCTCTTGCTCTTTCATAAAATATGAACTTTAAGAGATGACAATTGTTTCATACCCTGCATGTTAATTAGAAAATGATGATGATTTTTCAAGTGTAGCAGCAGCCATGAGCATAAATTTAAAATAGTGCTGAAGTCCTGCCCACAGATAATAAATTGCACTTATATTAACAATAATTAAGTGTTTATTAAAATTGATACTTTCAATCACTATTAAATTTGGCACTGGAGCTGAAATAAGAAAAATACTTCCCTCTCATTTTAACTTTTTATTGGAGTTTAATGAAATATTGGCAAATAGGTGATTGAGGTGCAATAATCCCATAAATAAACTGAGGATTAGGAAAATATCCATCAGATTTTTAAAGCAAAATAGGCACATTACCTGAAAAATGGGGTATGGGGTTACCTGAGGGATTCAGAAGTGTCTGTGATCCGTGAGAAATGGTGCTTTTCAATTTCTCATGGAAATAACAAATGGAAATATTTGAAGAAGAATCCAGAGGAGACACTAAGATGATCAAAGGGATGGAGCAGCTCTGCTGAGAGGAAGGAATGGGAAAATTGGGATTGTTCAGCCTGGAGAAGACAAGCTTTGGGGTGAACTAATTATGGCCTTCCAGGACCCGAAGGAGCTACAAGAAGGATGGAGAGAAACTATTTCCAAGGGCCTGCAGTGACAGGACACAGGGAATGGCTTCACACTGGCAGAGGGCAGGGTTAGATGGGGTATTGGGAAGAAATGTTTGGCTGTGAGGGTGGAGAGGCCCTGGCACAGGTTGCCCAGAGAAGCTGTGGCTTCCGTATCCCTGGAAGTGTCCAAAGCCAGGTTGGAGCAACCTGGGATAATGGAAGGCGTCCCTGCCCATCATGAGATGAGCTTTAAGGTCCCTTCTAACCCAAGCCATTCTGAGATTCTGTGATAAGAAGAATTCTCACTTGCTCGAGTATTTCTAGTGCTTACTGATGTTTTTATACTGTATTTTTGTTTAAAAGTGGTTTCAAATGAATAAAGCTTGGATGTAACTGAACTGAAGCTATAAATGCTCCAAGTTAGATGGGGATGTTTAAATGTACTAAACATTCATGAAGTTTATTCTGAGTTTCATATTTCTTTGTTTCCAGTCTTTTATGAACAGCAATTGTCACATTTGTAATTATAGCACTGAAGATTTTCAAAACGCCCTTTTTTTGTCCTTTAGCACTTGAATACAGGCTTCATCTATTCCACTTTTTGATGTTATAACCTAAGAAAATTGGCTGAGAGATTGCTGTGTTTTAAGGCACTTTCTAAAGTGCTGCTAATTTAAAAAAGCATCATTTTCTAGCAATGACAGCTTGATGTTCTTTGTATATCACTTCTCCCATCCCCACTGTGTCAGCCTCAATCAGTTTATTTACCAACATACTTACAAGGATTTTTTGTTTTGTAGCCTGCAAGGTCAGACAAGCTGGTGGAAGCCAAGCTGAGATGCAACACCCTTCTTTGTCCTTGGAATTAGAGAGAGTAAACTATTTTTCGTAGGATCATTTATGTTGGAAAGGATCTCTCAGATCATTGAGTTGAACCACCACTAACCCATGTCCCCAAGTGCCACATCCACAGAACTTTTAAATCACTCCAGGGACTCCACCACTGCCCTGCAGCCTGTTCCAATGCCTGACCACCTTTTCCATGAAGGAATTTTTCCTATTATCCAACCTAAACATCCTGTGATGCAACTTGAGGACATTTCCTCTTGTCCTATGGCTTGTTACCAGGGAAAAGAAACTGGTCTCAACTTTCTACAACCTCCTTTCAGGTGATTGTAGGAGGTCCCTCCTGAGCCTCCTTTTCTCTTTTGATGCAGAGTTTTTGGGCTTTTCATGTTTTTTCAGGTCAGGATTAAGAAACAGCTATCTCAGACCAAGTTATTCAACATAAAGCCAATTATCCTGGTGGTCCATGGCTGCAGAGCTGGTGGCTTGATCCAGAATCTCAACAATTTCTACAAATAATGTGAGAAACCAAAGTCTGTGTTAGTTTTGATTAAGTGGGAGTCTGAAAATTCCTTTGAACAGTAAATAGGGAAATAGATTAAGGCACAATGGGTTTGGCTTTGTCCATCACCCAGTGTGTCCAACCCCATCTGCTGTGCGATCTAGGAAAATGAGGAATCGTAATTTGCTGCTTTTGAAAACAATGTTGATTTGTACAAGATGTGATTAAATTCTACTAAACCTACATAGAAATATTTGGTGTAACTGAAAAAAACCCACCAAAATTCATTATTATATGTTAATTGATTGAGAAATAATGACATTGATGAACACAATGGCACAGAAGTTTGACTTGGCCTCATAGATTGTTCAGACCTGATCAGTGACAAATACAGGGTGGTTTGCTCAGCCTCAAAGATCTCAAAAGGGACTTGCAGAATTTAGCATTTTGCAAGATTAGTTATTTAATGTTTAATATGTCTTGAAATGGTATTGTTGGTCATTTAGCAAGGAAGAGCATAATTTCCCTTCATGCTCTGTATGCTTCAAACTGTGCATTGTAAACTGTGTAGAACAGCTCGGAATGGCTGCATAGATTTAATTACAATCTGTGCTAAAAGAACACTCATTAACAGCTCTCTCAGACTGTTCTTATTTTTCTCCTTCATATTAATAAGAGGTTAAATTTACAGCACTCTGCAGATTACATTTTATTATCATGGGCAGCACACTTAAAAAAACCGCTTTGTTCTCCATAAGGTCTTTCCCACTAGTTATTCTCATTATTTAGCCATTATAAGAACTAGATATGAACACCTTAGAAATGAAATTATGCATAAAGGAAGATTTTTTTCGTGTAGTTCTCTTATACTGTTGAGCTAATTCCTCTTTTGTTAGAACATGTGCTTCTAAAATATTGCAGGAAGCTTTTTCATTCACTTAAAAGAAGCAGGATTTTATGCAGTTACATTTTTGCAACAAAGCTCAGTTACTCAGGACAACTGAACACCCAGTTTTCTCGGGAATTTCTCACATATCTGAAACAACTGCAGGAGGATGTAGCAAAGTTTGAAAGGTTTTTCCTCCAGATCATCTGGGGCAGATTAATCTCAACGCAACAGGTTGAGGGAGGTGGTTCTGCTCCACTTAGGTGAGACCCCACCTACAGAGCTGCTCCAGCTCAGGGGTCACCAGCGCAGGAAGGACACGGAGCTGCTGGAGTGAGTCCAGAGAGGCACCAAGATGATCAGAGGGATGGAGCAGCTCTGCTGAGAGGAAGGGATGGGAAAATTGGGATTGTTCAGCCTGGAGAAGACAAGCTTTGGGGTGAACTAATTATGGCCTTCCAGGACCTGAAGGAGCTACAAGAAAGATGGAGAGAGGCTATTTCCAAGGGCCTGCAGTGACAGGACACAGGGAATGGCTTCACACTGGCAGAGGGCAGGGTTAGATGGGGTATTGGGAAGAAATGTTTGGCTGTGAGGGTGGAGAGGCCCTGGAACAGGTTGCCCAGAGAAGCTGTGGCTGCTCCCTCCTTGGAAGTGTCCAAAGCCAGGTTGGAGCAACCTGGGACAGTGGAAGGTGTCCCTGCCCATGGCAGGGGTGGGACTGGCTGAGTTTTAAAGTCCCTTCCAACCCAAGCCATTCTATGATTAAAGGATTGCTTTAGGTAACATGGACATTAAGCTCCAAAAAACCGTTTACCGTCAAAACTCTCCTGGCAGCTCAGGAGAGCCTTTCGGGGATGCCTTTTGGGGACTCAGAAATCTCCACTCTGCCAGGAGAGCTCCTGAGACACCGACTTGTATAAGGAGCAGTTTCATTCCTCTCCCACTCTCACCACTCCAGTGATTCCAGTTTCCCCCCACCTTTCTCACAGGCCATATTTTTGAGCTCTCTGATCTCTCCTTGCAATTTTTGGGAAATGGAGGAAGGTAAAAAGTACTAAATTCCAGGACCTGATTAAAGGCCACTGAGTTAAATACATGGAATGAATGCATCCTGAAATATTCTATTATTTTCAAAACAGATTGTTCATGTAGGGAGCTCAAGTACACAGGGTGATTTAGCAAGAATAATTCTCAGATGCTTCTCTCCACAAGAGAATTATGACTATTTATTGGATTTCTAGGAGTTCTTTCCCTGGACTGTATGGGCCTGGATAAGTGCAGCTGCCTGTATTTCCATGAGCTGAATCTGCATCTCACATCCTGCAGGAATTAGTTGTTTATCCTCTGGGAACTTGGTAAAAATTCTGCAGCCATTCCTGTATTTTTGTTTTAAGAACTTCATCGAAGTCTATAATCACTCTGTGAACTAATATCACACCATTTAGGTACTAATATCATTAAGCAGCAGATGAAGTATAACCATTAATGGTAAACAAGCAAGGGAAAAAGAGTGCATATATTCAATGCACAGCATCCCAGCTCGTTCTTTCCTGCATAATTCCCTACTTATAAAGCCAGCAGAAATGAAGGAATAATTTGACTTATTAATATAATGAAGATCAATGCAATCTCTGAACACAAGGTTGAGAGAACAACATAATTACCCTTCATTTGTAGACTGATTTCAATTAGTGGTTTAAATCGGGAAGTAGCTGGAGAGAAGTCAGAAGCTTTCCTTGGAGCTGAAATTCATTCAATATGATTCTTTGCCTTGCTCCTATTTTTAGATAATATTAGTTACTCTAGTGAGTAACAACAATGTGTCAATGATGAATGTGTTGGACTCAGTCAGGAAAACTGTGGAATGGTGATATCTGCATCCTTCCAAACACATAACATTTTGTTTTCTACACCTCCTCAGGAGATGATTCTGGGCTTTTGAGGGGGACAGGAAGCAACAGTGGCTAAAGAGCAACACTTTGACAGCAGACACCGCACTAATTTTTTCTCTTCTCTTGCCAAAGATTCTTGTCCCTGCTGATTATCCAAAAATTCAGAGTACAGTCATGCCAAGCAGGTGGGACTCTGGATCTACCACATCTCCAGTCACTTGCCATATTTTATTGTGATGTGGGCAGTCATCAGCTCCTAAAGCAGAGAACCGGTAGCAGAAAGCCAGGAAAAAAACATTCTCTCCTTTCCTCTTTGTCTTTTATTTGAATTCTGATGTTTCTGTTGATAAAAATTAGCTCCTATGTCTCCCCCCACAATAACTGGTGGATTTCCCATTATATTTGATACCTACATTCACTTGCCCTTTTTGTCAGATGTTTTTATAACCAAAAATACTCTTTCACAAGATGGAGGATTCATACTTGAGCACTTTGGGATATCTAAAAAACCAGTTCTTAATTGTCTAATTTCAGGGAATTTCTGTGCTCTGCTTCAGTCTCTCTGCTGTGGTTATCATGGAGACTGCACAGAGGTTTTATTTCCATTTTTCTTGTATTTCCATTCTTGTTTTCCCTGCACGAACCAGAAAATTCCAAGTGAAAGCAGCTGAAGTGAAAGAGCAGCTTCAACTCATTCGCTGAACTGATGGCGATGCAGTAGAAGACAACACCTTCCTAAGTTTGACTATTTCCTGTCTTTTGTTCCAGGTTTTCTTAAGAAATACAAACATTTAACAAGGCCTTGGCAATGAAAAAGAAGACTGAAGTTCATCCAGGCTTTTGTATCCCAACATTCTCTATACTGTGAGTATTGTTTATAGGTTTCTAAATGTCTGTGTCTTTCTGTTTCATTTTTCTCCCCAGAAGCAGGAGATCTTTAGTGTTTTTCAGAATATTTCACTAATGTGTTTCCCACCTTTCGCGTTTTATTTCCTTCTCACTGGTTTGGGAGGTGTGGGGATGTAATACTGGTCCCTGACCTCTCTGCTCCCCATCCCTGTAAAACCTGTCCAAGTGTACATGAGCTAAGAGCAGCAAAATGAATGCTGTTAATTTTTATAATCCTACCTCAGTCCAAAAGTTGTTATTTAACCTTATTATCTTGTCTTTTGCTGCTTAATTGATTGTAACTGAAAGGCACCCTGGATCCTGCCTCAGGCTTTTCCAATTCCTCCTCTGTGGCTGTTGTTTCAGGGCAATCTTGGCAATTTTTGAGTCACAGGTTTTCATGATGGAGGAGTTTAGAATTCCTTGGAGAGAGACTATTTCTAGGGGGCTGCAGTGACAGGACATAGGGAATGGTTTCCCACTGAAAAAGGCAGGGTTAGATGGGAAATGGGGAAGGAATTCTTGGCTGTAAGGGTGGGGAGGCCCTGGCGCAGGTTGCCCAGAGAAGCTGTGGCTGCCCCATCTCTGGAAGTGTCCAAAGCCAGGTTGGAGCAACCTGGGACAGTGGAAGGTGTCCCTGCCCATGGCAGGGGGTGGAACTGCATGGACTTTAAGGTTTCTTCCATCCCAAACCATTCCATGATTCTATGACCTTGCTACTACTACTGGATCTTCGTGCTGCTACAAGGAGCTCTTGTATCTATATTCTTAAAGATCTTCATAATTTGTGTTTTATTGATATCTTCAGGGTTTTTTTCCCCTGTTTTTCACTAATGGTGCCCAAATCCAAGAATGACTTGTGATAAACTTCTGTTGGCAGAACATTTCTACAAATACATACAGAAATTATGTTCCTTAATATCATATTGGAAATGCTGCCTGAATTTTGGATTTCTCCTGTGGGACAACATTCTTCATCTTGAAAAAAAGCTCATTTTTGTTTAGTTTTTCCATAGTCTGATCAAAACAACTTTTGAAATGTTTTCCTGGTGCATTAACACTATGAAATTGCTGCTATAACAGTATCAGCCAATTAGCAACTCTTTAATCTCCTATATTGTTTGTCAGGATGGTGTGACAAAATGACAGGCTGCCACACTAATTAACTGCCTTCTGCTTAAGGAGAAAATTGCTCCTGTTTGACAAATACTTTAAGTTAAAGAAGTAAGGACCACAAAGTCTGGAAACAAACTTACTCATGCAAAGACACATCAAGGAGGACTGAGTGGCTCAGGTAATTGGTGATGGGAGGGAGGACCTTTCACCTTTTTGTAATAAATCAGAAAATTTATTGAGTGGAAGAGATGAGGGAACTTGTAAAAGCTTTAAATGAGTGTAGGGTTCAAAGTATTGGTTCATGAAGCTCATTTCATGCTGCCTGAAGTTGGCTTTGTATAAGTTGTTGATATTTATTCAGCTTGAAAAGCAGCTACCCTGTGTGTAGGCACCTTGTGATCCATTTAGAGGTGACTTTTCACCTCAGAACTCTGTGTGTCCATGCCTGACAAGAAGAAAGGATCAAGAGCATCAAAAAGACAGAGAGAGGCTAAAAATGTTTTTCAAAGCTTCAGCTAAACCTAAATCAGCTTTTGCCCTGTATGCCATGAGAAACCTGGATGTGGTCACAGCCTGGTTTGCAACATTCCCATGAGGAATTCTTTACCATTATTTTGGTGAAATGAGAAGAGCAAGAGGTTAAGCAAAATATATAACAAGAATCAAAAAGCAAACCATGGTTTCCGTTTGCATGGAAATCAAATTGGTTTTGTCATCTTTTTTGAGTTATAATGCAGCAAATTCACTGAAGCCGAGTTTTGGTGTTTTCATTTATTTTCAAACCTTAACTCCCCAGCAAAAGTTAAAAATTAATTGAGAAGAAAATAGTCACTGAACCTTTGTAAAGCTACTTCAGTGATTTTCAGACTTTATGTACCACCACCACAGAATTAATATTTGGAATAAAAAAATGACCTTAATTGGCAAATAAAATAATTATGATTTTGGAAAACTTGTGAAAAAAAAGAGGAATCAATTTTTATCTACTGAATTCTTGCGAGAGTGCAAGAAGGACTTGGGAAAGCAGATGGAATTCACAGAAGAGCAACAAAACTGATGAAGGGACTGGAGAGATTGATGGCTTGATGTGTGAAAAATTATTAAGGGAACTAAATATGCATTGCTTGCCCATGTAAATGATAATACAAAACATCCAAGGAGCTTTCTTGAGTTGATGATTGATTAGGTGGAATGAAGGAAGTGGATGAAAGGAATTATCTGCAGGAACAGTGATTTTGGATTAGATCAGCCATGTGAGACCAATGTCTCCTTTCATTGGAGTAACTGATGCTCTAAAAACAATGGCAAAGAAATCTCAGTTGGGTAATTATAGATTTATCTTTCTAAGGAGAAAAGTTTATATGACTGTCTTAAGTCTATGAAGGAAAAGATGGAAAGGTAATTAGGGCAAAAATAACTCTTACAAAAGTCTTGATAATCTGCATGGCCACAGGATCCTTAGCTAATTCACCAGCAGCACAGGTCTAACAGGGAGTTTTTACAACTCTGGTTTTTATATTTGGGGTGGCAGCTGCTGAAAATAGCTGCTGTAAAATAGTCCAGTAGACACAAGATTCTAAGCCATTCAAACTATTCCATTCCAACCACAGCCATTGTTTGAGATTTGCACCAGGATGGGTTTTGGATGCCAAACTTTCAGTTTCTTTGCAGGCTGTCACCAAATTGTGGAACTTGCATCCCAATGTCAAAACTTCCAGTGACATCACTAAGGGTTGTATTTCACTGAAAATTGATTGGAATTTGCCCAAATGAGAAGTGAATAGAAATCCAAGAAGCAGCTGAAGGATTTTTCACTCCCAGCCATGAGAATTGTACTGAAGAATGCATTGGGCACAAATGTCCTTGAGCTCAGTGAGCAGAGCTGGCCTCTGACTTATTAATGACTTTTTAATGAGTTTTGATGGGGTCCTCACCCCTTCTTCTGATGACCCCTGGAGTGTCAAGGCCCCCTGGAACTGCTGGAGAAATTCCTAAGGATGCTTCTGGCATCCACCTCATCCAGCGGCAAACCCAAGTCCTGTTGTTTATTGAATTAATTACTAGAAGAATCCATAACTCCAGTTGTAGCTAGAGCCACATTAAAACTGGATTGTTTTATTTCCCTTCTTTCTTTTCCTGTGGGGAATCTGAAAGTGCCCAATGTAAGATATGAGCAGTAAATAGTCCTCAGTTATTCAGGATTCTTTTTCAGTTTCTGCTTTCTGTTTTCAGTCAATTATACACCGTAACAGGCTATTTGTCGCCACAGATATCTGTATCCATAAAAGATAAGTAGGTACTGAATATATGCTTTTAACAATGTTCTCAGCACTGCCAGTGATATATTATTTTCTTTTATCTCTTCTGTATATCTCTGCGTCAGGGGAGTGTCGTTGGGTGTATCCCAGTGAAACAGAGTGGATTTTAATCAACTGCTGAGAAAATGAGATATTACATTAGGCCAAGAATAGCTGCTTGATAGAAACTCCTCTTTAAAAGTCTAATTCTCTAGTGTTCTGGTTTTTGTTGGTGTTGTGAAGTGCTGAATAAAAATGACATTGTGCTGAATAAAAATGACATTAAAAAAAAAATCTAACTTAAATAATTTTCTTAGGACAGAAAAGACAGGATTCATGCCAGCAAAGAGGCTGCTTGGTACATCCATTAAGGTGCACACAGGAATGAATACACTAAAAGTGTTGTAAGTTATAAAGGTGTAAAGTGAGTGTGAGCAAGGCCTGTGTGTCATTATACTGCTGCTTAAAAAGATGATGTTTTACCAATAAAAAGGTCTTTGTAAAAGCTCTATTTGAAGGGGAATTCCTCCAAAGGCAAGTGTGAAACCTTGATTATTGATTAGTTCTCGCCAGGACCTCATTTATTGTGTGATGTTCATACACAGAAGTTTGAATCCTCAGTAGCAGGAAATAATCTATTTCAGGTTTCTCCATGGAGGCCGATCCTTGGGAAATCCTGGTTTATGGTAGAAACATTTTATCTGAAGACCATATTGATGAGAAATGTGCCCAAAACTGTTGGCTCTGAAGGTAAGTGTGGTGTTGTGTCCAGCAGCTGGACAGGACAGGGAGCAAACGGCAATGGTGGGGATTGAAGAGAAAAAAGAGACTCCACTCAGGACTGGGATATCAAATACTTCTGGAGATCCTCCTATTCTCTACTTTGTCCTGATTTTATGGCATCTGTTCACAATTTTCCCAGTTCTCAGTGTTTGGTTTGTTTGTGTTAGGCATTTTGTGTGTTTTTGTGCAACTGACAGCACAAAATACCGGGAAAAGTCATGGGCTTGACTGAGTATCTCAGAGGAGACTGAAGGGAAGATATTGAAAGAAAACACGCAAATAAACTTGAGTAGAAACAACACAATGAACTCGTCTTGGAGGAAGTGAAGTGAAAGAGGTCTGGAAAAAGTGGCTGGAAAGAAAACCCTGGAGACCTGGTTGGTTTTCCCTATAAATTGAAAAGAGAATAATTATATAAGTCAACAGGGCTGATGTACCCACTGATATATTTCATTCATGGGAGGTTATCAAGAGGGTTGAGGCTGATAATTTCTGATAATTTCTGGTAATCAGGTGTGACTTTTGACTTTTAGATCAGGATAAAACTGATAATTTATTGGCAACCCCCAACAAACCAAATAAAAAAATCTTAAATTAAAAAAACCCAACAAAACCAAACCTCACAGAAACATGCATACATAAAACCCTCTAAGTAACTCAAGTAAAGACAACCTGTACAAACACTGTTTTTGTGCCAGTCTAGTTGATTATCTTGAGTGACAAAGAATGACTGAATGCCCCTGATTAATTATATATGAGTTAAGCAAAGCCAGTCTCTTCCCAGTTCCACCCTAGAAACATGAGACAAAGCTTAGAGCCTGTACCCATGGGCAAATAATACATCTTGTTATTTATTAATTTTTAAAGCAGCTGAGTAACTAAGTATTAATTTACTCACAGCTGAACAGTGAGTAAATTGCTACACTTGGCTGTTGTAATCTGCCCCCACACATATGAATTTTAAAATCTTATTTATTAAAAGATAGTGGGTTTCTATAAGAGCATCTGTCCAGTGGTTGATCTTTTTCCTGAATCCATAAAAATCTCAGTCCTTAAGGCTTTTGGTGTCACTGGTGAAATTAGGTTGTTGTTATAAATTGTGTACCAAAGATAAAACCCGGATTTTCTTCCCTGCTTTTGAGCATTCTGTCAGAGTAATGAGCATTCTCTACTCTTAATTGGTGTTACAAGTTCAGCTTAACACAACTGGTTCCAGATAAAACCAGTGTTTATTCCTCCAGCTGGATCAAAGCTGGAGTTACGCTCTTTATTTGCTGTCTGTGTGAGAAGAAGAGGTCTCTGTTTGACCAAGGGAGCTGTGAGTGGCTCAGGGAGATGTTTCAGCTGAGTTTGGCTCAGGACACTCCTCTTTCATTCTTCAGCAGAGCTGTAAACTCAATTTTCCTCCTTGTGCAGCGAGTAGGACAAAAGCAGAAGCTGAGCTTTGGGATACAATGGTTGAATTTTATTCAGCTCTGTGAGAGGCAGAGAAGCTTCAGCTGGTTCTGTTTACTCCTGATAATTAGGTGAAGTGTTAAATGTGTGAGCCCAAAAACCTGGGTTTGGATCCCAGAAGGATGAGTTCTTTTTCCTAAGAACAATGCACATTTTACAACATGGATGTTGAAAATGCTGGTAATATTTTGCAAGTGGTAGGTCAGTGTGGCAAGAAGATCAAGAAAAGCAGTTTCTGGTTTAGACCTAGTTTAAAATTCAGTATTTGGTCTGGTCTCCTTTTAGCCCAACTTGTTAAATATTAACATTTTTTCTTACTCAGATGTTTTAACAATATCCTTGAGCCATTTTGCTCTTTTTGCCAACTGTCCAATACTTTTGGGTGGCCCTGGAAGTGGAAGGACACTTTTCCTCTTTAATTAAATCATTGAGATCATGACCGAGAGCAATGAACTCAGAAAGGATTTGTTTTCCTGGAAATTGAGATCATGGCAAGCAGGACAAAAGTAGGTTATTAGAGATTCAAGTATTTTTGTTTTTTTTTCATTCCCAGGAAGCTGAGTGGGTTATTTTTTGGAAGTAAATGCCTTTAGTGTCTGGTGGTGCAATGGAATAGTGTTTTCAAATTTGATTTGGGATGGGATGGGATGGAGTCTTTAGCTGAGATTTGGGGCCAACCTGATATCCACATTCTTAATGCGGGTAGTACAAAAAATCCTGAGGTTCACAGCAGGTTTTTGTTGGCTGAGGTCGTTAAGTTCTGTTAACAAATGAGTAGACTTGGCCTGATGGTTCTGAGATAGCTGTGATCAAGCCAGGAGCCATGGCCTTTACAATGGTAACAAGGTGACCCATGTGTGGGCAAAACTAAGCCAACCAACCAAAGGTTACTACTTTGTTGCTTGGATACGGTTTTCCATGTATGGAAGTGTTCTTAGAAAGATCTAGATAGAGAACTAAAAAGACAGACAGACATAAGTATGAGACAACCAAGAGACAACCATGAGAGAACAAAGAAGCTGAGAGAAGAAAGAAGCTGAAGCAGGAGAGAGAAGGAGAACCATGAGAAAGCTATGAAAGAAAGCCATGCAAAAGAACCCTGGACCTTAACTATGTATGTATGTGTTTGTGGCATACAAGATATAGAGATGTAAAAATTAATATGAATAAAAGTCTTTAGTTAAGTCTCCGAGACTAATAATAACTAAAGATATAAAAAACTGTAATGCCACAGGTTTTCAAGGATAATAATGAAGAAACTAAAGATATTTTCAAGCTTAACAGCATCATACCCTTAATTTCAATGTTCTGGGTAACTAACTCTCTTCCTTCCAAGTTATTTTAATTTATCCTTATTAAATGCCATGACTTCTATCACAGTGAAGGGAAAACAGGCAAGAAAATCACCTGACCAGTTGTTTAGATGGTGGATTAGCAGTATTTTGGATAGAACAGAAGCCTTTTATAGCAGAACCTGTTGTACTCAGTGGTTCTGTGTCATGTAGAGCAACTCCTGATGTGCTGAATGGCATGAAATGGTGTAATGTAACCTGAACATTTATTTCCAAATAGAAATTCTTGTTCCTATTCAGCACCTTGGAGGACATAAATCAATGAATTCCCAATAGGAATTAACTACATTTAAAAGGAAATATGTGTGCCCCAGAGAAGCTTCTCTATTATGAGGGAAGCAGGATAAGCAATAACAGAAAAAACAAAGAACAGGTTTCCAGGTAAGCTTTACTGGTTTTTCTAAAATTACTTTATGGAATTAGTGAGTAGTTGTATAATACAGTAAAAATTGTGGCAAGCTGGTAACACACCTATCTAGAACACAGAGTTAAATATCCTACAAATACTATGGGGTCATCCCCAAGTCCTTGGTGCTGCTGCAGCAAATATAAAATACAGCAGTGGCTGTATCCTCTGAGGACAGAAATGTTTATAAGTCCAGATTATAAAATAACTGAGGCAGTAGCACCTATGGAAGAATTTCCAGGTCACCTGCAGGAGTCCCTCACTCTCAGTCTCTGCTTGGGCAGAACCATGTCCATGTAAAGACCAAGCGAACTGCACCTGGATTTACTGCAGTGGAGCTGCTCCAAGAATTGGGTTGGAGAGATCATCCTTACAGGTCCTGTTCAGAGCAAATTATTAAGTGATTTGGGGTTGAGAAACTGGGTCAGTGCCCAGTCTTGTGCTCATTGTCTCATATTAGTCAAACCTATTAAAAAAATCTCTTTTGATGAGGTGCACACATTGATAAAGAAGTGTTAAGAGTATTCATGCACATTGACAAATAGCATTATCAACTCTAATTTGAGTAGAAAATTTTATTGTCCATATTTATTTTCATTTATTTGAGAAGTTTCTTTCAAAATATGTGGTAAACTGTTTATTTATGTAGTGGTCTCCTTTCCTTTCTTATTCCCTGGGAGAGAATTCTAGCCCAGCTTCATGAAAAACAGATAAAGAGGGAACTACTACACTGAGAATTTTAATGGAATTCAGTGTTCCTGGAAAAGGAAAAGACATGACCAGAATCAGTGCACAAGGCCCTGGATTGCAAATCAAGAGAGGCAGCAAACAGGGAGAAGTGGTGGAGGGTCAGGTTTTGTACAGCTAAAGAAAAATTTGATATAGCCACATGCAAAGAGAAATTGTGGGTTATCATGAGTCATTTGAGTATAAATTTAAGGCTGGGATTGATTGAGATGAGCAAGTCATGGTGCATTTTGGATCCTCTGGGTCTGTGGGGAGCTGTAATGACTCACTGTTATCAACAGAGTAGGGGCGCAAGACTATGAAGAAAAATCTCAGCAAAGTGAGATGCAAGATGGCTTTTCATGGGGGAAGTTCTTCCAGATGTTTCAGTACTGAAAGGGGCTCCAGAAGAGCTGGAGAGGGACAGTGAGCAAGGGCCTGGAGTGACAGAACAAGAGGGAATGGCTTCAAACTGACAGGACAAGTCTGGATTGGATATTAGGAATAAATTCTTGGCTGTGAGGGTGGAGAGGCCCTGGCACAGGTTGCCCAGAGAAGCTGTGGCTGCCCCATCTCTGGAAGTGTCCAAGGCCAGGTTGGAGCAACCTGGGACAGTGGAAGGTGTCCCTGCCCACGGCAAGGGGTGGAACAATATGATTTTGCCTTCGAAACCAAACCATTCCATGATTTTTTTTTTTCCCTATGATTTTTTTATTGATAGAAATGAAGTTGGATGATGACTTCAGGCCCAATGTTGGCTTTCTGGAAACTACAAAGTCTATAGCTGAGTTTTGCACTGCTCTATAAAACCTGTACTTGTTGAGCATAGTGAGCTAAAATTGCAGTATTTCTTCTTTAATTATAATAGTATTAAATTTTATCACATTAATTCAATAGTAATAATAAAAATAATAATATAATCACCATCATCCTGAAATTTCCTCATTCCATCAAATCAGTGATTTTTGGGATGAGCCACTCTTGCTTAAATATTCTTGGCTTGCAAACTGCAGGCTGCTGGCCTTCCAAATACCTTCAAATCAAGAAAAAGAGCAACTTCCCAGACGGGATTTTTTCAGGAAAAAAGTGAAGCGCTAATGATGGAATTGTGTTGAGGAGGTGATTGACATCCTGACGTGCATTAATGAGGAGCTGAGCAGTCAGAAGGGCTCAGCACTCTTTTTGCTCACCTTGGCACTGGGGAGGTGAGAGTCTTACACATCTTTCATCAGATTTGAGCATCTTGTTTAAATAAATCACTGCATGAACTGAGAGAGTCCAGAAGGGAAGCACAGGAATGATCCAGCCCTGGAAAAGATGAGCATTGATTAAAAGTTGACATGACTTGGGGCTGGTGGAAAAGGAGTCTGAAACAGCATATTATAATAATCTTAAAGCCTGAGGTAGGTTATTATAAGAATATTCAATTCTATGGAGAATGCTTTTTATGTAACTGGAATAGACAAGCTGCTCACTGTCGAGGAGATGGCAGAGACTGTGATTGCTCAGGAATAACCTGATGTCAGGAAAAATGGTGAAATAACAAAGTTAGCAAACTCAAGGGCTTAGTTTTAAAGCAGATCCTGGCTTTTAGCCACTGCCAGGTGGCCACAACCAGTCTTTTGTTCTTGTTTGACTAAACTGAAGGTTTGGTAAGTCTGAGTTGAACTTGATTCATAATTCTGCTGGACTCAGAACCACAGTTATTGCAAAGAGAGCTGTGCCAGTTCCAGCACTATTTTGTGGCTGGTTGTCTTCCATCTCTCTCTTCATTTGCTCTCATTTGGTTAAAATCTGGGGCTTTAGTCCTTGATCTCACCCAAATCCAAGCAGCACCTCTTTGCATGTGTCTCCTTGACGGATCCACTAATCTGGCCACAGACACACCAGAGCCATTAGAAAAAATCCACTTCATTCCAGTGGGTCTGGGTCAAACCATGCAGAGGATGTTTTTGGATTATTAAGACATCTCATGAATGTTGAGGACAGATGCAAGATTGATACCTAATTAATTGAAAAGTGTATGAAATCCATGGGCAGATGTGGTGATAAACAGAATTAGTAGGGCCTGATGGTACATAACTGAGCTCAAAACCAGTAAAAACAGTTTACTAATAAAGGGTAGAAAATAAATTGTGAGTGTCCCCCGAGGTGGTGTAAAACAATGTGCTTAACATCTCCTGTTGTGAAGGTTTCATCTCCCAGAAGCTGTTTGCTCCAGTTTCTTCCAACCAGGTGACACCATAAAGCACCACTTTTAAGCAAACCCAACCAGTGTGTGATTACAGCTTGAAAAGTCCTGCCAGGACCACGGGAGCCAAAACTCTTCAGAGCTGAATATCCTGGAACAGCAACACCATTCATTTCACCCTTCACAGAGTTCATCATTGCTGCACATGTATTCCCTCAGCAGGAGACAACAGCAGCCAAAAGTAAAATAATTGTTTCTCCTTGCAGAGAAATGCTCTGAGAAAAGGCCCCGGGGACTATTCCAAGCAAGTCCAATTTTTTCAACCATGTCTAGAAAGACTTCCACCATCTGCTTTTATCCCATAATTTACACAACGCACAGCCAGAGACAGAGTGTAATAAAACCTGCTGCCCCCCTCCTGGGGAAAGGTGTCTCTTAAAGAGGATTGGTGACCCCACTGGGCCAATTTGGGCTGAAATTATTGCTTGGATATTAGAAATTCTGTGTAAGAAAGCAATGTACAGTGGCATAAGCAGCAGAAGTTACTTGTTTTTCCTTCAGTTGGCTATTTTTTTTTTCCCTTATCTAAAAGTATTTGACATTTAATAGAGGGTATAAATGACTTATGTGGAAGTAAAGAAAGTGAAAGTAAACTGGGATGGAAATATAATAGTTTTTATTATATTTCACATGTTTAAAGGTACTTTTGAAGTAATAACTGACTTTATTGTGATGTGTAGGAAGCCTGCTGGGCTATAGATATAAGTAACACATTTAAGTGGATTACACCTACCTACAGGACAAAAAAATTAATAAAAAAATTAGAGGAAAGGTGGTGGAAGACAGCAGAAGGGATCTAGACCACACACTGAGTGGTGGTAAATGTTTTGTGAGAGCTGAGCTATAAAACATTCACACATCCCAGCCTGTTCTCTGAATGCACACAAAGATTTGCCCACAAATGCAGCTGCAGCTTGTTGTTTCTGGGACAAATAATTTGTGTTTAGAGCTGGCTCTCAGAAATTGTGCACTCAGGTATTTCATGGGTGTTTGTGGTTTATGAGGAGGAAAATGAGACCTTCAGAAAAGGTAGTGACAAAGTTAAAGCTGTGTGAAAACTCAGGGAAAATAGGAGGTTGGCATTTTGATAGTGACACGAAGTTACAGAATGTGCTGAGTTGGAAGGGATCCACAGGGTCCAACTCCTGGCCCTGCACAGGCCCATCCCCAGGACTCCCACCATGGGCCTGAGGGTGTCACAGCAGCTCGCAGCTGAAATATCCAGGAGGAGTAATGTCAGAAATTAGGGATGTGTGCAGTGGAGAGCTTTAGCTAAACCCACTTGTCAAGATGGCTGTGTCCAGCGGCACCAGGACAGAGGTCGTCCCTGGCAGGCACTGCCGAGGCACCTCCAGCCCTGGGGCAGTTTGGGCCCCTCACAACAAGGACATGGAGGGGCTGGAGTGTGTCCAGGGAAGGGAACAGAACTGGGAAAGGGGCTGGAGCACCAGGAGCAGCTGGGGGAGCTCAGTCTGGAGAAAAGGAGGCTCAGGGGAGACCTTCTGGCGCTCCGCAACTCCACAGGGAGAGATGGAGCTGAGGGGAGTTGGGCTCTGCTCCCAGGGAACACAGGACAGGATGAGAGGGAACGGTCTCAAGCTGCACCAGGAGAGGTTCAGGTTGGAAATCAAGTTAAAATTCTTCACACAAAGGGCAGCCCAGCCATAGGGTGCCCAGTGCAGTGGGGTGCCCCAGGTGCTCAGGACATTGGTGGAGTCCCCATTCCTGGGGGAATTTGAAAGATGTGGCACTTAGGGACATGGGTTAGTGGTGCCTTGGCAGTCCTGGGGGAATGATTGGATTTTATGACCTTAGAGGGTTTTTCCAACCTAATGATTCCTTTTTTCCATGATGCTGAGGGTTTGTGAGAAATGCTCCACCTGGTCCCAACACCACACTGCTTGATTCTCATTGACACATGGTATTTCTTTCAGGAGCTCTATTCCAAGTGCCTATTTCCCAAAACCTTTCACAGCTTTAACAAAACAGAAAAGAGATGGGATCTTTTTAGTATAAAGGTCACAAATCAAAGTTTGATTTTAACAGGTTTGTCATTCCTTTGTTGGGATTTTATTTAGCAAAACGTCTTGCCAGTTTATAGGAAGGAAAGAACCAAGGAAGCAAAATTACAGCACATGTTGCCAAATGACTTTTTAATTAGGAGTGTTTTTTCCATGCCTGTAACCTCTGGCATTCAGGGCAGGTGAGCAGCCAAAGGAAAGGGGCATATGGAGAAAAAGAATGTGGCATGTGGGAGAGGTAAAATGAAGTGTCGAGTCCAAACAGATCGAAATAATAAGGTCAGTACAAGCCATTCCTTTCTCCATCTTTTCCTCACCTTCCTTTATGGGGAAACAGCACAGTCCAGAGAGAAAGAGCCATAAGCTCTTCACAAACAATACAAGCCTGAGTTCAGCATATTAAGAAGTGTCCAGTCAGATAATTACCCTTAATTATTAATTCTTTTTCATGATCAGCTTAGGTGGCAATGATGCAGAAAAAGCACATCACTGGGTATTTACAATCTGCCTCAGCACTGGAGTTTGGCACTTGGTGAATCAGCTTTTCTGTGTTTACCAAGGACTGAGAAAAATGACAAAACAGCTGCTTTTGTAAGAATTTTTTACCTTCTCTGAACTTTTTTAGCCACTTCTTTTAATGTACAGTCAGGCTTGAGAAGCCCTGAAGCTGACAGGCTTTCAACAGCCCCTGGGGGCTGAATTTTACTGCGGCTTTACAAATAAGCTGCAATCTCCTTTTTTCTTCTTTTTATTTCAAGATTTACCAGACCAGAAACTCAGTCACTTTGTTTAAGTCTGAGAAATAAACTGCAGATTAGTTTTAAATGTGTCTTTATTGCCTGGTGTACAACGGCTTGGCAGCAGGTGAATTTGCATTAAGATTATCATTAAAGTGATTTAAATGCTTGGGAACAGACCTTTTTCTTAGAGATAGGTGGGACTCGTATTCCCTTTGCCAAAAGTCTTATACCTTGATTTTTCATCCTCTGGGGACTTTTATCCCAGGTTTATCTTTGGAGCTGCTCCTTGCTTGGCTTCATGCTGACACCAAAATCAGCTGCAACGTCGGCTCTTTCTGGGTTTTACACATTGCTAATCACTGCAGTACCTGAAATGTGCTCTGGGAACTCGAATTAACACCTGGCCCGAGCTCTTTGTTTGCCTGGAGGAGCATTTTATGGGAGTTTTTGGCCTCCCCAGGGGTGGTGATTCCTGTTGGCATCACCAGTGCGGGCACATCAAGAGGGCAGCAGCATAGCTGAGCTGGGATTAGCAAAACCTCCTGAAGATTTTTTCAGTAAAACCACAGCTCAGAAGCATTTTTGGGGTGTTTTGCTTTGTACAGGAGGCTCAGAGATACCTGGTTATATTTTGCTGGCTTTTGCCAAACACAAGTGGCAAATTTCATTTTTTTGCTTTATGTCTTAGCTTTTCCTTCACTTCCTTTTACCAGACTTTTAATTTTGACTTCAGTGTCCTAAACATCCCAAGGACTTTTATTCATACTAATGATTCACTAGTAAAAAGTGTTTTTTAAACAGTAATCATTCTTTACCATTTTGCTAAAGCCTGAGGTTGTGTGAAGTTTTGGATAAGTGATAAAAATCATGGAATCATAGAATGGTTTGGCTTGGAAGGGACCTCAAAGATAATTTCTTCCACCTCCTGCCATGGCCAGGGAGACCTTCCACTGGTTGCTCCAAGCACCATCCTTGAACTCTTCCAGGACCCAAACCAGGAGTGAGGGCAGGTTCCAGGAAGAAAACCATTTCCCAAAGCCAGTAGATTGGATAACTATGCTCTGAGGAACATGGGAATTAATTAACAAGCCAGGATTAATGAGGTAAGTTGATGAGAGTGAGGCTGTTTATAGGATAATTTATAACAGGCTGTGTAAATAAGCTCTTCAAGGCAGGAATCAGTCCTGGTTTTGTTTGAGAAATGGAGTTGGCTCTCAGATCCCCTCCAGATATTTCTGTAATTCCCAGCATAATAGAGAATTAGTTGTGTTAGAAATAGTTTTGGAATTATGGTATGATACCTGTGTATTACTGTAGAATAAATGCAGAGAACTGTTGCGGAGAAAGCATAAAACAAGAAAAAAATGGGGAAAATTCATTTGCTTTTCTCAGCTGTTTGTAATTTTAAATTCTATTTAGAGGCATTGCAGACATGGCTCCATATGGATGATGGTTTGTTCATAATTTTAGGAGAACGTGATCCTTGCAGGAAGCTCCTTATAATTTAATATTTTTTCCTTCTTTTTCCTTTCATTATCCTCTCTTTTCTTATCCTTTTTCTTATCTTTTTCTCATTTTTCCTTTCATTATCCTCTGTTATATTTTTTAAACTTTTTTCCTTCTTTCCCTTTCATTATCTTCTCTTTTCTTATATTTTTTCTTACAGTTTTTTCTTTCATTATCCTCTCTTTTTTTTTATAATTTTTATTTTATTTTTTTCCTTCTTTTCCTTTTAATTATTCTCCTTTTCTCAGAAATCTATTCTGTTTTCCAACAGCAACCACCTGACAAAACAAAGTCCGTGGCACCTCAAAGATGTACGTTTGTCCCTTCACTTCCAAAATCGAGGGGAAAACAGAATTCTTGCATTCCTCCCCTCCCTTCCTCATCTGCCCAGCTGAGAGGGGATCAAACAATCCTGGTTTAGGAGGGATGGAACAAATTCCATACCCATCTTACAGCATCCCAGCTGGAGAGACTGAATCAAGGGTTTCAGAGGCTGTTTAATTCTGTCAGCACTCAGCACATTTCAAAATGCTCCAGATGTGCTCTTGTAAGGAGATTGCTTATGGAATCAGCTTCCAATTAAAGTCCTTTCTGGAAGCCAAGAATTATTTTCATAAACTGAGGAGAAAATAGTGGATTTTAAATACTGGTCGGATAACAATATTTTTGAATTTTTTTTTTGAAAGGCTCAACTCATGACAGTTTTTTTGGAATGTCCAAGAGGATGTTCACACCAAGTGCACAGTAAACCCCAAAATTATGGAAAGTATTATGAAAAATATGATGAAAAATATGATGTAAAATAAATCATAACGTCCTGGAGTGTTTGACTAACATTTCATTAACCACATGATTGTACTTGTCAAGGCTTGAGCATCTCCTGAAGGTGAGGCACATACATATTTTTTAATCAATTTAAGCTATGAGCTGAGCCATAATTGAAGGAAAATTGACTTTTTGGTATAGAATGAATTTTAACCCTTTAGTTTTCTGTTTTTTTGAGTGCCTTTCACTGATTTTATTGTATTGTGAGTCTTGTCCTGTGGTTTTGGTGGAAGAAAATCCCATGTCGTGGTAGGCAGAGACTGTTTTGGGGCTGGAAATTAAAGATCATCATGGTCATCTCTACCTTCTCATCTGGGGACAGTGAGGAGTGGAAGCAACACCTTGAACTTTAGGTACTGCCAGAGATCAAAGTGCCCATTGCTCGGTGTGTTGAGATTCAAACCCCTAATTTGAACATCAGTGAGAGTTTGGGGAATGCACAGTAAGTTGTTTCTAAATAAAGCTATTGTTATTATTAAAGGCAAACAATAAAGGTGGTCAAATATCTGCATTTGGCACTGAATGACCCCCAGATTTAATATTTAGGATCCTTCATAATCTTGGAAGTAGTGAAGGATTTCCAGAGGGCCTGTGAATGACCACACTGCCCCTTTCCTGCTCTGAGCAGCTTCTCCCATTCCAAGCAGGTTTTTGGATTTGCTGTTGGCTTTGGGCAGTGCCCATCTCCTTTATTTGCCTGGAACTGAGAAGGGAGTGCCTTGGAAGCTGTGATGGGAATGACTTAGAGGCTGTGTTGGGAATGATTTGGAGGCTGTGATAGGAATGCCTTGGAGGCTGTGATGAGTTCAAAAGTTTTGTGGTGTGAAAGTGTGGTGTGAAAGAGCAGCTCAGTGTCCAGCACAGCTCATGTGCCCATCCCAAAACATCCCAAACCTCAATCAGCTCCTGTGAACTCCCTGTTTGCTTCCACAGCCAGAAACCATCCTCATTCAGGAAAATGGGCTGCTGGGAAGTGACCCACAGTGTCATTTAGGGCTGAAAAATTGAAACGCTTGTAAAAAAGAAATGCAAAATGAAGTATTGCAGAGTTTTTCCAATTCTTTTCCTCAGCATATCCCATTTCCCATTACAGCTGAGTCTTCCAAGATATTCATCCTCTTGAGGGAAATGGTATTTGAAATTTGTTTTAGCCCAGTCTGTGATTCAGCAACATTTTCTTTCCCTCCCAGCTACCCTGGTGTGAGCAGAGCTGCTTCTAGCAGAGCCAGGCTGGAATCAAGAGGCAAGTGATCACCAAACATTGGAATTCCTTCATGTTTTTTCCCCCTTTGTGTCTCTTGTTCCCTGCTGAGTTCTACCCTTCCATGAGTCATCTTGAAAATTCATCCTCCCGCAAAGATGCTTAAATCCTTTAAATTTATACAAACATTGTATTTATATTATTTTTATATTATTTATTGGTTCTTAGTTACAGTTTATATTTATAAGTTTATGTTATTATTTATAATGCTGCCTTATTGTTTATATTTATTTATTATTTATATTATGTGTATATTTATATTATGTTTATGTAATTTTTATGCATACTTTTACAGCTGGATAACATAACATGGATATTTCATTCTGTGGAATTCTTCACTCATTAATCAGGTTTTCCATTCTTTATAGTGTTAGGGATGAAGGGCTGTGGGTGAAACTCTGGCCTTTGCATGTGCAGAGCTTGACAGCTACTCTAAGCCTCCCTCTTTTTTCCCATCTCTCAAAATAAAATGTAATAAAAGCTTTCCTGCAAAGGGTTCTTGTTATACTTCAGGTGTGTTTATCACTGTGGCCTTGCTCCAGTCTTTCCTCGGCCCTTATCCTGCCTCCAGGGAGGATGAGATCCTTTTGTGGTGGCAGCATGTGGAGACCTTGAGGTGATGGATAACAATTACAGGCATAAACATATCACTTATCATGATTATTGTTGTTATTATGATGACTTTGTTGTTGTTTGGGGCTAGATTTAACAGAGGAAGTGTGGTTTTTTCTCTGGAGTTGGGTTGAGTTGCCCCTGGGCTTTGCAAAGCCAAAAGCCAATAAATAAGTTGTTTTCCTCAGCCAGCCTGTGACCCTGATGACTTGAGCAATCCTGATGTGTTGGCAGGTTTTCCTGGAGCAAAAAGGAGCAGCAGGGTGCTGGGATAACACTAAATCCACGTGTTTGAGCAGTGCAATGTTAACAGGGTCCAAAATATGATTCCTGTGCTGGTGACACCTGAAAGTGGTGTTTTGTAAAGGTCCCCTCTCTTTTTTTGAGATGAAAACTGGGAGATTTCCAAAGGCACAAATGGGAGGTGAACATTTGACAGTTGGATTTGATGATCTTGGAGGTCTTTTCCAAATCTATGATCCTATTCCTTTTACCTTTTGTGGGAGGGGGAGGTGTTTAATCCCACATAAATAGGATTTTCACCAGGAAACCATTTGATAAATTCCCTTAAAAATGTGGCAAAACAGACAAATCATACTCAAATCCTGAATGCTGTTACCTCTCCCGGGGGCTTTCAGATAATAAAAGTAGTTAAACAGCATAACCCAGTGTGCATGTCACCATCCCTGGGAAGATAGATAAGCTCAGTAAGGACTTGAAACCTATAGATCAGACAAAAAAAAAAAGGCAAGTTTTTGATAGGTTGCAATGACAATACCTGTATAGAATCCAGCTATCTTTAAATTTCTTGGAATATCTGAATTCTAAGGTAGAACAATGGTAATTTTTGAATTTTTGATGTCTTTTTCCCACTTGCATGATCACAAGTTCCGAGGTAAAATTGTCCCCAAACTTCTCATTCCTTAGGGCAGATAAATTTGTGGTCTCAGGTTTTGAAGATTATTGTTGATCTTTGGTGGAATATGAATTTAGGTAAAGGTTTCTGAGTCCACAGGCTTGGGTAGGAATAAAACCAGACGAAACAGAAACAACTGAGAATTTCCTCTGCCTGGCTGGAAATGTGATCCCTGGAGGCAGGAAGGAAGAAGGATAAGGGCCGAGGAAAGACTGGAGCAAGGCCACAGTGATAAACACACCTGAAGTATAACAAGAACCCTTTGCAGGAAAGCTTTTATTACATTTTATTTTGAGAGATGGGAAAAAAGAGGGAGGCTTAGAGTAGTTGTCAAGCTTTGCACATGCAAAGGCCAGAGTTTCACCCACAGCCCTTCATCCCTAACACTATAAAGCGTAGAAAACCTGATTAATGAGTGAAGAATTCCACAGAATAAAACATCCATTTTCTGTTATCCAACTATAAAAGTGACTACAATTTATCTGTGAAGATTTGTAAGTTTTGTGTGTTGCTAAAGATGCTCCTCCAGTCTTTTTGAAGTGGCTTGAACTAATAAACTCTGCTTCTTACTTTAAGGACAAAACTGACAACATCAGTTTTGGAGAACAGAGGCACAAGTAAGCTGGAGTTTTGCTTGGAAAAATATTCTCTGGTGAAGACATGTCATTTTAGCTTCAAGCAAATGCTCAGGCCATGCATGACCCTGTGGAAATTGTTCCTTAAAATGCTCTTTAAAAAGCCAGTGTTTACAAACTGACTTTCAAAAGTACTTGGAATTGGCTCTGGAGTTTCACCATTCCATGGGGATGGGTTTAGGTCAGTGCAGGGAGCCCATATGGAGCCCAGTTAGATTCAGAGGTTCAGCCAGAATAAACTGGCTGCACTTGGGGCTGTTTCAGTCATTTGTTGCTCCTTGATACCTCTCAGATTTTTTTTGGCACAGACAGGATTTAAAGTATTGCACATAGAGCCTAAAACAAGCTCCAATTGAGAGGGATTTCTAAAAATGTGCTGGGGATAAGAAACAATTACCAGAAGAATAAAGAAGTTTAAAATTATCTGAAGCAATTTTTTGCTTGAGAGCGATGTCTGATGAGTTGATGTTATAAAATAAATGATATAAAATCTACTGCAGATAAATAGTAGTAACTTCTGGCATAGCATTTCTGGATTCTTTAAGTACCATAAAAGCATAAATAGGATTATAAATTTTCCTGGATCTGTTTTAGTGGGCCCAGCTATTTCTGAAGGCACAAGCACACAGAGCACCAGTGGATTTTCTGCTTTGTCTGACAGTGGCGATGGTTTTATAGATTGTTTTGGTATTCGAATAATTAAATCTGATGATGTAAACAGGTTATTGTGGTGTGTCATGGCAGCAGGAATCCACACTGACCTCACAGATTCCCAGTGTACTCATTGTACAACAAGAAATGAAATATCCCTAATGAGAAGATGGTTAGAAAAGGAAAACTTCTGTTAACACGATTTTGCACTTACTCCTCTCACAAAGGCAGGTAAATCATGTACTGAAGGGACCTCCAAACCCACGGGAAAATAAGGAAATTAAACTCAGTCTCCACATTGAAGTCTTTTAGAAGGAGGTGTATATTTTTCCCCAATGCAATCTTAAAAGCAGAAGAGTGATAACACGATGTTCCATGTAACATTTGGAATGCTCATTACTGCAAAACTCATTTAAATCCATGTTTAACTACCAAACTTGATCCTTGACTCAGGAAAACTGGCTGGCATCTCTCATGGGCTGCTGCTGGGACACATCTAAGTCCATGAATTGGAGAGTCAGCCAGAATTTTCCCAGATGAAGGAATTTTGCCTGGGAACTTGTTGAAATCAGGCACCTGAAGCTGCTCCTTAACTCTGTATCCCACCACCAACTGCAATGATGGTTTGCTTAATAAAATGAAAATGGGGATCAATCAATCAATCCATCCATATTTTCCATTCACTATTGGTAAAATTTGTTGGTATTAATATTTTTTCCAATGGTGCTGAAAGAGATTTGGTACAAACAGAATCCAAAGTGGTGTTTCACATCTCCAACAGCACCAGATTAATTTCTTTGCTGCCTGTCAGTGTTCTTTAACCCAGGAGAGGCTCTGCCTGCTTAAAAAGCATCACACACATCCTTGGGAAATTGCAATAAGGAATATTGTTGGTCACACTGGTGCCCAATAAACAAATAAACCAAACTATCACTGAAATGAGTCCACTGTGGAAAATCTCCAGAGGAGACGTGAAGGAAGGTTCAATGCTGGTGAAGATAAGAAAATAAACACTATTTTCCAGCTTCAAAGACAGTGGAACTAATGTTGCAGGGACATTAATTACATGGAAAAAAATTAAAAGGCTAAAAAATGCACTTGACAGAATCTCTTTAAACTAATATAGTGTTAGAGTCTCCTAATGGTTTCTGGCTCCAAGTAGTTTCCACGATTTTCTCTTTACTTAAGTCTTAAACTCCCCAAATTAAATGCAATTGGAAAATCAGTTATCTTGTTTTGCTTTATGCTCTTGCTAACTCAGCACCATTATATGATCTTGTTTTCCACTCTCAAAGTTTTCCCTTTCTATCATTGCCACAAAGTTTTGTTGAAGCAGAGCCTAAAGATTTATCCCTGTGTTAAGGTGGGGTTTAATTCCTCTGTTGTTCTGTCCGTAAGGGCAACTTCCCTTGACCTCCAGAGTTTATTGACATCCATGAAATAGTTTCTGGGGTGAGCCCAGGAACTCTGAAGTCTCTTTGGGATGGAGATCACAGGGAAAATTGTAGAATCCCGGCATGATTTGGGTTGGAAGGGACCTTAAGGCTCGTCCAGTCCCATCCCCTGCCATGGGCAGGTACACCTTCTACTATGCCATTGCTCCAACCTGGCCTTGGACACTTCCAAGGAAAATTAAGTTCTGCTGAAGCCCATCTCACTCTGAGGATGTTTTGTGCACAGTCCTTTGTCTTGTAGTTGTGTTTCCTTTCGGGATCTACATCAACCATATTTATATAACTATTAGGACTTAATCAAAGGAAAGCAGTGTCTCCATACAGGAATGTTTTTGTGACCCATAGTTAATCCCTTGTTAGCTCAGAATAATGTCACTTTTAAACTGCTGGAGCTGTTTTGTACTTTCACAGGGGTCAGTTTTAAATTTATATCATGATGTGAATCACTGGAGATACTGATCTAAGAATTTAGATATATATGGATGGATGGAAAAAATCTGCTTATTTATGTTACCTGGTATAATCAACAGGGACAGGAGAAGCACAAGACCATAAGGCTGCCGTAAAACTGAGTTCTGGATGCAAATAATAATCAGACACCTGAAAGGGTGTTCAGAGCCTTTCAGAGCCTGTCTTTTCTTTGCTCTACAAGTGTCAAAGTGAAATTTTGCCCTTGTTTTGTAGCCTGAGAATAAGCAATTTTGCTGAATTCCTGCAGCAGTCCTTAGCTGGAAAAGGTTATGTTCAAACTGATCCACTAAAGAAAAGCCACATTTATTTGGGATTCTCTTCTCCTGGGAACTCTCCCTCAGTATCAGAGGGGAAATCTCTCTGCCTTTGCAGAGTGATATTTTTGCTCCAGCATCAGGTAAAGCATCAGAGTCAGAAGGGAACCCAGTGCTGTCGCCAAAATGGGCAGAGGAGCTGAATCACAACCACACCAGAGCCTAGGAGGTTCCAGAGGGGATTCCTGGGAAAGCCCTGCCTGGAGAACTGCTGGGAGAGATACTGAGAGGAAAAACAATGTGCTCCATGTAATTAAGGCAGTTTCTTCCCTCCAGCTCATAGGATGAGATGCGACACCCATGTAAGTGGTGTTGGGAGAGGCAGAGCTGCCTTTGTGTGGTTTTCTGAGCAGACCTTCTTTACNCAATTAGGTACAAGTAGAAATGTGTGCACTGCTCTATGTAACCAATTACAAAGAGTGTATTTGTAAGTATGGGGGAAAAAAGTGGATAAAAGTAACTGCATGATAAACAACAAATGGCTTCTGAAAATCATATTGATCTGCCTCAGGGTCCAGAATTTTTTCTCCCCCACACAAAGCCCCATGAAACCCGACACCTTGCAACCAAACTGTTCTGGGATTTTCTCATGGTTTTTTGGTAACCAAGAGGCCATGAAAGAGCTGCCACCACCTCTCCCCAACATGGAAAAGCCACAACAACATTAAAATGCTGCTGTTGTTGTGGGCTGTGCATTCTGGAAACTGAAACTGGGGAAGGAAGGAGCAGCTGTAATGAAGTGATGTATTGTTGGTCTTGGGGCTACAGTAGTTAAGGAAAAGTTATAGCTCTTCTTAACAAGGAAAAAAGCAATTTCTTAGGCTTGAACTTTGCAACAATGGGATGTGAAACTCTCACTTCTGTAGCTAGGGGCCATCTGCTGCTGATGTATCCAAATGTCCAAAGAAATTCTCAGAAAGGCCAAGAATAGTTTTGTAGTTTGAGAGGTTGTGGAGCATCTTGGAGTTGCTCATAACTGGCTGCAATACCTCAAGCCATAAACCCACTTTTATGTGCAGGAAAAACAGAAAGACACTAACTCAGAAAGTAGAAACAAAAAAAGGTAAAGTTGAATTAAATTCTATATTTGTGGGAGCAACATCAGGAAATGTGTGGCTCAGAAAACATCATAGATGCAGCATAAAACCAGGATTATACAGAGCTGCTTCTGCAAAACATGGATTAAAATTATTGTATCAACATTTTCAAATATTCTTTATACATCAGGCTCAGCAGTATTTAAGTATGTTTCTTGTGTATTCACCCTAATGTGGCTGGTAAGGAGGATAGAGCAGAATAATTAGAGATAAGCCACTTTTCAATTAACTGCTACCTGCTGCTTCCCACTGGTGGCCATAAATTCCTGGCAGATAATTTTATCCTTATGTTACTTGAGAACCTTTGGACATCATGTGCTTGACCTAAATTTTTAATGACATTATGAAGCCCCAGTTAAATATAAAAATAATGATTTTGGAGCGTAGCTCTTTATTAAAGTTCCTAGGGCTGTCTTTTTCTTGTGTTCAGCTCAGCATGGGAGTGTTTTTGTGTTCTGCTTTGGCTACAGAAACTCACTTTTAAACCTGAGCATGGACCGGCTGACACAACCCATTAGAAGCTGCATTGGAGAATGGGATGTAACACACAAAACCGTTCAAAGGAAATTATCACCATGTTTTTGACAAAGAATAACAATGAATAACAAAGAATAACAATTCATGGATCTGTGACTTAACACAGTCCAAGTGTCACCTTCCAGTGCATCATTTCTTGAGCCACTAATGACCTTGAAATACAGGGTGTACAGCATTTCCAGTGAAAAAAAAGGGACATATTTCAATTTTTTCCATTAGAAATAATTAGGTTTTTTTAAACTCAAATCTAAACTTCATTTATCTCTAATCCAAATAATGGAAGTTAATACAGGAAGATTTCGATCTTAAACATTTTTGAGTTTTCTATAATATAAAGTGTCCAATCAAAAAATAAAATATAACTTTCAACAATTAAAAATTAATTAACAAGCCTGTATAGTTCCATGTAAAATTAGTTTTATAGTAGGAGTGGGTCTTGTGCCCTATTCCTTATGGAATGAAAAAATCCCATGGAAGGCTGGACAATGTGATCTTCTGGGATCCCTTTCAGCCTGGGCTCTTCTGTGGTTCAAAATATTCAAATGCATGAAGAATCCTCCTTCTGTCACCAGAGTTGTTTAAAAATCAGGAGAATTGGTTTTGAATGATTGGAAATTAAAAGAATTCCAAGTTTTTGACCTTTAGGATCTGGATTTTTGGTCTTTTTCCCATCAAACTGCAGATTAGATTTGTTTTAATACGAACTGAGACTCGACTATGACACAGCTTCAGAAGTTTGAGCAAAGTATGACATTTCATGAAACTAGAAATGAAAGTGGCAATGATGTGAATTAGGAGGGCAGTAGAGAGGCAGCATTTTTTGGGCACTTCTGACCTGCTGACTCTAAACACGGGTTTAAACAGAGGCTTTTCTGAGCTGGGCTTAGGGATGCTGAAAACAAACCCAAGTTTTCAGATGAAAAGAACAAAATCCTGGAATTCCTGGAAGTGGCCAATATGTTCCTCTGCACTGGGAATAGCACATCTCTGGGGAGCCACTTGGTGGAGGCAGCAGCGTCAGGAATGAAATTCAAGCACATCTATGGATGTTTCCACGGGGTGACAAGCTGGGAGGTGTCCAACCATGTCCTTCTGAACCAGATAGAAAAGCTCAGGGGGAAAATATTCTCTGGTCTTTTTCATCAATGCTGCTCTTTCTTCCCAACTTCTCCCTGACACCGATGCTCACAATTATGAAGGCACTAGAACAAGGAAATATGAAGAGCTGTGGGAAGAAAAGAAACCCTAGAAATGGATTTCCAGGGGTTACCTTTAATCTAATATATTAACTTGAATTTATTATTAAAAAGACTTTAGCTGATCTTCACTGTTTCATTAAAAAAAACCCAATACCTTCTTTGAATTGCAGAAGTAAAAAAATGCTTTAACTTAAAACATCCATAAAGTTTTTTTTTTAATAGCTGTTTGAAAGTGTTTCCAGGCAGAGAATCTGTTCTGCTGCTGAGCTGGAGAAAAATTTTATGTTCAAGTTGCAACTCCCTCTCCCTAAAAACAGGAATCCCATAAATGATGGGATTGCAACAGGCAAAGAAGGAAATAAGAGGAATTTATCAGAGTCAAAGACAAGGGAAGGAAGAACCACAGAAATAGTCTGGAATTAATGATAAATCCTTCCCTGAAAGCATCATTATCCAAAGAGCTGAGATCCTGGACTGATAGAAGCATCTGCCTGTATTTTATTTTCCTCCATGGATGGATTTCTGAAGTCCAGTTCCAGTGAAAACATCCATAAAGTGAATTAGCATCCACTAATTCCAGATGGAGTGAGTCAAAAATAAAAATATTGTGCAGTTTTTTAGTAAAAAACTCCAAGTTTTCCTTTGCAATTTTTGAATGTAGATTTCTTTTAGGTAGTAACAGGACCCAAAATCTTTCCTGCTTGTTGCAGAAATCTAAAATCTCCTGTAATTACAAATTAGGCTTGCAATCTTCCGATAAACACTTCTCAGAAAAAGGGATGGCACCTTTTTTTCAGGCCACAGCAATGTCCTGTCCTGGTATTTCAGCTCATCGTCTTCCGATCTCATCCAGAACCTCAAAGGGCAAAGGTGCATGAATAAAAATTCCTGCAAATGAAAAAAAATTCATCCAAATGTACATGAAAAATAAAAATAACCATTTCACCAGATTTTTCTAAACATTAAAGAAAGTGTTTGGCTCAGGGTGAGCTTGAGGAATGTGCAACACCACTCAGAGGTTCTTATTTTCCCATGCAATTGTCCCTTCCCAAACTTTATGATGGTGAAAGTGTTCTCACTAAATTTCTCATTTTTCTGTTTGTGTTTTGATATATCACTTTTACACTGATGGTAAAAAGCACAGAAAACTTGGCAGGTTCCCAGCTGGGCATTTATTTGTGTGCTGCTTCTCTGTGTGCTGGAAACAGACTTAAACATAGGAATTTTTCTCTTTTTTCCAGAGGGATAAACACTGGCCTGAAGCACAGGCAGGTGGCTGAGGCTGGATCATGGCCTTGGGAAACACAATAAGAAAAAGAATTCCCAAGAGATGGATTGAAGAGTAGGGAAAAATGAAAATGAGGTAGAACTGACCTAAACATTTCAACTTGTCCTTTTTTCTCAAGTTTTAGGATTTTTTATATGAATTATTTTGCTATGTGAGGTAAAACAGGCCCCAGGCAACTCTGACTTGCATGAGCAGCTCTCCCCAACCTTGGCAGACAATGTGACAAAGGTCACATTTAACTTTTCACACAAGGAAGATGCTGAACAAGGAATAACAAGGATTTTCTTTGCCATCTATTGTGCAGGATTTTTCTTTTCATCCATTCTTTCCCTCAGAGAATACTGTGATTTCACAGGGAATAGGTTCCCTTCATGAGACTGAATAGAGCTGCTGATTCCTGTCCACCCTTCAGTGGGAAGAGCAGCCCATAGTTTGGAGTTTAAATGTGAATTTTATATTAAAAAAAGAAAAGCAATAGATAATGGGAAAATGTGCTGCCAGATGCTCATGCCATTATATTTTTAACCTCTGCCTGCATGGCCAAGCTCCAGGCACGGGAATCACTGCTGGACATTGGCCATGTTGGGATGTTCCCGCAGGTGACATGGAATGCCTGGAGGTTCATTAGTCCTGAGAGAATTATCACTGGGCAAGAACACTTGTAATTTAGTTTTCTCTTATTTTCAAGTAGGCAGATAATGTTATCTGCTGCTTTTCTTTCTTTATTTACAATGAAAGTGTTGTTATGAAATAGTTTATGGCTTGTGATAAGTGATCTGATAAACTGTTGGTACACAAACAGGGGAAGCCCTGGAGGAAAAAGGGGCCCAAGAAAGCTGGTTAATATTCAAGCTCAGGAATGATGAATCCCAACAGGGAGGAATTCAGGGAGAGTCACAGCATCTCTGTTTGACAGCTTGGCTTGGAAGGATGGGGAGGGACTTTGGCCAAGGACCTGGAATGACAGAACAAGGGGGAATGGTTTCCAACTGACGGAGAGGAGGTTTAGGTGGGATATTGGGAAGGAATCCACCTACCACTCCATTTAAGTGTTTATTTTGCATGCAGAAAATGCTGATTAAAAAGGTAACAGATCCTTCCATGAGCTTGGGTTGGAAGGACCTTAAAGATCACTCAGTTCCCTGCCTTGCCATGGGCAGGCACACCTTCCACTATCCCAGGTTGCTCCAACCTGGCCCTGGACACTTCCAGGGATGGGGCAGCCACAGCTTGTCTGGGCAACCTGTGCCAGGGCCTCTCCACCCTCACAGCCAGAAATTCCTTCTCATATCCCACCTAAATGTCTTCTCTTTCAATTTAAACCCATTTCGCCTTGTCCTGTCACTCCAGTTCCTGATGAACTGTCCCTCTCCAGCTTCCTTGTGGGATTTCAGATCATGGAAGGAATAAACACTCTGGGAATGTGCATTTTCCACAATTAATTGCCATTAACCCAACTTGTCTTGCTGACCTTGCAAAGTGAGTAAAAAATTCCAATTTACTTCCCAGAAATTCCATTTACTTCAGAAAGACTCTTAAAAGGATTAATCATAAGACTTTTTTTCGAAGCTGGAAAGGTTTATTATTGTGTTTGGGATGTAAATGGAGAGAAAACATCTTTTCTATGGAGGTAAAAGATGAAATGGTTTGAAAGCAAATTCTCCAGATACATTTTTTTCTTTGGAAAAAAGCTGCAAATCTTTGTGTTTAGAATTTTAGCAGCCATTATTCCAACCATTATTACTTAGCGATTTGCATGTTCAGTGAAGCCTCTGCAAAAACAATTTGCAGTTTTATCTTCATTTCTATTTTAAATCTTTCCTTGCTTTCAGCTTAATTTCACTCAGGTTAAAGGGAAACAAAATGGAGGGGTCTCCATTAATTCTGCATTCCCTTGGCTCTCCTGAATGGAATGTTATTGCCCAGACCTGCAGCTCTTTGAAGCCACTGAGCAAAGGTACCTCAGTGGGGATTTTAATGGAAATTTGATCATTTCAGGTTCTGACTTACTGATGGGAAACCTGAGAGTTTAGGAAGTCTATCAGTTATGGATAAGTAAAATTAGGGATATAATCTTTAAATACATAGAAAATGAGAGAAAACAGTGTGTAGAGAAGGGAGAACAGCAGGGAATTGCACCTGAGCAGAGCACATCCTGCTTGGCATATTTTCACAGATGTGAATTTCAAATTCAACTGAATTCTTCTATTCTTGCTACTTATTTGTTGTAGACCTATCACTGCTTGTCTTGACATAGAATTTTTAGAACCATAGCATACCTAGGATGCATCACACTATCAGTTAGAGGTGAAGAAATTAATAAAGTTGGATTTTTTTCCATATTAAATGCTCTTAACCTACTTCCATGGCAGTCAAAGGGATATTGAGAGATGATTTTACATCCTGCTCCTACAACAGCTGAATTCCCAGGACCTGGGTCACATCCTGACTCAGATATTGTGGTCCAGAACCTGCTGGTCCAACTGAAGCATCAAAATACAAGATAGAGAGATAAAAAGAAGCTGTCCAGCTTTACAGACATAAACTCTGACACTACAACTGCAAGCAGTACTTCAAACTTTATTTTTTAATCTCATTCCGTGGCAGTGCACAAATTGCACTCACTGCAGACAATGTTCTCTCCTTTGTTTTTTCCAGACTATTTCATGTTATTTTTTCTTACTATTTGGTCTGAATTTCCTTTATTCAATTGATTTTTCATCTCCCCATTCTGTGCCCCTACTGGACCCTGTGGTGAATCTCTGCCCTCCCTGGTAGATGTTCATGTCTGTCTATGCCTTTCTTGCTCTTCTTGTCCCCAGGTGAGCCCAGGGTGGGTCTCAGCTCCTATGAGGAACAGCTTGGCTGATAAATATGATGAGATGGAAAAACAACAGTATTTTTAAGTTTTTTTAAATTTTTAAGTATTTTTAAGTTTGGTGTTGAACGATTTACATGGTGTTTTGGTAAAACTTTAAACCAGAAATATATTGATTTACTAAAATATTTGTTTTAATCCCCACTGAAAAACTAAGCCCTGGTTTAATTTTCTCTCGTTTTCATGTAGCTCAATTGTTAAATATCGAAAATTTTTCTGTCAAATTTTACAAACCTCTCAAGATGAACACTTCAGCTCTTCCAGCTTTTTTATTTATCTCAGCTGTGCCTTTCCAGGAAACCTGATCCTAATTCTCGAACAGTTCATTGTTGTAAACCCATAATGTTTTTCTGCAAACCTACAATTTCCATCTCCTCCTGCATTCCCCTGATTCCTGTCAGCAAAATAAAAATTCCAAGCAACTCTCATTATCCTGAGAATCGTTTTCTTGGTGGAGGGGTGAGGATGTTGGTGGTCAGCACAGCCATGCCTGCATCCAGCTGGAGTGATTGGGATGGAAGTGGATTTTACAGAGCCCTTGTAAGCACCAGGAATTTATTGGGTAAGAACTCATGTTTATAAAGCCGCAGCTGTATTTATTAATAAATGGCTTTGCTGGTATTTCAATGTGCCATTAATTCAGAGTTAAAACCTCTCCAAGCATATGCACGGAATGCAGGAGCTTTGATGGAGATGGGAGGGGAAAAGCTCCCTGAAATGCAGCGTGTGAACACAAGATGGCACTTGGATCCCATAGACGGAGCAGGAGCCAGGGTGGGACATTCCCTACGCCACAGAAGGACTTTATGTATTCCACTAGAAAAGCAGGAGAAACCATCTGAAGGAAAGGGGCCTAAAGCCGCGTTTCCTTTTTGTTGTTCCTATAGTGGGGATGTATTCGTCAGTCACCAGGAATCTGGGACATTAGCAACAGTTTCTCTGGGCAACCTGTGCCAAGGCCTCATCATCCTTACAGGGAAGAATTTCTTCCCATCTATCCCAGTGGGAACCCGTTCCCCCTTGTCCTGTCCCTCCGTTCCTCGTCCAAAGTCCCGCTCCAGCTCTTGGAGCCCCTTTAGGTGCTGGAAGGGGCTCTAAGGTTTCCCTGGAGCCTTCCTCTCTTCTCCAGGGGAACATTCCCAACTCTCGCAGCCTGGCTCCAGAGCAGAGGGGCTCCAGCCCTTGGAGCCTTGGAGTCTGTGGCCTCCTCTGGACTTGCTCCAAGGTGCTGGGACCCCAGAGCTGGAGGCAGCTCTGCAGGTGGGGTCTCACCTAAGGGAATTAGAGGGGCGAAATCCATCTGAGGACATGAAAGCACCAGCATTCCAGGAGAAATATCCAATGTCATAATGATAAGGAATTCAAAATACCTGCAAACTGCTGTGGTTTATTGTGCCATTAATATACGTTTGTTATCTGAATTTCCGTCTATTATCTTGTCCAAATTAATATTGTTGTTTCTGTTGGAACTCTGATCCTGTCCCTGGGGTGGGGAGGTCAGAGAAATCCCATATTTATTCATGGAAGTGTTTGTGGGAAGGAACAGGTCTCCATTCCCCTCTTGTCTGAGTTGAAGGACTTAATATAAAGCTACAGAATTTATGTGAGCTGGAAACTAAACATGTTTGGAAGTGAAAATGCAGCTACAGAATATTTTTGAAAGGTAAATTCAAAATCTCTCTACTTGAGAAAAAGAAGGCAAAAGCTCTTCTTCTCTGCCTTGTGCTGTGGGAAGGATGCTTGGGAAGGTAACATGAAAAATCTCACAATTTCCTGCAAAATGTAGGACCAAAAAGCCAAACATTCACCTCAGGCTTTGAATAATAAAGTAATAATTCAATCTCAAACAAAGATTTAACTCAAAAAAAAAAAAGGAAAACGGAATAGTTGTGATTTCCCATTAGCTTTGAGTTATGATGTGCTCATCCATTACAATAAAAACACATGAAATTATAGGAAATATAACTTTAAAAATGGAAATGCCAAAACCAAAAATTGCTGTGGAGCTGTTGCTCCTCAGTGATCTGATTGTGCTGTAAATTTGATTGGGCTGTAACTTTCCAACAATTATGAAAACAGTTATGCATTTTTATTAGCCCTTGTAAATTAGGGAAGGTTTTCCTGTTGAGTTATGATAGAGAGGGAAGCCCAAACATATGGTTGAGATCTTCAAAGTTCTCAGCACAGGAGAAAGCAATGATTATCCTTCACTTTATTAATGACATGTTTAATAGTGTATTATTTTCCTGCAGAGACTTACCAGGCTCTCAGGGAAGGAGCCAGAGACTGGATAACCTTTTCTGATCCCTTGGGAATAAAGCTGCAGCTCAGGGTGTGATGATTCCTACATAATAAGGTACCTCCTCAGTGGGATCCTGCCAAATCCTGTAGACGAGGAAAGCACAAGGAAACCTTCCCCGGAGGAAACTGCCCTGGCCTCAGGAGTAACAGCTGGGACAAATTAAATCCCTGAGGATGGGTCAGACTTTATTCTCTCCTTTACCCTTAGGAGATCCAAAACATGCATAATTACAAGGTGTTTTCTGTAGATTTACACCAAGTTTAAGCAGGAATTGATCTGCTGTCTATAAAAGCCTATTGTTCAGTGGAATATCCTTTAAAACAGAAGTCACAGTCCTTTCCTCTGCTGACTTTGTGATTCTGGGGACTGCAAGTGGCTTGTTTTGTCCAGGGAGAGCCCTTGTCCTTTCCCCAAACAGCTCTGAGGACACTCTAAGTCCTCTTCATCAAGCAGAATAATCATGTAATAAAATGAAAAGAGAAAAAAAGAATCCCTAAATGTTTTTCATGCATGAAACCACCTTCAACTTGTCAAGAGGAATAATTGCAAAGTGATGAAGCAACACCCTACTTGTGAGATCGGTGTCAGCTCTAACTGGGAAGTAAATAATACACTGAATTTAGTAGTTGAGGTTCCTTGAATTCAAATGTTATTTTAATGAAATACTTCAGCTGTCACAAGTGCCAAAACATGTCATTATTGTACAATCTTGCTCCAGTGAGGGCTGAGCATCCTTTACCCATACAACCAACCTGTTTTCACAGCCCAAACTACCTGGAGCAATTCTCTATCAGAGAGGTGACAGCTCTGATCTTGCCAAGGGAGAAACATGATTACCCCGAATGGCTTGAAAATAGGAGCCTCAAAGGGAAAGAAGAAAGTTTTCAGTTCTTTCCCCAAATTTATGGACTAGTTTTAAATCTCACTTTTATGCTGTTGTAGAAATTCAATCCCTGAGTTCGAAAACTCCTGAGTGAGGGACACATTTGAAAATATTATTGCACTTACAGTTAGGCAAAGGTAGAGTTTGTTTTCAAGGGAAGAGATTAAGGGATGTCATCGGAGGTTACCAGTGTGAGGTTTTACTACTTGTAATGATAAGTCAAGATTATTTTTCTCACTGTTTCAACAGGTGCTGTTCCAGAGATGGAAAAATAAAAATCTTAACAGCTTGGATTCTCCAACAGGTCAGATTTTATGCTTCCTTGCAAGAATACGAGCATATTAATTGCAGTCTCCCAGGATAAGATCCTCTGAAAAAATCAGTAAGAAAAGCTCCTTGAACATTGGTGAGATAATGTAGTTTTTGCTCAGTGAAATGTCTGACAGAATTAAAATTTTGGAGTTCACAGATACATTGGTACTGTCTGTTTTTCCCATAGTCTGTGGGGCCAAACCAGCTACTTGTTGTGTTAACCAGGACAGGTAAATCCAGTCCTGTGCTAACCAGGACAGGTAAATCCCATCCTCTTTCTCCTTTGGGGAATATTTATTTGCCAAAGAAAATTTCATTGTAAACCTGCTTTGTTCCAAAATATTACATCAGCCTATCTGCTCATCATTCTAGTCACCAACTCATCTATGTCTCATTCCAGAGTCAGTTTAGAGCCAAATAGTGGGAATTACCCATTAATTTACTCCGCTTGTCCTATGCCCAGCAGCAGGAGAAATCCAGTCCTCTGCTTCGAACTGGAGCTAAAGCAGAAAGAGTCAGTTTTCCTTCTCTGAGAGCAGCAGTAATGATGGCCAAACAGGGAAAGGGCAGGCAGGGGAAAACTCCAGGGTGTAGGGATCCTCCCTCTGCTGCCGTGTTCTAGAAGGATCCAGCTGGAAGGTTTAGGAGCAGCAAGTTGGATTTTCTCTGTGATGGAGCTTGTCCATCATGGCAGAGCTGGAGCCAACTCAACTCATTAGAGGTGGCAAGGGTGGAGCAGGGATTGCCCTGCTCTGGGGGCAGCAGGGAATTAGCAGAATTCTGGGGGCATCAGTTATCCCTGGTGGTGGTGGTCATAGGTACCACCTTTGGAAACCTGGGATAAATTTGTCTGGTGCCAAATTCCCTGGAGATTTGTAAGTCTGGTCTGAATGGTCAAAGTCAGAAGGGGGGATAAATGGAGATGCCATGAGAAGGAAGATAAGTTGGAATTGTTTCGAGGTGGTAAAACAATTCACTTTGACCAAGGAACTTCACTTTGTGATATGGTTCAGTGGATGTGGTGGTGGTATCTGAATGAAGGTTGGACTTGGAGGTCTTTTGCAACCTTAATGCTTCTGTGATTCTGTAGCAAACACCAGAAGACCAAAGCTGGAGAGCACTTTCAGTTTTTACCCATGCCCCTGGATAAATCCTACAGTGGAGTCTCCATCCATGGAAATATTCAAAAGCCACCTGGGCAAGGGCCTGGGCAGCCCAGTCTGATGGCATTGTGTGAGCAGGGGGGACCTCCAGGGCTTCCTTGCAGCCTCAGCCCTTCAGGGAGCCTGTGGAAGGCATTCCTGCAGGAATTCATGTTTTGGACTTGTGTCCCTCTCCGTGCCAAAAGGTCACACTTTAAACACAGCCTTTGGTATCTTCCTTTTTTTGGCTTTTAAATTCTTCAGGTCATTATCTGTGAATGATTAAAATGTGTGCTACAATGTGAAAGCCCTGCCTAATTATGATATCCTGATTAATGTCAGTAGACAAGTGTGGCAGTTCTAATGAATATTCATATTTTTCAGACTGGGAGCTGCCGGCAAGAGGAACAAGTTTTCCACATGGATAGAGACGTGGGGTGGATCAACATCTCCTTGGCTTTGCCTGGTGATGATTTGAAGTCTTGTCTGAGGCATCAACTTCTCCTTTACAAAATCAGGGAAAAACCTCTTGCTGAAAGTCTTGTGAAGCTTGAGATGATGGAGCTAATCCTGACTTCCGGAACTCCAGAGGGTTTTATTTATTCCCAAATTATCCTGGACTTTTTGTACAGTTCTGTGTATGTCAGGTAAAGGCTTCTGTGTTATTTTGAGGCAAAAAATCATATTTTAGGCAATATTTTTGGCATCTGTGCAATGCAGGAGAAAGGTGGGAAATGGGAATGTGCAAAAAGGGCTTTACTTGATCCTTCAGGTTCCAACTCAAAACCTTTTAATTACATAAAACCACAGGAGTGAGGCTTGGGCAGCTGGAATCACTGCTCTTTTCCCAAAATGTTGGTAAATCCATCCACAGTGGAGCCCTACAGAAGGCAGTAAAATCATGGAAAAGTACCTGGCAGTCAGTCCAGCAGAGTATTTGAAGAGAGTTTTAAAAAGGAGAAAAAAAAAGGAAAAAAAAAGAAAACTATGGACTACAAAAGTTCTTCTTGTCAGGGAAAAACCCTGTGTGAAATTACGATTATATATAACTATATTATGCAATATATTCTATATATTTATATTATGTAATGCATTATATATATAAAATTTAACTCGATCAACGGCCCACCTACAAAATTTCTAATCCCAGGTCTTCCAATTAATTTATAAAATTGTCTACAGGTCTTGGTAGCCAATTTTATGATTCTGGGAAGACAAAGTAAAAAATGAATAGGAGTTAAAATAGGCAAAGGATTGGGATTTTTTCTTCCTGAAGGCAGAAACTGACCATGAATTTCATTAATTATGCCTAGTATCCTCCTTTGACATTGAGTGTAAGACTTAACACTCACCTACAGTGAGTAAAGTTTATGGAATTGGGAAAAAGAAAGAAAAAAAAGGTGTTATTAAACCTGCTTTTATAATGTATGTGAAAAGTCCTGTGACTCACATTAGTTTTCCAACAGCAGGAGTGATGGAATATGGAGATGCAGCTTCATGGATACAATTATGTTCCAGAACATAATTTCTCGTGTGTGGAAAACCCCTAAAATTACTGTAATTACAATTAAAATGGAGCGTATTTTGTGCTGAGATGGAATAAGGGAATATTTGTCAGAAAGGAGCTTTTTCCATTAAAGAATATGTTCTACATGGGAATGTTTTTCAGGCTTACAAACAGAACCTTAAATCTACCAAATGCGCTGCTCTATTTTCTTGCAGACTTACCGTAAAAGATCATTTTGGTTGGAATTCTGAGCTTTGCCTCTTGGATCTGATGAGTTTTTTGGTCAGAGCACCTAAAAACAGGCAGAGATTTTTAGTGCAACAACCCAAATTCCTGAGATGGAAAAGTTGAGTCCATGTTATTTATTGGGGGAAACCTCCCCCCAGTTATTTTTTTTAATGTCTGACAATGACAGTGTTATTTTATACATAACCTAAATTACTTTAAACTCAAGTTAATTTAAATGTGCATACAGAGGAGGGAGAGATCTCATTGCACTATATAAACATATATTAGAATATAAGTATAAAAATACATAAAATAGAAATAAGTAAATATATATATAAAAATGTAGCAGGACTGTTCTTAGCCTGGTTTTATTAAATTCATCCATGAAACAACAAAAATCAGCTTGAAAAATATATGTGGAGTTTTTCTAACAAGCAAAGCAAAACCTCAGTTATCAAATGGATAAATTGGGAAACTCCCAAGATTTTTACGCAAAATCTGAGGAGCTTGTGCCGTATTTTAGGTCTTTTAGTCCTTCTTTTAGGGACTAAACATCAGTACATCCTGATAGGTGAGCAGGGTATCCCTCCCTCAGTTTTCCCACTGGGATGTGATTGCCAATCATCTGTAGGGTTTCCATGGAGGTAAATAATCCCTCTTGCTCCTGGCATTGGGATATAGGAAATCCTTCTCTGGATGCTCCAGCTGCCTCTCAGCACCCAGAACCACACAGAGCAATTAAGCTTTTCTATGGAGCCAGATGAATGAAAGAGCAGCTCCCATCCAAAAACTCTGGCACATTCCATGGAGCAAAGGAATGCAGGAGAGGCCACCAGCACTAGAGGAGGAGTTCTGCATTTTCCTCTCTGGAAGGTTTTGGCTGCTCCCAAAGGAGCAGCAAAGGGGTCCAGGAGCCTGGGGGGAGCATGTGCTGGGGGTCACTGGAATGTGAGGCTCAGGGGTGGCTCCAGCTCCAGAGTTTGGATATCCCTCCCTCCCTCTTAAAAAACAAAAAAGAGTTTCACTCTTTCATGGGTATTTAAACCTAATCCTGAACATTTGGATTTGATACAGTGATATTTTAAAAGAGAATGACTCAAAAAATCAAATAAAGAGTCACAGAATGACTTTTTATAGAATGTGGAATTTTTAAGTCCTAGAATNGAAGGAAGGAAGGAAGGGTGAGCAAGCGGGCGAGCGAGTGAATCCTGGGAAAATCAGCAAATTATTTTTGAGATTTTTTTTCTAGTTTCCTCTCAAGAGGCAGGGACAGGATTTGGGGATTGATGTGTTCCCTTCCATCCATCTCTGATAGCCACTTCCATCACCTGCCCTCTGGGAAAGCTTGGGATGAGGGATCTTGGCATGTTCATTGAATTAACTGTGACTCCTGATCCGACAGTGCCAACCCCAGGCACCAAACCTTTTGCTGACAGTACCCTCGAGCACCGATTCTTTGTGATCATGGGGAAGAAAACTGAACCATGTTCTCTTTGCACCTTGCAAGGAAATCCCATCACCCTTTGAGAAGCAGGAACAAACACTGGGATGCACCTTTGCTTGTGTGACACCTGGATAAGGATGATAAATCACTGCTTTATTTTCACTGAGGAGAAGTGAAGTAGCAGAGATGACACATCCTCTGTTTGGGGCTGATTACCAGAGAGAGGGAGCTCTGTCTGCTTGATTAAATGCAACATTTGTGGAGATTATTCCCAGCTATGAGATGTTTCCAGATTATGATCTTATTTCTATAAATTTATTTTTTTTTAATTCCCTTAGGATTTGTACAAACTGCAGAAGCCAACAGAGGGAAAGTCAAAGCCAGGAACTGCAATAATTTCTCTCCAGCTTTTTATCCTCTTCTCCTCATCAGCCTTAAATTCATTGGGATGTGTACCCATTATTATATTTCATGGAATCATAGAATCATGGAATGGTTTGGGTTGTAATGGACCTTAACTCTCATCCAGTTCCACCCCCTGCCATGGGCAGGGGCACCTTCCACTATCCCAGTTTGGCCCAACCTGGTCTTGGACACTTAAATAATAATATTATTTCTTATATTTCACCAAATAACAAAAATAGTGATTTCCAGGCAAGCAGCTGCACCCATTGCTGCCAAACTGAGGTCCCAGGTCAGCATTCCCAGGTTTCCCATGGAGCTGCAGGTGATGCTGGTTGGGATACCTGGGATACAGCCTGCAGGAATTCCCAGGGACAGGACAGTGTGTGTCCACTGCTCTGGATGAGGAGGGTGATGGAAGGCCTGGATTTTGTGCTAGGTTATTTCTGTCTCTATCCAGAATTCCTTTTGTTTTAGGCAGGCAAAGCTCCTGCTGGAGACAATGGGACTTTTCTGGCAGCAGGGGATGGAAAACAGGGCCCTCACAGAGCAAACTGCAGCTCTTTTATTCCAAAACTAAGCTGGATGCAACCAACATTATCGGGAATATAAAGGGCTGTTCTTTCAATCACCCCCCCTCAACTTTATCTTAAATATTAGCACTCATTCCTTCCCTATCCATAGGTATCCATGCCAGATTGTGTGCACCAGGGGGGCTTACAGCCCCCATTCCCTCTTCCCAGGTCTGCTGAAGTCATCTCTGCTTGGAGCAGCCTCGCAGAGATTTGCTGACAAACCTTTTCAGTCTAACCCTTTATTATCTAACCACAGTCAAGAGCCTACTCCACATGAAATATTTGCTGCTACAGATGGCAAAGCCTGAGCCTGAGCCAACAGCAGTGTAAAAATACATTTATTCCAATGCAGAAGGCCTCAGTCAGCCAGCTCTCTCCGTTTGTTGTGTACCAGAGGTATCCTCCAGAATGCTTCAAATCCATTAAAGGACCACATGGAAAAACTGTCCTCTTTTAATAAAATGTCACAATTACAGAGCACAAAGCCTGTCGGTGGGCATGGAATAAAGAGAAAGCTGGTTGAGGGCTGTTGGTATGGTTTATCTGTTGTTCTCCATCATCAGATGTTCTTGTTGAGTCGTTACTTTTTATAACTTTATGGCTGGGAAATTTTAAAGGCCTCTGAAAAAAGTCCTGATTCCAGATTTGGAATGGTTTATCCTCTGATTTAGAAAACGATCTTTTGCTTTGTGCTGCTGATTCTTCCTAGGAAAATGAATGAGAGTGAGTGTGTGGGGACCAAGGGGTGCAGCTCCTTTCCACTCCCACCTTCTCTGATGGCAAAGCAACCTGGATATTCCTCTGCAGACTCTGGAGACACTGGGTCAGAGCTGGAATGGCACAGAGGGAGCAGTGGTGTGAGCCAGCAGCTCCACAGCATCCCTCCGTGGACTTTACAGAACAGAGATAAACAGAAGAATGAGAAAGGAATTTTGTATAGTTAGGAGAATAGCAGCTTTTTTTCTTCCTGACATGACATTTTCCATGACTATAATTGTGATGAAAAGGGGAGCAGGGGAGTATTCAGAACACAAAGCTAGAATATCCTTCAGTTGTAGACACAGGGAAGAAGCCACAGAGATTTCTGGGAAGACCAGTGTGAGATCAAGGGCAGGAAAAATGCAAAACACACATAAACTATTTGCCAGGAAACCTAAATAGTGGATTTTGCACCATAAAACTTTCATTCTGGCTTGAAAGATATCTGAAGTTGTTGCTAAGAGTCCTGAGTAACCTGGTCTGTAGAAAGTGTCCCTGTCCGTGGAAGGGGGTGGAACTGGATGGTCTTTAAGGTCTCTTCCAACCCAAACCATCCTGGGATTCTAAGAGAAAAATTTTTGTATGAAATATAGGTTTTCTGTAGGATTTCATTTAAGAAAAACTGAAATAAAGGGTGGACTGAAGCACATCTCTGTGGACACTCAGGTACCTGAAACATGGTGCAGGACCTTGAAGGGCTTGGGACTATCTCTGTGGACTGGGAAGTCTCTTCAGGCTGGTGACTGTCCCTCCAGGCTGGGGACTGTCCTTCTGAGCTGGGGACTGTCCCTCTGGGCTGGGCTCTGTCCCCCGGGCTGGGAACTGTCCCTCCAGGCTGGGTTCTGTCCCTCTGGGCTGGGGGCTGTCCCTCCAGACTGGGAACTGTCCCTTTGACCTGGAAACAATTCCTCCAGGCTGGGAATTGTCCCTCCAGGCTGTCCCACTCTCTCCAGGATGGCAGAGATGTGAGCGCAGTTCCCGAGCCATCCATCCTGTCCCCTGGGGACAAACAGGGCTGTGCACACCCTGAACCAGTCACAGCTCAGCATTAGGCTGCCTGGCCATGGCACAGATCTGTATTTTTATTTTTAATACTGATCTAAAAGTGAAACATTCAGAACTAGACCACATTCCAGGGCAGAAAAACGAGGGATATTTCTATTTGATTTTATTCGACAGAATTTAAACCCATCATTTTAGGCATTGGAAGAGATGGCTCAAATTCCATGACTTGTGTCTTTAGTTTTCATGGATTATAATTAAAATGAGTGGTCAAAATCCCTCGGGAATAAGCTTCTGGGTGAAAATACCTCTGAACTCACTCCATTGATAAGTAGGCGTTGGGTCATGTTTTATTACAATATATGATGGACTTCTGATTCTCTTATTGAAAGTCTGACAATTATATTTTCTTATCAGCCTGACCTTATGGAAAACAGTGACTGGAGGAAAATAAATTTTCATTAGCCTTGCTTGTATTTTGATTAAGTCAGAACAAGGTTTTGCCCCTTATAACTGAACAATTGTGTCCCCTCACAGCTGAATGAGAGACCTCTGGCTCAATATTCAACCACTCTATTGTTTTCTAATTTATTTTATTTTTTTTCAGTTCAATTTTTCCATTATCTTCAATGCTGAAAACAGGCTGCTCTTCTCAAGCTCAGACAATCCTTATGTGCTCCCAACTGGGAAAATAGGGGTCAGGTGGCCAAGATGAGTTTGGGAGGCTCAGAAGTGCTTCCAGGCTTGGGCACTATGGAATTGTTATTGCTCTATAGCAGCAGAGTAATGGATAAAATATCCAAATTTCAGGTAATTTCCAGGAAGAATTTACCACATCTGTTCCTGTGACATTCCAATCCCAAACACCACTTTAGAAACTGCATTTGCAACCAATTTTATTCTCCATCTTCCAGTGTCTCATGTCTCTAGGGATGGTTGGGGTTGACACAAAACAATGGAGTTGCAAATTCATGCACCAACTCTGCTTGTTTGAGCAGACACTAAAATAAGGATATTGCCTCTTGTCTCACTTTTCCACCAATTTTTCAGTAGCTGTGTTTCATCAGATGAAATTTCTGCCTTGGAACAGAATAACCTGAAAAAAAGAGGCAACACTCAACTGGTGTCTGTTTAACATAATATTCACCATATTTTCCTGCTGAAACCTCCTGTGTGGCTGATAAATATTTAATGAACAATGAGCTGGCTGCTGACAAGGTATTAATGATTGCAGAGGTGAGCTGCTGCTGACAACTGGAATTTGTTTATGACCAGGAAGATAATTTTTATTTTTGATGCATTCTGATGTACTGCATAAAGTGGTAGGTTTTAAAAAACAACATTTAAATGAATGTAAAGCAATGGTATCATTTGATAAAATTAAATTATTTTAGATTCTTTGCATTAATTTGTTGGTCGATCCTAAATTTTGGGACACCTCTATTAGACTTTACTGCAGTAAATTTCCATTTCATTTTCCTCTGTCCTGTGACTCCCTCCTGAAGCAAAATCAAAATATTTGACATATTTGAAATCCTCCCTGTGATGAGAGTTTTTTAATTACACATCGGATATGGCCTAAACTTCAGTTGGGATTGCATGTGAAGGAAATCCTGGGGAAGGATGTGATGTACACCAATCAGGGGATTTTTAGGATTAATATTATATTGATGATGACTGAGAATTAGGGTATTTAATTTACTACATCATTCAGCTTTTGTTGTTGTGTTGAAAACAGGGAGACCTGACTTTAATCCGTAAATATGGTGAGAGGAGCGAGGCAAATAACATAAAGATATACTTCCACCTCCACTTCACAGCAGTAGAAAATACCTCAACTTTTAAAATTTAAATATCTGACACACTTTAGGCTCCTTTCTTTTGAAGCTGAGCATGTTCTTTCCCAGACCACAAAAGTGTCTCTCCTATCAAATGTGCTCTTCCTTCTGAGATGGATCAAAAAACCTAATTTATTTTAAACACGTCTCAGTGTTTGAAGGATTTAAAAATCTTGGGGGGTTTCAGCCCATTTTTTTAGTCTCTAAGAGCTCAGCTCAGTGTCCTGCTCTCTGACTCAGGCAGAGGTGCAGCCACATTGAGCCACCCAGGGGCTCAACTTTGTATTTAAAATGAAAAAGTGAAAGTAATTCCATAGATTTTAAAGTCAAGCAGCAGCAGCAATAAATAAAGCCTGTTTTGAATATACAAGGGTGACAGAGATCCCCTCTAGATATAGGTGTGCCACTTTTTAATACTTCTTACTATCACATTCCTCTTAAAAAAAAGGGAAAAAGGCACTGACAACTAGGTGCTGCATATCTGCTCAGAGCGGGGATGGAACAGCCTGGTTGGGACTGTTCTGACTGAGAAATAATGTGGAATGAGCACAAACCAGATCAGTTTGCAGGGCACATCTTCCCATGGAAAATCAGCAGCTCTCCTTTGCAAACTCAGCTCAACCAGGACATTTTAGGGACTGCACTGCTGGCAATTACAGTCAGACATTAGCTGATTAAACTGCTTTCCTGGGCACAGGCTCTGGAAAAAGGCACTTTTTTAGGGTTGTTCTTTGTGTTTTCTTCCTTTCTTTTGCCTGTTTATCCATTTGCAGGATGGAAGCACCGCAGTAACATGTTTAAACATAATTACATAAAATACAGCCAAAATAAATTTCCCAAATATAGTATAACATTTCCATCATCTTTTTCCTGCACCTTGGTTTAAATTTTAGGACCAGCCACAGCCACTCTTTATTTCTTTATCTCATCTCTGATTAATGGCATTATGGTGATCCCATTAGAGGAGCAGAGGGTCCCACGTGGCAAAGGCTTTCCAGAAATTTCTCCATGAAACTTTGGATACAGTCCTTTTCCCCTTATTTGTTCTCTCATGGCAAAAAGAAGGGAAAAAGGGCAAGGCTCCAAGTTTTTAAATATCCCAATATCCCTTAAACAGTAGAATAATGGAATCATTTGTATTCAGATGTAAAGAAGGAGTAAATGAAAAATGCTGAGAAATTAAACCCTCCAGTTGTGAGTGCTTCAGAGGGAGTGTCAAGAACATTATTCACATTTCAAGTATTTAGGGGTTTTTTTCATGCTAAAATATAAGCACACCTTTGCCTATCAATAATTTATTTCAATAATTTAACACACACACTTCATTAAGTGTGTGAACATGACAATTTATTTTATTAGTTCTTTTTAATCATTCCTTTAAACAAATGCTGATATAAAACCAGAAATTGTAATTTTTTTCATGTCTATGGTCAGATGTTATTCATAAAATTCTTGGTGCTCATCTACTAAAGCATTTTGTCCAAGCGAAGATAAAATTATAGACAATATGCAGTTGTGTTATCACAGTTATGCCAAAAAAAAAAATCAACCTTATATATATTGTGGTGTTAACTAAAGTGGGATTTCTAGGTATAAAAATTTCCCAGATGCAATCATAGTGTGTCAGGACACAGAAAAAGAGCTGATGGATATTTAGTGACTATTCCCTTTTTAATAATTTAGCCTGTATAATAATAATTTAAAAATTGAGCAACTATATAACTCTACAATCTATCCATCATCAAAATTGGCAGTATATAAAAATGGGTAATACTTTCAAGAGAAAGGATATTCTTTCCTTAAATTGCTCCTGACTCTCCAGCTCTGGGAACACATTCACAGGTAGAAGGTTGTCTCCTTTTGGAATTGCACAGTTGTTGAATTTCTGGGTTATTTGCAATATTTCCATGGATAACACATCCTGCTAAAGCAGCTCAGGAGCTTTTTCTGCTTAGCAAACACCAGTTGTCAGCCTTGTAGTGTAATAAACGTTTGCTGTATGAGAGTGGAAAAAATTGATTCTTCTCACAGAGAGAAATTTTGCAGGACTTTTTCACAGCCTTATGCTTCTTACATTATCCCACGTGCCAGAATTATGGATGAGGAGTGAGAAGCAAATATTTCTAACAGCAAAATACAGCCCTGGAAGTCAGTCCAGGCTTCTCTTCCTAACTCTGCCATGCTGGTCCCAAATTCAGGGAGCAATGCACAGGTAAAGACATGAGTTTATTTTACCACTAGGGCTCTGAAAAATGCAATGGTTAGAGAAAAGTGCCCCTTTTGCTGCTGATATTTCCTGTTAGGACCATCAAATTCCATAGAGCTCCTTGGAATTTGGGGCCTTCTCATGCACCAGTGTTGGAGAAATATTTTTGAGAAGCAAGAGGAAAAGGAACCTAATAAATTAAGGCAGATATATAAAAAAATTAGCTTCAAAAAATGGTGATTATGAAGGCAGAAGGTGAGGGCAGGGATTCTGTTGCGTTTTGCTAGTCTTGGATGTGGAAATGTGGCTCTTGTTTCTCTAAGGCTGCTCTGCCAGGAAGGTTTCCTGGATGCCTTTGGTGGAGAGCTGGAAAGAGGAGAATAGGGCAGTTGAGTCTTGCAGAATCACAGGGAAATAAAAATACTCCTTAAAAAAAATTAAACAAACACCAAACCTGGGAAAAAAAGGGAAAAAAAAAGGAGAAAAAGAGGAAAAAAGATATTTGGTCACCAACAGGACATAATAAGTCCTTCCTACCCTATCCCTTATTCCCTGCCAAAAAAACTCACCCCAAAACAAGAAAACACACTTGTTCCAGATAAAGTCACAACTGGTGAGTTCTGCTGAGTCCTGAATTCTCCTGAATTTCTGGATTAATGTGAAATCTGTTTTTGTGGAAGGGTTTTGGGAGCTTCCATGGCCAGGGGAGCCCTTGGACACTCAGGTTGTACCTTGTGTGCCTGTGACCCTCCTTTTCCCTTTGCTTCTGTTAGAGCTCTAATTTCTGATTATTCTGATGTCAGTCATTATCTTCTCCTTGATAGTCTTAGTCTTAGATAGATCTTAGTCTCGATCATCATTTCTCCCTCCCCACATTTCTTTCAAGCTCAATATTTCAAGAATTCATTCTTTCCTATTGGAAATGGCCTGAATTATATAAAATCAGAGTATTTCTGAAAAGCTTCATATTCATGGACTTCAACAAGCTTCAGCACATCCTTTCACTACCTGAACAAAAGGAGAGCCCCAGGATTCACTTCTGTGCCTAATTCTGTGAGGAGCCTACAGAGGATGTATAAAAGAAAGGTTAAAATGCAAATTGCTGTGATACACTGAAGTTTAACAGCAGAACTGAAAATATGACTGAAAACTTTGTAAAGGCTGCATTGATTTCTGGAAATGAGAGGCAACCAAGCTTTTTAGAGTGTTTTTTTACTGCATGTCAGATGTTTTAGTAACTGCTATTAACCCTTTGCAGAAGAAAGAGGATCACAAAATGGTTTGGGTTGGGAGGGACCTTAAAAATCATCCAATCCCACCTCCAGCCATGGGCAGGGACACCTTCCACTATCCCAGATTGCTCCGACCTGACCTTGGACACTTCAGGGATGGGGCAGCCACAGCTTCTCTGGGCAACCTTTGCCCGGGCCTCCCCACCTTCACAGCCAAGAATTCCTTCCGAATATCCCATGTAAATCTAGTTTTGACAATCCCACAATGGAAAGATTTCTCTTCCTTGAAATTGTAATTGGAAAATGGAAACAAAGAAGCAAAGGAAAAAAAAGCTTTCCAAATGATCAGAACAAATGCTCTGATTAACCTAATCATCATTTCCCCCCTCCTGCATATTTAATTAATGATTTTTCTGAGATGGCGATTATTTGGCTTCAATTCATGATCAGAATGTATATTTTTCCTGAAACAGAAAAACGACTCCTAGAGCTCTGAGAAATCCCCCAAAGCAGGAGTGGGGATGGAAGTGCTAAGGATTTGTTTTCCTTAGGTGTCTGAATGCATCACAGTAATTATGTCCTTTTCCCATCTGCAGCCCAACCTTACAACAATTTGATTAGAAAATAAAACAACCTGAAGGGAACAGGCTGGGAAGATGAAGACAAGGGACACTGAGCTCCACAAGAGCAAGGAAATGCTGGAGCAGGTTCCTCATTATTTAGCAGTGGGTTGAATTCAGAGCAGAACAAAAGCACACACTTGACAATGATTTGTATGATTTCTGCATGAGCATTTTCTGGGCAGGAAACCAAGTCCTGCTAAAAATGCTGCTTTAAGTGGCACTGATTGGAAACCTTCAGCTAATGCAAACATAACATCTGCATGGCTTTATTTTTTCCTCTCAGGGAGAGAGGTAACGTTCAAATAAATTTAAACTATGATGTTTCAAGACTTGTCCCCATTGCAAATATAATTGTATTGAGTGACTGGCAGCAAACTGCGGGATTCTGCTTTGGAAAAGGCCTAAAATGCTCATTTTCCAGCAGGATTGCCTCTGGAGAGAAGGCTGAGACCCTTTAATTTGCTGTGTTTCCCAGTTTCACCCAGGCAGCAGCACTTTACAGCCCAGTAATAAGAAAAAATCCTCATCTCTGCTGTGCCAGACACATCCAGGGGAACTTTGCTGCTCTCTGTGTGTTATTTCAGCTCATCACCATGGAATGGGAAGCAGAATTTGGCCCCAACTTTGCTCAAATTAATCTGGTACTAATGTCACTGATTCCAACTCACTGGGATGATTTAGACAATAAAATGCAACTGGTTGGTAATGAGTGAACATTAATGCAACTAAAACTGGGAATTAATGGAGGGAAGGTAGGCTCTGCATTTTCAGCTGCTTTCAATTTTGGCCTAATTAAATATCTCTGATGCAGCCAGAAATTATGGGGAGGCCTAATAATTAGTGTTTGAGGTAAAGGCAGGAAGGCTTTTGTGCCTCCAGATCCAGCTGGTGTTTTATTCCCTGATACAGGAAGGTAAGTTGTAATAATTTTCTGTACTTTTGGAAAATAGTCTCAAAAATTTGATTAATTAACTTGATTTTACAAGCACTTCTCAAAGCGTAGCAATCAAGTGCTTTAAGTAGCATGTTTATGGCTTCACCTATTAATTTAAATGTGCCATCTTTAAATGTTGTAATTTTTCTATAATCCAGGCTGTACCATCTTGTAACAGAGTATGAAACACAAGACTTTAATATTTATATCCCAAATCTGCCTGATTAATACAGGAGTTTTGCTCAGAGGGATTATGACCATCATGGTCATATAAAAAAATTGAGTATTACTCTGGACCTCATTTTTATCGGGAATGTTTTTTTAAAAATGTAAAGTTCACTTATTTTTTTAGGAGCCAGGCTTTCCTTGGAATCACAAATTGTGATTGATCACATTTAATCATCTGCAACCTCCTGGTCTTAATTAAAATATGATTGTAAACAAATTTTGAATGTTAATTTTCAGTTTTGAGTTCAGTTATTGACTTTTCTAGAGTATCCAGTGTGGGAAACCAACCAGGAAATGTCTCTGATTTCCTAGTCCTTGACAATACTCTGCATAATTACCAGGGAAAACGTGGTGTTTTAATTTTTGTATTATATAAAAAAAAGGCTCTGAATTTAGATAATAATCACAAAGCCCAATTAAGGTCAAAAATGAGGGGTTTGACCTTCCAATACTAAGTTTATTTAGATTTTTGACTCCCTGACTCATGTACTACATCAGCTGCTTAATACTTTCTGTTTTTTTTTCGAGTTCAATACTTCTGTATTTCTTTCTCAGATATGATCTTTTACATTTTTATTGTGTTTTGATCATAACAAATGGAGTATTGCAGTAGAACCTTTAATAAGTGGATTGTAGAATTTCTCTTTTTCTCTTCTTATTCTGGTTTTTCATATCCTTAATACTATAACTGGTAAATCCCACAAAAATACTGTAATTAGTTCCTGAGTTAGTAATGAGCTGATTAATTTATTGATTGAGTTGGGAGTGGGCTCTGCAAGATTTGAGTCTTCATTCCCAATAATTTTAAGGAGTGGGATGTAACTTCTGGGAGAGATTCACAGCAGATCAAAAACATTCCAAGCATTCAATGCAGTATTCCTTCCTTAGAATGTTGTGTCAACTTATGATTGCTTAAAAGACTTAAAAAATAAATTATAGAAAAATAAAACAAACCCCCCCCCCCCCCCCCCCTTTTGGACTCTTACCAACACTTAGGTTTTGGTTGTGTTGAGAACTACTGAAAAATGTAGCAGTGTACAGAGACCAGGTGGTTTTGGGGTGGGATATGTGGGATTTGGGGATACCCAGGTCAGGGTGAGCCTCTGGAAAAGCAGATGAAATGGTTTTAGTCACCTACAGCAGGAACCACCCAGATGTGGATATTTTCAGGGAAAAAACTGGTCTCCCTGGCACCATTTTTAAAATTTTGGGTTGCTCAAGTTTCTAATTTCCTGCGGATTTTTATTCTCAATTCTTAAATTTCTCTTATTTTCATATAACAAATTTCTCTTATTTTTATATAACAAGGACAGAAAGGGGATCTGCAAACACCTGCATTTTTGCTGGATAGAGAGAATGGAGTGAGAGGAGAGCAGCCATGTCCATGACTTGGAGAGGGCTAAGAGCTGCTGATCTCCTTTTCCCACTCATTCCAACAAATCTTTCCCACTCATTTCAAGAAATCTTTGCTCAGCAGCAAAACCCGGTTACAAAAACTTAATGCCAGTATGGAGGATTGCCTGGATAACCTTTATTAATATATGAATTTATTAATATTTCACAGGATGCAAATAAATTATTTTCCTTATCCATAAGGGAGATGCAGGATCCCAAATCTATGGAATGCTCACTCCTGAGTCATCCCCCTTTGCCCACAATGACACTACAGTTAATCAGCATTATTTATAATTATTTACATTATAGCCGATGATTTCTGGTGTGTTTAATTTTATGGATGAGTGAGGAAAAAAGTCAAGTTGGAGCCAAACTTTAAGTGTGTTCCCAGCCAGGAAGAGACTCTCCAGGTAAGGCATAATGAGATACCTGAATCTTTTAGAATTAATAAATGCTCTTAAAGCAGCCCTTCTGTAAGAGCTTAGATGGCTCTCAAGATATCAGAGGGGGAAGATTGATGGGGGAAGATTTATGCCATTAAAAGGACCTTCAGAAAGAAACAAGTGGGATTGCTGAAAGTGTTGTTTGAAATTAATGTCTGACTTTGAAAACAAATTGATGCCCCCCTGAGATAATTGGAAAAGTTAGAAAACAATCAGGGAAGAACAAATTGAGGCTCTGAGAGGGACAAAACCCTCAGATAAAGGAAGTCTTGCAATTCTGCTTCCTGAGAAATTTCTCCTGTCTGAGGCTGATCCTTTTTTTTAATTGTCTTAATTTTTTTTTCCTCCTCCAGACAGTACAAGTCCTGACTTTGGCATGGGTGGGATGTAAATTAAGGTCCTGGAATGAGGTTTCCAGGGAGGTGGGGGGAAAGACCTTTCCTAGGTATCAACACCAGACACATTTTCTGTTATAAAACCGGTGGTACAAGGGCATGGAAATGTTGGCAGTGAGTAGCTGTTTTTTAGACTTAGGAGAAGGGAGAATGAGTTTAAACTGAAAGAGAGGAAATTTAGATGGGATATTCGGAAAAAATTCCTCCCTGTGAGGGTGGGGAGGCCCTGGCACAGGTTGCCCAGAGAAGCTGTGGCTGCCCCATCCCTGGAAGTGTCCAAGGTCAGGTTGGAGCAACCTGGGATAGTGGAAGGTGTCCCTGCCCATGGCAGGGAGTGGGACTGGAGGGGCTTTAATGTCCCTTCCAACCCCAAACATTCTGGGATTCTGTGACTTTGGACTGTCCAGGATCTGCTCTCCTGGACATTCCCTGCTCTTACCAACCCTCCTGGCTGTCAGAGCTATGATCTGCCCCACTTCCTTTCAAACTAGACTCTCAAATCCACTTCAGATGGCTCTGTCTGGATAAATAAACCATCCCATCAAGCAACTTTTTAAATGATTATGTCCACTTATTGTGTACACTGTGCTTTCATGACTCTTCTAACAATGTGTCAACTTGATGTTATTGGCTCTTCAGTTAGTTCTATAATTAATGATTAATGACTTATGTTCTCATGTTCATAAAGCTGAATTTTCCCAGGCAGCTGTTAAATACTGTAACTGAGGATGTACTGTTGAGATGGATTAGACTAGCCTGATATCAAAATTTAAAAAATTATCAAAATTTAAAAACTATCAAAAATAAACCCAAGCCTGGTCCATGGGCTTGAAATTTTGCTATACTTGGATAAATCTCTATGTCCATGGTGTCTGTGATGTGACTAGTTTAATACTGATATTTTATGACAATAAAATTCCCATTTAATTTCTCTACATCAATACAAGCTCTCATCATGATCCAAATTTGTTTCTGGGCAAATGCTCTCATGCAATATGTAAATTTATGAACTCATGAGCTATTAGAACTGTCAATAATCTTTATGGAATCAAATATTATTTGCTTGCCAGTATGACATTAATATAAATGCTAAAAAAAATGCTAAAATGTCAGTTTATTTCAGCAGGAAGTGAAGGCTTATAAATTATGGGGCTGGTACAATTCTCCTACAAACACTGTTCATCCCTCCTGTGAAAGACTTTCCATGACATCTGACCATGAATTATTTCCACTTCTCAAATTCCCCATTTTTGTGGGTAAAAAGTGTTTTCCAGCCCCAACCTGAGGCTTCCTTGTGTCCCTGGAGAAGGGGGTGGGCTCTGCAGGTGCCCATTGCTTTCCTGACAGCAGCTTCAAGATTCCAAATATCCCATTTCTTGGGTTTCATTTTGTTCAAGGGGAAATGTTTTCCTCAGTTCAGGCTGAGATTTGAGAGCATCAGCATTTTTGGCAAACATCTGAGTGTTACCTGAGGCAGGGTTGGATGGAAAGGGAATATCTTCATTTACACTCTACAATGAGAGCAGAATTACTTCCTGCATTTATTTAAAAGCCAAAAAAAAGGGGAGAGCACACACTTTAACCTGGCCTTCAGCACTTGTAAAGCCCTGTGTGTTTTTTATAGATTTACAACAGGAGAAAAACAATTTGCCATGCTGAGAATGCCCCTGGAAGGGGAGCTGGGAGCACGCTGGAAGCTTTTAGGCAGCTCAGACTTGGGATGTTTAAGCTAATATCTTGAGAAATGTGTCAGGGCTGGCAAGGAGGTGTGCAGAGTAGTACCCACAATAATATGAACTATTGCTGTACTTATTTTTAAATGCATTTCTTGCATCATCCCCAACACCTTCAGGGAGTGATTTCATTTCCTATTTAATTTCAGATGTTGCAAATGCCTTAAGGTTGTTCTAAATTACGTATGGAAGTAAAATTACACTTTCTATTCTTGATGGGTGTGGATTTCATTTGAAATTACAGATGCTGTAGATCCACAGTTGAGCAGGACATGAGCATGTTCAGTTGGCAGGATTCCTGTTTTTCTCTCTGCAATCAGAGGCTCTGAAAGGTGTGGAATGTTTTCTGTTTCACTGCAGAGTGATCTCCATGTTAAACAGCTACTTATGAAATGCTGCTCATCTGGGAGATATTCGAACAGCTCAAAGGATGAAGGCACAGAGTTGTGTATTTAGATTTGTACAGATATTTCCAGGAGTTGTTTGCTGCCTTTTTGTAGCTCATCTTAACATTGTTAATGCCTGTATCCTAAGTATATTCAAATTAAACCCCAAATTCAGAACTTCCACCAGTACAATATATTGTACCATATACAAGAACTCCAGTGCCTCTTGATGAAACCAGTGTAATTATAATTTGCACAAGGCTCACTTGAAAATCTTTGACTTGGTGTCAAGACATTTAAACTGAAAATTTGTTGTTTACAGACTCTCTGGTTGTTTTTTTTTTCCTTTTACAAACTTTTCTTTTGTATATGATGTGAAAATAATTCAATCAGTGTGGGTTTGTCATGTGTGAATGAACACCCGGATAAACAGAGCTTACATCCTCTCTTCCAATTACCTCCCACTTACAGAAGCTTTCCAGACATCCCAAAAGGAACAGTCATGTAGCTTTGGTTTCTATCGCTGCTAAAATAGCTGTCAAGACACCTGTTAATATCTGTAAATCCAACAGTTTGGAGTCTGGATGTTTCCATGTTGTTTCTCTGCAAGTGAGCGTCATCAGGTCTGTGCCACAGGAGCGCTTGGGTGGGAGCAGATCCCCCTGAAAGGCTGGAGGCATGAAATGCCTCCTAATTCCAGTTTAACTGAAGTTAAATCATCAGCAAAGCCTACTTATATTCTGGATAAAGAAGTATTTTGTGGGGCAAGAAAAGTAAGGTGTGTGTATATATGTATATATACACACACGCTCAAAAAAAAGGAATTTTAAATGTCAAGTGGCATCAAAGGCTTAAAAAAATCATATCTTAGTAGCTGCACTACATAATCCTAAAGGTACAGCAGTAAGTAAAATTAATTTGAGTGAGGTCACAGTAATTTATTAAATCCTGTTTATTATTTTGATGAGATTAACTTAAAAATTTGATCGAGTGGACACTCATTAACAAAGATTGCAAGGGTAATACAAGTGATCATTAGCAATGGCTGTGCTTTTGTCTATTAAAAATGCTTGGATTTTAATGGCTCCTGTTTCAGTCACAGCACGTGGTAATTAAAGACGGGATCTCTACCAACAGCAAATGATGTGTTTGGGGATGAAAAAGTATGTTCATTTTTAACCAGTGCAAAGAATCTTGTCAATCAGACTTAATATTTTTGTTTCAAAAACAGGTTTGGAGGGAGAAATTGTCATTTAGAGGCCCTGACTTTGAGCTGCAAACATGTCCGTGACTGGTGGCTAAGTGTTGCCCTTTCACACCCAACCTTCCTGCTCCAGTATTCCAGCTCATACCTTGGCACCACAAGGAAATTACTGTGATATCTGGTGCCACTCAGTGACCTGTGTGACAGCATCAAGTTTTGTCACTTTTTCCAGCAGTGTTCTGACAGGAATCTGCAAAACAAACAGTGCAGTCTTGTGAGAGATGGATTCCTCTGCTCTCCTGCTTCCCAAGTCTGCCCCTGGATTCCTCTGCTCTCTTGCTTCCCAGGGTTTGTCTCTGGATTCCTCTGCTCTCCTGGGTGCTTCCCAGGGTCTGTCCTGGACCATAGTCCATCACCCATCCGCATTTTGTTGTGACAGTGCAGGTACAGCAAGAGACCTAGTACAGGGGGACAAGTGACCTCATAACCACCAGTGGCATTTAAGTTCATGTTTACAAGATCTCCTAATTTTAGGAATTGTCAAAGTAC